>CM062616.1:34276778-34330007 GCA_025617555.3 Puccinia polysora
CCTCCCCGGTGCATTGGTCTTTTATAGACGCAAGTCAGGACTGGCTACGCGCTGCGCTCCCAGAAATGGGTGCGGCTTTGCCGCAGTAAGCCGTGCTGCAGGTTCAGAAGCAGTCGGATTGGCTGAGCATCTGGAGACGCAGGATGGATCAGTTTGGATTGGACAGATTGAGATTCCAAGATTGGATTGCATGTATGTATCTTGGATATCTGGAAAGGTGCAGACATGCGCAGGATGCTCCAAGTTGGGAGCGGCGCAAGTTCTGTGTCATGAGAAGGACAAAAAAGGTGGACGTAATGGAAGGCAAGCAATACCGATGGATATGAGGTATTGGATGTGAATCATGGTATGGGGTTTGAAAGGATAGATTTGGTCTAGGGTTCTGTACTTAAGGGTTTTACTTTATTATTCTGTTTGCTTGTGGTTTGTACGTAGGTTAGGTTTTAGGTGAAGGTTACTTAAACCGCACCCTCAACCCAGATTTGGAGGATCATAGATCATCATATATCATTTGATCATCATTGGTTTTGGAAGGATCTTTTCTCTCATTTCTCTATCTCTCAGTCAAATGGTGAACAGTTGCACTCAGGGTTTACAGATGCAAGGGATCAATAAATCCCAAATTTGGGAACGATTAAAGGAGAATTTCTCTTCTGAATTCCACATCTGGGGGTCTGGCCGGGAAGTAACCTTTTGTTTATTGTCTCTTGAAACTAACAAGCGTAATTTCCCAATGCCTCCCATCAACCATCTTGGGGTGGGCTAATGTCACCCCCACTCCTCTTCCTCCTCCTCCTCCTCCTCTGGCTTCTTGGAAGAAAGCCTCATCAGGGTCATGATCATATGGATAACCCAAGATTTTTCCCAATCTTCTGCATATTATAAGCAATACCTGACAATTCATGTAATTTTGAATGGTGAGAAGGCCATTTTCCATGGATCAGAAGGGAATTCCCAGTGTAAGTATTGAGTAAGTCCATAAATTCTGAGTTTTCCAATCCTGCTCCAGGTAGTTCTCCCAGTTTTTTCCCTCCATTTCTTCAAGGTTTTGTCCAAAACCCTCCAATGTTTTTTTGAAATCCCTCCAATTTTTCCTCAGCTTCTTTTTTTTTCCAAGACCTCCTTCCATCCTCTTTCTTCTGGCAGTTCAGGTGTAATGAGGTTATTTTCCCAGGGGTCAGGTAGATCTTCAAATTCTATTTCTGGTATATTTGGTCCACTGATCAAGAATTCTTCCTTCTGTCCCTCCTCCAGATTGGCTGTGACAATATTCATACCCATTGATCTTCTTGGTGGTGTAAACTGCCATCCTGCTTGATCTGGTGAGAAAATTGGGATGGAAAACCTTCCTCCTTCTGCTATTTCATAACTCAAGACTTCTCCTTTGTGCTTTGAAAATTCCAATCTAAAATTTATGATCCACTAGGAAAGGCCTCCCAAGTACTGTGTGAATTGATCCTTTGGCTATGAAGAAGTGGGAAGACTTTGGTTCCCCAGTTGTTATTTCAAATACTGTCATTTCAGCCAATCCAATCAATGGTGTAGAGGGGACTCCAATTCCTGTAACCTTCATGAACAATTCCCTGGACACCAAGCCTGTCTGTTTTTCCAAGTGCTCTGGTATGACATTTAATTCACAACCAGTATCCACAAGAGCCTTGATCTTCTTTCCTTTGATCCAAATGTCAATGAATCCTAGTGGAAAGGAATAGGTGAGGTTTTTTCTTATGGAGAATGGAAATTCATCATCTGAATAGTCTTCAAAGTGGTGTTGAAAACCATTAATCCTTCTATTGATTTTTCTGGCTGATGATTTAAAGGCTTTACTCTAGTCCAAGGCTACTTCAGGGGTTTTATTTTTTAGATGCTGAAAGAGGTTGGGTGAAACTGAAAGGAGCTCTTCCAAGTTAAGGTTAAAGTTTTGTTTTAATATTTTCCTCCTCAAAATTTCTTCCATCTTGGTTCCTTCCTGAGTATCCACTGGTTCTGACTTTACTGGTTTCTTCTTCACAGGTTCAATTACAGATTATTTGACAGGTTCCCTGAGGATTTCTTCTTCATCTTCAGAATTCTGGTCTGTTTCCACCCATGCTCATGGATAGCTTGTCTTCCTCTTCCTTGGTTCTGTGTACATCTCTTTAGTTGGTGCTGGAGGTCCCTGATCTCCTACTGATTCCTGTGGAGTTTAATCCTTCTCTGTTGGATTCCCAGCCAGCCTTTGTGATCTTCTCATTCCCCATTGAACTTGATATTCCTTCATATTTAACTCTGGTGGTGTCCAGGCTTCCCAATCCTTGGTTTTCAGGTATGCTGCAAAATTATTTGGTTCCTCTTTTTTCTGGGGTTCCTCCAATTTTGGAACCTGTTGAGCCTCTGAAATTTCCTAAACTTGTTCCCTGAAGCGTTCATGGTTGCTATAAGGTATGGGTTGTCTGTTTGAGAAATAATAGTTGGCTCCTTGTTTGAAAAACCTCCTGGCATTTAACTCTTCTGCCAAGTCTGGTCAGGTGAGTTGTGTATGGAGCTCATCCTGAAAAAATTAACATTTGATTGGCCATAAAGGTCCTGCATTGGGGGATGGGGGTCTGTCATTGGGAGCCATTCCTTGATTGGTCATTTCAAAGTGGGGAGGTGCCTGCTTCTGGTTTAAGGCCATTGTTACTTTTGCAATTGCCTCCTTCATCTTCAAGAGCTCATCTACTCCCAGTTGCTGAAACTTGACTTCATTCTTGGTCTCCCTTAAGTCCTTGATGATACTTTTAGGTGTTTCTTCTTCATCCACATCCCCTACGCCCAAGTTAATTTCCAAAAATTCCTTCAAAGTCTCCAAATCTGGTGTGAAGTATCTTCCATCTCTTGAAATCTTGATTTTTCCTGCATGGGCCAATTCTCTGTTAACATCCCTCCTAAGATCAGTGGAAAAATCTTTCCAGAGGTTTTCGCCACTTTCACAGTTGGTGTTTTCATAACCCATTCTGATGAAATAAATCATCTCCTCATAACTTCCAATGAATTTCTTGAAGTCATGCTTGGTCTTCATGCCTCCCTGCTCTTGAGTATATCTGAGCAGCCTGGGTATGGATTCTTCATTGAACCTTATATGGGGGGTAGCTGTGACCCATTTCCTTTTTAATTCCTTCTTCAAGAGGTCTCAGTCCCCATATTCATGTCCTTCCATATCTTCCATATATTCACTGATCTTCTTGTCTTTTACTAGAAAAGGTAGTTGTAGGGCTATATCTATGCCTCCTGCCTTCTGGATCCTTGCAAGTTTCTCTACTCTTTCAATAAACTGTCCCACTTCTGTCCCATCAAATTCAAGGTTCAATTTCTTTCCATCCAACAATACTCCATTTTTTTCATTATTATTGATTATTGAGCTTTCCTGGACTGCTCTTCTGGCTGGGGTTCTTCCAGTATGTTGGTTCCTAGTAGCTCCTTTTCCCTTTTCTCTAGATTGGGAATATATGTTTATTCCTGGGCTGATAAAGGGGTTTTTTGATTCTTCCATGGTTTCTGCTGGGATAATTCCATATGCTGATCTTGGGGTTGGGGTCTGAAATCTGGTTCTTTGTTGGGTGTATGGGGTTTCTGGAATTCCCTGTGCTGGTTTTTCTTTAAGAATTTGGTTTATGAGTTTAGAAATGTTGGCAAGGTTCCCAATTGCTTCTACTCAAGGGTCTGGCTGATTCCAACTTCTTTCCTGGTCTTCCTCTAATTTATCCTGGGATCCACTGGTTATTTTGGTTTTTTCTTGCAGTTCTTTCTCCATCCTGATTAATGAAGATAGGGCTTGTAGTTATTATCTTCAATCCCTATGAGTTTTTTGTTGAGGTATTCAATTATCTGGTATGGGTTTCTTCTTTCCGCTTTCTGAATCTTGAGTTAATTCTTGAGGCTAATATTCCACCAATATTGTTTCAATAAGTAATCAAATCTAAAGGAAAAAGGCCACTTTTTGGACACCAATTGTGAGGATAATAATGGGAGAATGGTTAATTTAGCAAAAAGCTTGCTGGCAGTCTTTCAAGGGGAATTCAGTACTACTTTTTACTACTTTTTGAAATAGCTGTATGATTGGAAGAAACCAGGACTACTGCCAGTTCATTGCATGGATATGAGTTGCCAATTACAACGGGAGAATAGTAATGAAGGGGAAGATGATCACAACAAAGAATAACAAAGGTTATATTGGACGGATGATTCTCTACTGATTTAGAGCGGGCAGGCGGCTTGAAATTGGTGACAAAAAACTTGGCAGCTGGGACAATTATGGCATGAGTGTGAGGACTCTGAAGAGAACGGAAAGATTCTTACATATGTTTGAGGAGGTTGGTGAGGATCAGAGATTGAAAAACATGAGTGAGAAATGATGAATCAGAAAGAATCTGAGTAGGATGAAGTTCAGCAGTCACTGGGCCATACCAGTTAAGGTTTCATTGAGGGACTTGATCCAGCAGCTTTGATTGTGGGGGTAGGATGATGGAAGTGCAATGGATGATATGGAGATGAAAGAATGTGAAGATGAGAACAAATGATGAAGCATCAACACCAATGGTCAAGGTAACATGAGCAAGGCCAAGCAGTTTTTCTCAGTCTGGAGTATGAGCACTGGGTGGAGACCCAAGTTAGTTGAGTGAGTTACAACACCCCTCTTGAATCAATTTCCATGAGATGTTTTTCTCTCAGGAGCTGATGTGAGCTACAAGTCTATTGATGGAGGCCTGTCATGCTTTGAGCTTAAGGATTATTTTCCTCCCACTTTGACATACCCTTTTCCTCAGTACCATCTACCTCAGTCCATAAGGGTGTCAGACTAGAAGCACAACATCAATGGTGCCTTCCGCTTATCAACTCTGGATCACATAAAGACCTTCAATTCTTGGAAACTGACTCAGAAGCCACTTGCAAACCTTGCAGTCAACTCTAACTTGTTCAACCATCCGTTTGGGCTCCGCCTTTTCACCCTGGGTATGAATAACCCTTGGTTTCCCATTTCCGGTCACATGGGCTTGCTAGTTCACACTAATTCTAGTCAAGCCACCTCAACTGTATAGTTCAAAAATGGACTAGTACCTTACCCTGCATAAACTACACCTTCATATTTGCATTTCTTCTGACTGCATTCTCTCATGTTTCAACCGTTATACTCTAATACATTTGTCCCCTATTGTCTTTCACTTAAGCTAAGACCTTGGAAATGTTCATACTTTTATTTCATTTTTTACTCCATTCATTTCATTAATTTCCTCATTGCTGGAAACCATGGTTGACCATCCATCAGGTTGTATCTAACCATTTTGGATTACCCTATAAAGGCTACTCTGCTTGCCTGGGGGTTGTTTCCTCAGTTACTTAATTTCATACGTTCTTGCATTTGCTAAATCTAGTCATCACATTGGGCTTTGGTTTGGTTCCCTTCCATTGGAAAATTCATCCCTCTTGCTGTGCTTTAAGTTACTCCACAATAAGTTTTCACTTTGCGGTTAGCCCTTGCTACCTTGCACTTGCCCTTGCACTCAGCGTTCCTTTTGCGCTCACAATCATCTAAGATTTCCCTATAGTACATGGGGTGGTTGTGTGACAAGGCCTTACTTGCCAGTTTAGTGATAGTGTTGGCTACCATGTGATTGAATGGGATCAGGATTATTTCAATTTTTCTGTTAAGGAGGTCTTCTCTGAGACCCTTGTTTTGATGTCAATAAATTTTGTTTTTGAGTTGGTGGCAAATTTCTTTACTTTATCATACATCCCTTTGTTTTCAATGAGGTGGACACTAGGGACCAAAAATCAATTCCAAAGCTCATTTATTAGAAGGTTTATCCATCCAGCCTAAAGTTGTGAGTTGCTGAGAGCATTGCACTCAGCTTTGGTGGATGAGAAAGTCACATTGCGTTTTTTGCAGCTGGTCCAGTATAGGGGAGCACCAAACAGGCTGCAGATGAGTCCAGTTTGGGACCAACAAGTTTTGTGGTCATCTCCCCACATTTGGTTTCTGTAGCAGATCAGGGACTGTGATTTATTCTTTTTTGAGAGGATGAGTTTGAGATTTTTGGTTTCTGCCATGTATCTCCACACCCAAATTGATTCATTCCATTGGGAGATGCCTGGTTTTTGCTGAATCATGTAAGGTTGGAGATTGCAAATTAAGTGTCTGGAGGAGCTAGGGCAGCAATGTGGTTGAGCCTCCCAATGTGACTTCTCAAATTTTTGTTGAGTTTGGAAAATTGGATGATTTCTTCTATGGAGGCTGGAGTGAGTTGGAGACCATGGGTGCAGGGCATCAAGATTGGCTTGAGGCAAACGCTTTTCAGTCCCCCCCAACCCTTGTTGTTGTGCAGAGGCAGAAAGAGGCCAATCTTGGTGGCTGATTGATTGAATTTCATACCCCACAATGTATTGGGGCAATGGCTTGATGAGTTTGGAAATTTCTTCAGAAATAGCCTCTAGAAGTCTTGGGAATTGCCACACACCAGGAGATTGTCCACATGAAAAAAGAGCGTGGACTGCTTGAACCTGTTGGTATACAAGCAAGGATTGGCATTGGAGGGAGTGTAGCCTAGACTTTCAATCCAGTTGCAGAGAGTTTTGTACCAGTTTTTTGGGGCCTTTTTGAGTCCATATAAGGATTTCTTTAGCTTGAGGATTGGATATTTTCTGTTGCAGCCGGGCGGTTGGTGAATCAACACTTCTTCTTCCAAGTCAGCATGCATAAAAGCACCTTTCACATCAAGCTGAAGGATTTTGAGACCTTTATCCAGAGACAGCACAAGTAGAGCCCAAAGAGAGGTGGTCTTCCCTGTTGGAGCATAGGTGTCAAAGTAATCAACCCCATACTGGTGCATGTTCACTTGAACACAGAGCCTTGATTTTTGAGTGGGAGGTTTGCCATGAGCATTTTCTTTCAATTGTAAGACGTAAGTTTTATTTAGGTTTTTTTGATGGTTTGGGTCGGTAATAGTCCTCCCAGACTCCAAGAGCTTTGCAGGTGTTGTTTTCCTTTTTTAGGGAAGCTGACAAAGTGGGCATCTTCAGAGCCTGAGTGACGGACTTAGGCGCATTGGTATTGATGAAGCTGTACCAATCTGGTTTCTGCAGGATGTTTTGATCTTGAAGGGATTGAGTGTTGGATTGTAGGACTAGATAGTTGTTAACCTCATCAATGCTATTTGAAAATTCATATCCTGAAAGATTGGGTTCATTTTAGATTTTAGTCCTGATGGAGCTTGAAGAACCAAGTTTGGTTTTTTGAGGGATTATTTCTGAGTTGGGAGCAATGGAAGCTGAAGGGAAGAATCTGGAATTCTCAAACCACACATATAAGAGGTCCAAGCCATTTGATTGGATTGAGAAATCTGGGTTTATTCCTCCAAACTTGACATGTTTGGTTTCAAATATTGATCCAGATTGTTTAAGGACCCAATATGAATGGAGTATTTGTACATATCCAATCATAATTCCAGCTTTACCTTTCTCTTCAAATTTGGACAAGGAATTCTTGTCTTTGAGGTTCAGGTAGGTCAGGTCCAATCCAATGGGCTTCAAGTAATCAGAAGGAAGAGAGTTTCCATGCATGAGTACCCAGGGGGAAGGCTCACCAGTAGCTTTGGGTATTTGATTCAAAGACACAGCACAGGCTTTGATTGTCTTGTGCCAAAGGTTCTGAGGGAGTTTAGTCAAAGAGTGGGTAGCCCTAACGGCTTCAGAAAGTGTTCTGTTTGCTTGTTTGGATCTTCCATCATTCTGGGGATGATAAGCTTTGGAGAAAATTTGCTTGATTTAATTAGATTCAAGGAATTCCTTTGGCTTGTTGTTAAAGAATTCTCCTCCTCCGTTGGAGAAAACTTTGGTTGGGAAGTAACCACGCTTATGATTTTTGTTTTTGAGGATGAAGATCAGCACATTGGCAGTCTCACTTTTGAGTTTCAGGGGAAAGGCACCAATGTAGCCAGAGAAGTTGTTAACCAAAGTGATAGAGTATCTGTGATGGCTTTAGGACTGAGGTGATATTGTCCAATGAGATCAAGATGAATTTTTTCAAAGAATTTGGTTGCAGGGTTGGAGAAGGCTGAGAATGAGTTCTTTTTAATATTTACGCAATTGCATCCTATCCAGAAAAAGTTTCTTTTGATCTCTTGGCCAAGTGATTTCCCCAGGTATTTTTCCATTCAAACAATGCTGGCATGTCCCAAGGTTCTGTGAAGGTGATGAAATTTGCCAATAATCATCTGAAGGGCCACAAGCAGTTTTGTATCATCAATCTTGAGAACGTTGTGCAAGATCTGGCCATAAAGACACATGGTGTTTTGGCGGATGAGTTTAAATCAAGAGGGATTCTTGGTGTTGTCAAAAAGCAAAGAAAATCCTTGAAGGAGAATTTTCCCAAGAGAGAGCAAGTTTATTTTGGCATCTGGGACCCAGAATGCATTCTTCAACGTGATCTTATTTTACCCAATGGTGAATTTTACAGTGCCTTTTCCTTTGATGTTCAGGGATGCTCCAGGCTTGCCTGTTTTAATTTCTTCCGCGCGTTCCTCAAGTGAGATAATGGAGAAGAACTGTTTGTCATTGATTAAATGGACGGAGTATCCAGAGTCCAGATAAAAGCTATGTGGTTCCAGGGCAATGGAGTGAGTGTAGCTGCAAAAGAGAGAAAAGAAATGGGCTACCTCCTCTTCCGCTTTCTTTCCAGGATTTTTAGTCTTTGGATTGGACGGTCTGAGGTGAGGAAATTCAGCCCAAAATTATTCCTGTTTTTGTTTGAAAACCTTTTTGTTTTGAACGCCGTTTGTGCATCTGGGGTAATCCCAATTGAACAGGGAGATTTCACTCTTAGAGGAAGCCTCCTCCTTGGTTGCTTTTATTTTGTTCTTGTGTTGGGTGAGATGATTAAGAATGTATTAAACCGTGATTGTTTTGAATCCATGCATGATTTGAGACTGCATTAGCTTTAGATTTGGAGGGAACTTGACCAGGACCAGATACGCGAGTATGTCTGAAGGAAGTTCTATTCCAACCTCTGAGATCTTTTTGAGGTGAACTTGGAATGTTGTGACAAATTTCTCAATTTTATTCTCCAAGAATGAGAGATACAGAAATTTATTGAATATCCCGGCTCTGTTTGCAGATTGGGATAAGGAAAAATGAGTCCTTGCAGCTATCCATGTGGCCTTGGCGCTTTCCTCATTTTCAGCGTTGATGATGCTGGAGTGGGCGCATGATTCCAGACGGGAGAGAAGATAGGCTGTTATATCTTTGTTCAAGTCAGAGTCCAACTGGTCTGAGTTGTTTTCAGAAGTCATGATTGCAAGAATTTTCCTGAGACAGAATAGATTTTGGAATCTGGACCGCGAAATTGGGTATTTGTCCTTGTTGAGCAATGGAATTGAGTTGTATATGCCTTTGAGTGCCATGTTCTTGGAAGAGTCACCCCCTGGTCCTGGAAATGGTGAGGCCATTTTTGAGCCAGTTGAGCTTTTGGCTTTTAACCGTGAAAGATCTGTATGATTGGAAGAAACCAGGGCCACTGCCAGTTCATTGCAAGGATATGAGCGGCCAATTACAACTGGAGAATATTCATGAAGGAGAAGTTGATCACAACAAAGAATACCAATGGTTGTATTGGACGGATGATTGTCTACTGATCTAGAGCGGCAGGCGGCTTGACATGGATGACAACAAACTTGTGGGTTTTATAAGTCTGGAGTATGAGCACTGGGTGGAGACCCGAGTGAGTTGAGTGAGTTCCAACACTTTGGAGTATGAGTAAACTGAGGTGGTTTTGAATTGCCTGACCTTCTAAACTATAGTAATTCTTCCAATATTTTTGTATTGGTGGGTTTTTTTTTTTAGACTTAATATAGATCTCAGATCAAACCTATCATTAATCATCAGCTTGAGTTGGTAGGATTTGTTGAAGAAAGACCATATGTTTTTTTTTAGGCTATTGGGCAGGACAGGACCCAAGGATGGGTTTACCCACAGGGGGGCTGGGTAGAGGAAAGGTTGGTAATTCCTTTTTCTTTTGCTCTCTTTCCTGGTAAGGGTTATTTATTGATTGAAGGGTGCTTTTTATTAATCTGGTGCTGAATATTTGGGTCACAGAAGAAAACTTATTGAAGCACCTGTTTGATGGTTTAATTGGTTAAAGGTGTGTTATAACTTGGTCTCTGATTTCTTTTCTCTTCAAAATTGCTTCACTAATAATTTTTTATCTGGGTAGGCACCGCAGATGGATGGGTTGATAGGCCAGAGGGCCTGATATGTGTGGAGGGGTGATAGGCCAGATGGCATAGAGATGGATTATGATACAAGCTGGATAGGGCAGAGAGGCCTTCCTTAAATAAAAATTATGGTCCTCAGGGGTTTCTCAGGGCTTCCCCTGAGGTTTCCCTGGGGCTTCCCCTGTTACAGTGGGATACAGGTACATGAGAAATTTTATCTGGTTTGAAAAATACACTGCATGAAACTGAGGCAATTATTCTGGTTGGACAAAATAAGATGCATGAAACTGAGGCAATTCTGCTTGTTGGGAAAAGATTGTACAGGGTTTTCATGCCTGCACAGCCTTGTATAAATTTCAGGGAGGTTCTGATAAGGTTGGTCTGCTGTTGGTTTCTTATTTGGTACTGACTGTTCTTCCTGCATGTATTACTGTGCAGTGCTGGAGTAGGCTTGTACTGGTAGTTTTTTTGGTCTGTGTACTGATGGCTTGCTTGGTACCACACAATTCTTCCTGTATATATTGCTGGATAGGGCTGGGTTAGAGCTTGTACTGATGTTTTCTTTGGTGCTGCATGGTTGTGACTGCATATGTTGCTGTGCAGTCTGGTGGTTGGTACTGGTGGTCTGTTTGGTACTGTATCTCCCTGACTGCCTGAATATGCTTCTGTGTAGTCTTGTGGTTCATACTGTTGTTTTGTTTGGTACTGCATGGCCCTGGCTGCCTGCATATTCTGCTGTCTAGTTGTGTGGTTCATACTGGTGGTTTTTTTGTACTGAATGGCCCTGACTGCCTGCATATGCTGCTGTGTAGTATTTTGGTTCATACTGATGGTTTTGTTGGTACTGTATGTCCCATGACTTCCTGCATATGCTGCTGTGTACTCTTGTGGGTCATACTGGTTGAGACTGGTTCCACTCTCTCCTTCCAATACTGTTTCTATATACTTCTGCACAGCCTCCTGTATTTATATTTGCTTATTTTTTTGGTTCTGGTTGAGAATGGTTTCACTTCCTCCTGCTTTCACTGTTCCTGTATAATTCTGCACATCTTTATGTATGCATGATTGTCTTATTGTTTGGTGAGGTGACAGGAGCTGAAATAGCTGCACAGCCTTCTGTATGTACATATATGTATTCTGGCTGAGGTGACAGGGTTGGTGTATGGTCCTGGTGTTGAGGGTAAGCTTTAAATGGTATGTACTTGAGGTTTTCCAAGGTATTTCCTTATGCCTTACATAGAGATGTGACACCTGGTTGGGTATGATTTTGCTTCAGTTAGAGGTTTGTTGGGCTTTATCTTCTAATCCATGCTAGATAGAGGGGTGATTTGGCTGAGTGAATATGGGTTATTTTGGGTGTAGAATCCATTTCTGAGGTTTTTTGTTATGATTTTAGTAATAATTATGCTAAATAATTGAGTCTGATGGCTATCAGGCATGTTTGGCCTACCACACTGTTTGTTCCATCTCTGATCCATCTCATCTTTTATGTGTCTTTTGTTTTTTTTTTTTTGAAAATGGAAAAGGTTCCATAGGTTTTCTTTATTTTTGGAATCTCCCTCCTTTTTATTTGATGTTTTCTCCCATTTCCATTGTTCTTTTGTCTCATTTTCCTTCAAAGGTTGTGTGCTTTCTCAGGTCTTGTTGTGGGGGGAATTTTAAGAATATGGCATGAGATATATACATAATATGCATAAAACATCACTCGGACAGTTAGAATTTTCTAGTTTCTTGTAGATACACAAAAAACACCTTCCACAACACACATATATAAGACCATATTTACCTTGTAAATAGGGATTGCTATCTTGGGTGAAAAATCAATAATAATCTTGACTTATAATATCAACACACAAAAATCATCTCTAGGCACAATGAGGTACTTAGCACCACCTGCCTCAATATGAACCACACCCATAGCAATCCTTGAAAATAAATAGAACTCCCCAGTAGGATAAAAGATTTCCACTGGACACCTAAGCTCTAATTTTTGACAAACTTCACAACTCTTGCATCATCAAGAGATGGATTTCTTCAGAGATTGCCACCAGAATTGTTTGGATAATTTTTGATAATTTTTGGTTTCCCCACAATGACCAAGAACTTCATGGAGACTTTCAAGGATAGAATCTTATTTAGAAGGAATAGTAACTACAATAATATTATTAGAGTTTGAGTTTTCATTTATGTGACTTACACTGGAGTTCAGAGTACCATTGATTGGATTGATTTGATCTTATTATTTTTAACCTTCAAGTACTAAAACAACAGGTAAAATTTAACTGGGCTGTGTTGTAGTATTGTGATTATCAGACTGTTTAGTCATGGCTATCAGACTCTTTAGTCATAGCATTTCACTTAGCATGTCACTTAAACTGCTTATGCTAATTTTAACTTATTCATTTTGTACTCGACCACTTGTCAGCCTATAGTGTATTTAGTCTATATAAACACCAGTGCTCTCAAGTGGAATTCATTATCTGTTCAGCAAAATCAGCAACCGGAGTGTCCTTTTCCTCCTGATCTCAGGTCCGTTACACTTGACGTTACAAGCCCCTTTCACTCATTTATTAATCCCTTCATCCAATTTGAGCTTCAGCTCTTTTCTCTTTTACAAATATCACAAGCATTTCCTCTTTTCATAATCCTAGAGCCTTGTACATAGAAATTAGGGGACTTTCTTTTGAGGGATAAAAGTTCTTTAGCAGAGAGATCAGGATGTATTTGAAAATTTAAAACATACTTCTCTAGTTTGAGTAAGAAACCTTGCTGAAAGCCAGAGTAATCATGAGAGTAGAAGGAAAAAACAGTTTGAATTAATGGTTATTCCTCATCAAAACCTATTCCAACATCAGATTTTTCATCACCAAAAGGACGTTGGGATAAACCATCAGGCATTGTGAATGATTTTCAAGGCCTGTGAAAAATATCAAAAGAAACAAGCTGGATAAAGGCCACCCAACAAGTAATAGTAGAATTAGGCAGGCTGGGAGCATTGATCATTTCAATGATGGATCAAGCGTTGGCTTGTAATTCAAAATGTTGACCCCCCAGGACAGTTTGGAGCTTCTTCATCATTTGAGCCACACAGAAGAGTTCCAGTTTTGGTTGAGAGTATCTGGATTCTAAATATTAAAATAACAAAGATTCAAGGAGAGAAGGATGGTCCCAACCATTTTCATCTTCCTTAATAAGGACAGCCCCAACAGATTGATAACTAGAAATGAAAGACAGCTGCGGGTCCATAAGCAATATTTTTCAAAACTATGTATCTACCAACAATCATTTTAAGCAACTTAAGCCAATTTTCACACTCTTGGGTACAAATAGATTAAGTATCTTTCCTGCTTAGATGATGCATTGGTGCATAGATTTTGGATAAAGATGGGATAAACATTTTAACATAAGTCACAACACCTAGGAAACCTCTAACTTCAGTTGCATTGATTGGAGTGTGCCAAGAGATGATCTTGTTGAATTTGGCTAGTGCCATCCTTCTTACTTCCTCACAGACCACATGAACAAAAATTTCCAGAGCAGGGACACAAGCAGCCAATTTGGATCCAGAGACAGTAAGGCCAGATTCCTCAATTTGAAACAGAATCCTTTCCAAAGTGCTAGCATATTCCTAGATAAATTGACAAATTCCTGAATGCCAAGATAAGAGCTCATTATCATAATCAGACACTGGACCTTTAATTCTGCCATTGTCAATAAAGATACCAGCATGATCAGGGATTTCATCCTGGAGGGTCCACATCATCTGAGCCTGATAGACTGCAACCAAATTAGTGGCACCTAGAGGCAATGGATTAAGTTGAAATCAACCAAGAGGTTTATCAAAAGTAGTAAGAGGGTTGGAGATAGGATGTAGGGATTGTTTTTAATAACCACCCATAATGTCCCCTAGACCATAGCAAGCTCTCCAAGAGAAGGATTTAACCAATTCTTCAGTGGCAGGAGGAATACCAGAATCTTTAATATTTACTTTGTTAAGATTTTTAAGATCATGAACTAATAATATTATAAGTTTACAATTAATCTTGAGGAAACAGAAGACAGGGCTGGGATAATTAGAATTTTGATGTTCATATAGACCAGTACAAACTTGTTTGCAGACCAACTTGATAAATTTGTCAAATTTAGCGGCTGGTATTGGGATGTTTTTCTTTTTCCAAGGATCATGTTCAACTACATGGATCATATAGGGAAGACCACAAAATTCTTTCAGGAGACCTCTCTCTTCTTCACAGAAAGAAATAGATTTTTACCTCAGAGATAGGAAATTTTTGATCAAGTTTAACTCATCAGGAAGAAGCCATCCATCTGGACCAAAGTTGACCACTTTGCAACTTTTTTCAGTGACATAACCATGGGGAACAAAGGCACCTGTAAGAGATTTAGACAAACCACAGTATGGATTGCAAGATAAGGGAGAATGCATAAGAGGAGGATTGAGGTTGAGAGGCATGGGCTGGTTGACTGGTTGGACCTTTTTTGCAACTGGCCTATACTTGGTAGCAAAAGAGGGAAGTTCTTCTTTCCTCCAAGAGTTTACCAGCAAAACTTTATTATGAAAAATAAGACCAAGTTCCAACATTTTCCATGTCCAGTGTTCTGCAATATTTTTGAAGGGTGCCTTTTGCATAAAGGTAGAACCAGGAGATAATACATTGATCACATGTGTGGCAATAGGTAAAGTTTTGAAAAAAATGGTAGAAGATTTCCCTGGCGGTGCACAATTGGGATGACTTACTTCTACCCTCAATTGCCTCCACTGAAGCCCATATTCCTCCATAAAAAAACCACCAAGAATAGAATCAAGATCAGGATCTATTTTATGATCATTTTAGAGATTTGAAACAAAACTGTGAGGAGATTGATCAGACCTAAGAGTACAAGGAAAAGAAGAAATAACAGATCCAGAGAGAGGAGACATATTTTTGGAATTTTCTATTTTAACATTTTTTTTATTTTTAATACTTTAAAGATCAGAAGAAAATCATGACAAAAAAGAGAAATAAGCCTCAGGGATGACAGTTGATCCTGTAAAGATGATTGAGGGATTAGCATCATAAGAATGAACTCATAAATCCCACAGACAACTCTTGCTCTCACGGCCGCGGTACCCGCGGGGCCTCCGCTCCCGCGGGTGCGCTCATATTGATCTGAAGTCTAGCTCTGGAAAGCACCCCACTTTGAACAAACACTCAAGAGGTAACCAACCACTGACAAAACTCACCAACCACCGGAAACTCAAAAACTCAATTTCCTCTTTTTGTTTTTACTCCTTCTTCTATTTCTTTCTGTTTTTCATTTGTCTTCCCTTCTTCTTCTCAAAAGCTGTCATTCCATCAGTCATCTACGAACCCCAGCACTCAAACTTTGGTCATCAAAGCACGCATTGTCCTCTATTGGTAAGACCATCTTTGACTGAAGATCATTCTGAATGCAACTCATCAGAACATAACGCAACTCATCAAAACACCCTTTCCCAATCCAGCCCAGTCATGTCTTCTTCATTCCCTCTCATATAGCCATAGGCTACTTGGGTAACATCCTTGTCGTGTTGGTTTTCACAATCTCTCCATGTCTCATCATCTACCAATCTTGTTCCTCATTCTGAACTCCATCTTTGTTGTTATTTGTCACAGCTTGTTGTTTCATTCATCAATTGAAGTTATACAGTTAAAAGCCGAAGGCTCCACTCAACCAACAAGACAACGCCTATGGCATCAGGACCGGGATTCTCGACGGACTCATTCCGACAGGCCATGCTCAAAACGGCTCTCAAGAAAACGCCCTTACTGACGGAAGAGAATTATGGGATATGGAAAGACAAAATGAAAGCCTTGCTCAAACTCAGAGGAGTATTGGACGCACTCGAGTCAACCTCCGAATTGTTATCCTCTCTAGACAATGACAAAATTCAACTTCTGCTTATTTCCAAGATAGACTCAGTAACTCACAACAATGTTATCAGCGCGGCCAATATCAACTCCGCCAAGGACATCTGGAAATCAATCAAGGAACAATTTTCATCTTCTCAGGCATTTAATTGAGCAAGAATATTCAATGACTTTCTACATCTCACCTTCAAAGAAGACAAGATCTTGGAATTTGTCACAAACGTCAAAACCTTCATCAAAAAAATGATAGATATAGGCATTGATTTACCCAACAACATTCTTGCATACTTAACTATTTTCAAATTCCCGTCAACCCTCCAAGATCTGAAGTGTCAACTCATGCACTCCGACAAA
Source organism: Puccinia polysora (assembly GCA_025617555.3). NCBI lineage: Eukaryota > Fungi > Basidiomycota > Pucciniomycetes > Pucciniales > Pucciniaceae > Puccinia > Puccinia polysora. The sequence continues at coordinate 34,293,265 of CM062616.1, forward strand.
CAAATCTCCGTGGAGTTTGTCTGCAACCATCTTGTAAAAAACCATAATGAAGTCAAGGCTGAAAGCTCCGAAAAAGGAACCTCACGAGGAACTTCAGACACAGCCTTAACCACCGTGAGAACCAAGACGAAATACGCCTTATCCAGTTGATGCATAGAAGGGTATCACAATCCAAAGCAAGACAGAAATCACTCGGAGTCTGAATGCTTCCATCTTCATCCGGAGAAAGCTCTCGATTGGTGGAGGGAAAATCAAAACAAATGGAAGGAGAAGCAGAAAAAAAATCAAGAATCAGCTCACTACCACGCATTTGTCACCAGGTGGATCAACTCCAAAATTGGAGCAGAGAAGAACATCCTGATCAACAGTGATGCTTCTGCTCATATTTTCAACGACAAAAGATTCTTCATCACACTTGACAATTACTCTGGAGAACACATAACCACTGGAAAGGCTGGAGCAAACTTACCTATCCTGGGTCTTGGTACAGTCAAATTATCTTGGAGGGATCAAAAAATCACATTTTCAAATTGTCTATTTGTCCCTGACATTGTAGTCAATCTTGTAAGCCCAGGCAAGCTTCTGGATCAAGGCTGCACCCTGAAGGCCAAATCAGGCCACTTTGAACTTAACAAGGCCGGCAAAAAGATCTGTCAAGGGTCAATCACTGAAAATCTTTTTGTCCTAGATCAACCACGTAAGATTGGCAATGACAAGTGCTACCGGACCACCCATGAAGACTTGAGGACTATGAAGGACCTTCATCTCTCCTACGGCCATGCCTCGCTTGGTTGCCTTTCTAAAATCAAGGGAATCCCACTCAAATCGTCCGAGAAAGGCAACTTCAAATGCAAGGACTGCCTAATTTGCAAAATAACCAAGAGCCCGTTCAAAGCAACCTCCACCTCTGCCACCAAACCTTTTGAAAAAATTCATCTTGACTTCATTGGACCAATTACGCCAGAATTGCACAGACATGACAAATATATACTAACTGTCGTGGAAAACCATTCCAGTTACCTCTCCGGCATTCCCCTTCATGGAAAGGACGATGTAACTCCAGTACTAATTGAAGTTATAGAGAAACAAAAGAACATTTGCGGGTACTACCCTTCAACGGTTTATTTGGACGGGGGATTGGAATTTGTTAACACAAGGTTAGTAAAATAATTCAAGGAGAAATTCATTAACCAACTGGTAACTGAACCGTATCACCCCAAACACAACGGCAGAGCTGAAAGAGCCAATCAAACCATTGTTGAAAGCGTCAGGTCAACCTTGAGCTCTGCCCACCTACCTTGAAAGTATTGGTCGGAAGTTCTTAAGTCCTTCTGTCTCAGTCTCAACCAAATCCCAAAAGATGGTCAGGACCAATCTCCTTGGGAACTCATCAAGAAAAATAAATTGCCTCCCAACTATCTTCAACCAATTGGAGTCACCACGATAGTGTTGAATAAAAAAGGAATAAAGGGCGCAAAATTTTAACCCAAGGGAAGAGAGGGAAAGCTCATTGGGTATAGCCCTGAATTTCTCTCGTACCAAGTCCTCATGCCTAACGGGCTAATTCTACAATCAAAACACGTCCGTTTTCTCAAGCACTCGGTGGAACAGCTAGGGATCAAATCAACCATGGATCTTGATTTCAACACCAATGAAATGATCAATAAGGATCCATCAATAACTGAAGAACCTGTCGAAAATATCAATGATCCTATCAATGATTGGATGAACTACCGTAATCCTCCAGCTAAAGTAAATTCTTCAGAAGAAGAAGTGTCAAGCGGCGTCTCCGAGTCAGAATCTAGCTCAGAAGACACGCCAAGTAGACATCAACCTCCCTGTCAAGCAGTCCAACCTCCAGAAACCGCTGAAAGACCAATCAGAAGATCCCTTCGCGACAGATCTTCCATCAAACCCCCTCAACAATATGGCTTCCATCATTACTTTGAACCAAAAACTTTTGAAAAAGCCAGACAATTCACGGACAGACCTAAATGGGATGCAGCCATAAAGAAAGAAATGGATCAGTGCAAATTGTTTGAATTATGGGAGGATTACAAGGGTGAAACTCCAATGAATCCACTGGACACAACGTGGATATTCAGGATCAAGGATAATGCCCACGAAGATACTGTTATACACAAGGCACGGATTTGCGTCAAGGGGTTCAACCAAATTCACAGCCTGGACTTTGACAAGACCTTTGCTCCGACCGGTAAGATAGCCTCATTAAGAGCAATTCTTTTGCTCGCCTTGAAGAATAAACTGAACATCAAACAATATGATGTAAAGGCGGCATTTCTGCACGCAACCTTGGATGAAGAAGTTATCATTCAAACACCACAGGGATGTCCGAGAACATGTCAATTCCTGAGACTCAAGAAGAGCCTATATGGACTCAAACAGTCGCCTAAAAATTAGTACGGCACCTTTACGGAGTGGATCAAATCTGTGGGGTTCAACAAATCAGACAGTGATCCCTGTCTGTAAAAATCAAAAGATGGCAAGTCATTTCTATTTTTCCATGTAGACAATGTGATCCTGGTCAGCGATGGCGACAATTTCAACAACAAATTCAGGACTAAGTTCAAGGGCTCTCAAGCCCACGAACCGGACACAATACTAGGAATGAATTTTGAACAAGACTTCAACTGCATTCTGCTCAGTCAACCCAGACACATCATTCACGGCCTAGAGGAACTCGGTCTGCTAGAATCCAGACCATCAACCACACCCTTGAAGCCACATCAACAGTTGAGTGAAGCATCAGATGAAGACTTTGAAGGCTTCAAAAAACTTAACATAAATTACAAGTCTGCGATTGGGCTCCTGAACTAGATTGCTAGTCAAACTTGCCCCAATATCAGCTACCCAGTCTCCAGCCTGGCTCAATTCCAGAACAAACCCGGTCTCTTGCATTGGAGGGAACTAAAGAAAACCTGGCAATATCTAAATCACACCAAACATTGGAAGTTAAAACTTGCTCACAATGAACCAAAAGAACCCATCAAATACTACAGCAATGCCTCCTGGGCCAAGGACCCAACCAGCCGCAAGTCTAAATCAGGTTATTTGTGTATGTCCTTTGGCAGCCTTATCTTGTGGAACAGCTAAAAACAAAGAAACATCACATACTTGTCCACTGAAGCAGAACTCAACTCGCTGCTGGATTCATACCTTGAAAGTAAATGGGTCAGAAATATTCTAAAAGAAATCTTCCAGTCAACACTATCATCTTCAAAACACTACATTGACAATAAAGGTGTAGACGACAAACTGAAAAGATTTGGATCTAATGCTAAGACTTGCCACATGGATCTCAAAGCCAAAGGACTGAGGGAAGGATTAAACAAAGGATCACTTCTCATCCATCTTATAGATACTGAAGAAATGATTTCCAACCCTCTAACCAAGGCTGTCAACCTGCGCCAACTGGAGAAATTCACTAACTTAATTTGTGAGCTCAAATCAGACTGATCTACAGTCAAGGGGAGTGTAAAGATGATTGAGGGATGAGCATCATAAGAATGAACTCATAAATCCCACAGACAACTCTTGCTCTCACGGCCGTGGTACCTGCGGGGCCTCCGCTCCCGCGGGTGCGCTCATATTGATCTGAAGTCTAGCTCTGGAAAGCACCCCACTTTGAACAAACACTCAAGAGGTAACCAACCACCGACAAAACTCACCAACCACTGGAAACTCAACAACTCAATTTCCTCTTTTTGTTTTTACTCCTTCTTCTATTTCTTTCTGTTTTTCATTTGTCTTCCCTTCTTCTTCTCAAAAGCTTTCATTCCATCAGTCATCTACAAACCCCAGCAATCAAACTTTGGTCATCAAAGCACGCATTGTCCTCTATTGGTAAGACCATCTTTGACTGAAGATCATTCTGAACGCAACTCATCAGAACATAATGCAACTCATCAAAACACCCTTTCCCAATCCAGCCCAGTCATGTCTTCTTTGTTCCCTCTCATATAGCCATAGGCTACTTGGGTAACATCCTTGTCGTGTTGGTTTTCACAATCTCTCCACGTCTCATCATCTACCAATCTGGTTCCTCATTCTGAACTCCATCTTTGTTTTTATTTGTCACAGCTTGTTGTTTCATTCATCAATTGAAGTTATAGATCCTTGAGTTGAAGTCCAAGGCTGAGAAGAACTAAAACTATCAGTAGGATAAACTATTCCCATAAAAAATGAGAGGAATTAGAATTATCCTTCTGCTTCCCCTTTAAAAATGATTTAGGAGGATGACCAGGGAAAGCTATTTCCCAATGAACAGAATAAAAATAAACAAGCAGAAATTCAATCTTTCTACCATCAGAATCAGGGAGGAGAATTCTCTCCCCAACCTTATCAGAAAATATCAGGGTAGCATTAAAATCCATTAAGAAGGGTTTACCCAAGATCATGGGGCCTTCCAAACACATGATCCAAAAATGACAAGTTCCAACAATATTTTGACCAGTTCTAACTGTTAAATCTTCAGAAATACCAACCAATTCACAAGATTTATTCCCTATCCCATAAACCTCAGAACTGAAGCTGACCCTACAACTGAGTTTGAGTTTGCAGGCCATAGCATCCAAAATTAAGTTGAGCTGAGATCCAGAATCCACAAGAGGAGAAACAGTTTGAGCTGAATAACCAAGATAAAAAGGGAGAAAACCAAGAGGACAGGATTAAAGTTTGGACTCTGAGGAGGGATTTGTTCCACCAGAGTCCTCCATCAAAGTGCCAGAGGAGACCTTTAATTTGTCCGGACCAATCTACCCACATCAACAAGAGACCCATTTCTTCATTCCTTCAGCAACAGATTGAGGGATTGACAGTAGTTCAGCCATAGATACATCAGGAATCTTGAGATCATAAATTTTCTTCAATAACTCTTCCACAGCATTGAGTTTATCCTTTAAAATTCCCCTTTAAAACCAAACTTTGGGCTGGGTTGAGGGAAGAAGTTCACATGAAACAGGAACTAAGATGGGATCAGAAGTTTGAGGAAATCTATAAGAAGAAGTAGGATCAGAGTGATCTTGGAACCTTTCCATGAGTGGTTCCGCTTCCACCTCCATGTTGTCTACATGAGAGGAAGGAGGCTCAGGTGAGGATTGAAGTTTAACCGGTTTTCAGTGAATTGAAGTTTGCAGGGAAGGAGCCTTATGAGGTTTGATTTACTCATGTTTCTTCCTAGCTGGATTGGATTGATAAGCCCAAGCAAGGGAGGAGGAGGAGATTTCTGGAGGATACCAAGGCTGAAGAGTACCAAAGGAAGATCAGAAATTGAAAGAAGCCAAGCATGCCTTCATAGGAGTTGGTGGCTGATAAGAGGCCACCGCATGACAAATAGGGCCAGATGAATCAAAGTGATCAAATCACCATTAGGAAAAAAGAAATTTTTCCCCTTCTGCTGAATCAACTTTTCTTATTTATCCTTCTGGAGTTCAAGACATTGTCCAGTTCCATGGCCTTCCCTATGAAAGTAGTAACAGACCAGAGTGGATTTGGGAACACAGTTAGAAGGTTTGGGAGTAGTGAGAGAAGAAATATTTTGATCAATTTTGTTCTCAAAATCTTGGAGTAGCTTAGTGATCTCATTGATAGTGTTTGTTTTGTTGTTGGACTGAGGATTAGGTTTTGGCCTGTTATTTGCCTCCATCTTATCCATGATTTTATTAGATCCTTTGAAAGAAGGAGCATGGACTGTTTCAGTGATTCTAGGCTTTTTGAAATTTAAAGCTGTTTGAACTTTCATAACTTCATACACAGTAAACCTAAGGACAAGGAAAGAAGGGAGCTTGAATTGATTAACCCTGGTGGTGATCATTGATCCAGACTTCACCAATTCATTCCTAATCCTTCACTGCACTGCTAGTGAAAAATATTGGAAAAATTGCACTCAAAAATTGTCAACCGTATCAATGTGATTGTTTCAGATAAGATAATTTTGGAGTGGGTCCCAAGACTTCCTAAAAGACTGATAGTCAGAGGCTGAAGATATACAAACATTTGAGATCCATTGAGAGACAAGAGTTTCCAAGTCATGAAAAGTAAATTTTGCTACCTCTATTTTAACCCAATATTCCAACATTGCTTCCTTTATAAGTGTCTAGTTGTGGGATTCAAATCCCTCAAACAACTCAATTACTTACATGAATTCATTATAGGATAAAAAGAATGGTGACTGATATGCCATATTTTATCCACTTTCCCCATCCACTTCAGCATCCATTTCATAAGATTTCATGAACCCTTCAACATTTGCCCCATTGAAACCTAAGTTCTTGTTCTGAGGTTTGATATTGACCATCCTAGTTTAAGAAGAGGTGGTGGGAATACCAGAGGATGTCATTTCAAATAACATAGTTCCTAGAGGATCCAGAGAGCAGATTTCCAAAGTGGCTCACAAGTGTGGCAAGAGTAGGGTTACACAAAAAAACACAACAAGAATCTTGCCCTTGCAATGTGCAATTGGGAGGACTTCAGATCTAAGACAATAGAAACAGAGAAAAAAAAGAAAAAAATCTCATTTTGAAGTTGATTCCAAACGTATTGGGACTGTAAATCCAAAGGTTTCTGGTTCAATCCTGGCCTGGGGGACCAAAATTAGGACTCCAAACAGTGCTGAGCCACAGGCAGTTCCGTGGAGGGGAAAATGTTCTTTTTAGGATGACCTCCTGAGTGTTACAAAAATATTCAAATGTAACTGGGATGAAGGTCCATGAATAAGGAATCAATTGAAACGGATAAATTTGATGGTAATTGGTAGCAATGAAACAAATAATATCTGAGGCAAGATTATGTGGGAAAGCCTTGAACAAAATAAGTTGAAGTTTATGAAATCAACTGAGCAAAAAAGGGAAAATGAAAATAATTTTTGTTTTGAAATGAGCACCCAGGCTAAATTCATGCCTCAAAAATTTCTAAATCACATAGTTATTTCAAAGAATGAATGAATTCAGGTTTTTCTTCTTTTGGCTAAAATCATGCTTTTGTCCAAAAAAAAAAATAAGACAGAGGAATTAATGTAAAAAATTCTTTTAATACATTGATGAATTTTGTTTTTTTTCCCACCCCAGGAAGGAATTCAAAACCTAAAATTTTATTCAAATTGAAAAAATGTGTGAATACATAAATTTAAGTTTTGGCACACCTTTTTAAGGTCTGGACTGTTGAGAGTTTATCTTAAATTTTCAGTTGCTCAAAAGCTGAGTGCAAATTTCATTGTATCATTTTTTCACATCAAATTTCACTCTTTGTTGTGATTCTAACCAATTTAATGCACTCTACCCAAAATTCCTTCTTGAAGTATCCAATGTACTTCTAACTTGACCAACCCAGTTCAAGCCTATTTTTATACAGTCTATCTAAACATGCTTCTGCTCCTTTAAATTTCACTCATCCAATTAAATATTTGACCAGAGGAAAACTTGGTTTGAGTGATGTTTCACTTGTGAATCTACTGATTGAGGCTTTGCTATTCTGTGAAAATTTCCATCTTGGAATAGATATTGCAGTATATTTTACTCAGCCTTTGACCCATTATCTGTCCATTTATTTCAAACTATCAATATGATCATTCAGAAATTTCCAATGTGGTGTTGTTACATAGCGTAAACATGCTACAACCTACACGGAAACATTCTACATATGTAATAAATATTCCTGTGGATATTAGATATTCTAAGAATACATAAAATTATATAAAAATACTTAAATAACCTTTATACTTTTTTTTTCTTAAATATAATTCAAAGTACCAAAAATTTCGAAAATAAGATAATGACTAATTCTAAAAATATATTAAAATACTTGAATATACTCTTATGAAAATTTCTAGACATCAATATGTTGTGAAATACTAAGAAAACTAATGATGTAAAAATATTACATGAATACCCATGACTTATATTTTTAAGTAATTATTTTAGGAAATCAACTCAAATTTGAAAATAAGGAGTAACATCAATATCATGACTTTACTCCAATTATTTATTACATAATGAGAAATCACCTGACATCATAATATCCTTTGGAATGTATATTAAAATAATTATTAACTTCCTGCAAAGATTTACTAAGGATAATTAATTAAATAATAAATAAAAAGGACAGAATAATGTTATTCACACGTCCAAACATCAATTATAAAGTAGAATAATTCCCATACCCTGGGGAATTAGATGCTACCTGCGTTGCAGCACCAAGACCACATCACAGGCTACCACTGGTTAACCTACTAGCCTAAGTGTCAATCCCTTTGAGCCCCTGTACCCCTCAGAAGGACAATATTGGGACTCCAAAATCTATAAATAAAGAGCTCTTTAGAGGATATTGATAACCATAGACCCATTTATATTTATACCCAGACACCGTGCTAAGGTAATCAAACACTTATAAGAGATAAGTAAGTGATTTATGGCTTTAGTCTGATTAATAATATCTGTCCTCAACCTTCTTTTATCAAGTTAAACTGCTGAAAAACCTTATAACCCCAGTATACAGGTTTAACCCATCAGTGCACGTCCCAAGCAGATACCCTAAGGATTTAAAAATATACCAGTGAGTCTTATTATCCTTTCTCTGTTGTGGAAGCTTGGTTACAAAGCCCTGCCACTCCACCGTGTATTTTATATACATATTATCTTTGGGCAAAATATCCTTTAAACTAAAGGGCCCAAAGGAACCAGGCCTACTTGTTTTCATACTGAATTCCCCAAAGAGAGGTGTCAAAGATCCCCAATATAATTTTGGCCCCTCTATAAAAATATTTAATTATCAATTTACATATATTTATTTATAATAACAAACTATATCCAAACCAATTAACCTTGCAATAAGCTTTATCCAAATATTTTATGGATTTTTGCTGCATTTATTATGTAATATATTTATTGTTTATTCTATCACCTCTGGTAGCTAAAGGATAGCAAAGTTCTTGGCATCCAGGAGGCTGACATTGTAAAATTCTGAAGAGGACTTCTCCTAGAATGGTCATCAAGTTCAAAGTTATTGATCCCTTGCATCTGTAAACCCTGAGTGCAACTGTTCACCCTTTGACTAAGAGATAGAGAAATGAGATTAAAGATCCTTCCAAAACCTATGATGATCCCATGGTATGATGAGATCCTCCAAATCTGGGTTGAGGGTGCGTTTTAAGTAACCTTCCCCTCAACCCTCACCTAGGTACATTTGCAAGTAAGCAAGAATAATTATATGCAACCTCTAAGCACAGAACCCTAGCCCAACTCTATCCTTCCAACCCCATCCCATGATCCACATCCCATGCCCCATATCCATCTGTATTGCCCGCCTGCCATTGCCTCCACCCAGTTTGTCCTTCTCCTGAAACGGCCCTTGCCCTGCACCCAACTTGGAGCCCCCACGCATTTCTGCATCTTCCCCACCCGCCTTTCCAGATATCCAAGATACATCTGCGCTTTGCAAGACACACAATCCGCGTGATCCGTCCAATCCAATCCAATCCACCCCGCATCCCCAGATGCCAAGCCCAATCTTACTTCTGCTGAGCCCGCAGCGCGCCTTGCTGTGGCAAGGCTGAGTCCATTGCTGAATGTGCAGCCACTGCTGAGCCACTGTCACGCTTTGCACTTAGGGATTATTGTCTTCATCACTTTGACATGTCCTCTCCTCAGTACCATCTACCTCAGTCTAAAAGCATGACACAAATAAAGCATAACATCAATGGTGCAATCCGCTATTTCCTCTGGCTTGCGTTGAACTTCCAATCTTGGCAACCAACTAAGTATGTACTTGCAAACTTCGCGGTTAACTCCATACCGGTTGGCCATCCATTATGAGATCCAATCTCCTTCCCTGGCCAATCAACAGCCTTGGACTTCCATCTTTGGTCATGCATTTTTTGTTAGTTTTCATCTACGTCTAACTAAGCCATCATTACTGTACAGTTTGCAATTGGACTAGTCCCTACCCTGCATACACTATTACTTCTCATTTGCATTACCTTCAACGTCACTCACTCCTGTCCCAATTTTTCATAAAATCATACGCTTAGATTCTATTGTCTCGCACTTATGCTATGACCTCGGAGAATGTACTACTGCTTTATTTCCTATCCCGTTCCTGTCATTCATTGCCTCACCGCTTCAACTGTAGTTAGCTCATCACCAGGTTGTATCTAGTCACTTTGGATTACCTTATAAGGGCTATCCCCTTGCCTGATGATTTTCTCCTCAGTTAGTTAATTTCATACGTTCTCGCATTTTGCTACAACCTAGTTATCACATTGGACTCAGGTTGAGTTTCCTTCTTTGGAACACATTCCATTCCTCTTGCCATCTGTTGAATGGCATAACCAAGTTCGCACTTTGCAACTGAGTCTTGCTACTCACACTTGCCGTTGCACTCAGCATTCCTTTGCACTCACAATCATCTAAGAATTGCCCTATAGTACGTGGGGTGGTTGTGTGACAGCCACCCATTGCTGAGTGCACAGCACATTCCAACTTGCATCCATAAAAGACCATTACATCCCCCCCAACTTGAGTTCTGTCCCCAGAGATCCACCACTATCTCACCTACCCCTAGTTATCCCTAGCTATCCCATCCTTCCCCTTTGCAAGGCTACATCACACTGAAGAAGAAAAAAAAACACCCCATCCACCCCACCTCATCCAAACATGTCTGGCAAGTTCTGCAGCCGGAAGGGCCTCTCCTGCCAAATACTTCCGGGCTGAGCCGGCCACCGCGGCTACTCCCAATCCAAAGGAATGCCTTGCGACCATCCCCAAGGTTTCCCAAGCAAGAGAACCTGGCGTGACTTATTTGTGGTCTTGAGAGATGACAATATCTCCACCAATGAGTGGAGCCCACCAAGCTCACCTTGCAACTAACCGCAAAGCGCTGCTCAAAACCCTCTGTTGGGCAAGAGCCATTACTTTCTCTCACCATTCTGTTGGGCTGGACCACCGTGGCGCCAGGACTTCCTGGAATTTGCGGCTTATTGGAACGCCTCCCACAAGTGGGCTGCACGGGTACAAATGAATGTACCAGCAATGGACCCAAGAATCTTTAACCTTCCGGCAGCACCTCCCCCACCACCACCCCCTTGTCCTACTCCACCAAGACCAGCTCCTCCTCTGCGACCACCACATCCCCCCACTCCTGCAAGACCTGCTCCTCTGTCCCCAACTCCGCGGCCACCGTCTCCGTCACCGGTTCCCAGGTTGTCACCGGAACCTGCGCACGCGCCAACTCCCATGGTTATTGAGTTGTCACCAGAACCTGCCACCGCTGAAACTCCTCTGGCCACCACTCTGGAGATCCCAGATATCCCCCTGATTCCAGCACTTCCACTGGCAAGGTTTTACACAATGGTGAAAAACGCAGACAAGCTAATTGGGCATTTCCTAGCGGTTGCCCAAGCGCAAACCACCAATGCGCAATGCAAAGTTTTGGCAGCTTTCAAAAACCTAACTGCGGTGGCTCGCACGGAGGTGGAGGAAGTGATGAGGACCAGCTGATGTAGGCCAATTGCCCCCTTTTTGTATTTTTCCATCTTTTTTCCCTTCCCTGCGCCTATCTGCAAAGAAAAAGGACTTTTGCCGCGCCATCCTAAGTATCCTTTGGGCTTGTTAGAATCTTGAGAGAAATAAGACTCGCGCGCATGATCCACGCTTTGAGAGCTATCTGCAAGAGTGAGAAGAATCTGCACCACTGAGAGTATCCACTGAGAGTGAGAAAAATCCGGGCCACTGAGAGTATCCGCTAAAGGTACCTGGACCACCCCAGAAAAACTGCCACACAGTTTCCTGTACCCATCTACAGAACGGAGAGAGCACAAAGAAAACCAGCCGCGCGCGCACATCCTTGAGAGAGAGGAAAAAAAAAATTATTGGCCCAAACCCATCCATACCTTCCATCTATAAGATAACAAAATAAAACTCAAAGAGTTTTTTTTTTAAGCACCAAACTGTTGCCAAGCCTGCGCCTTGCTCTTTGACCCACATCTGTTCCATGTCATGCTCTTTCCTAGTTCCCTGAATCATTGGTTGGAATTTTTCATGTGTTTGTTTTCAGAATGCGGGGCTTGTCCTTGCATCTGCAGATCCAGCTTTGCCCTGTGCCCATACCTAAAAGAAACCATACCCTAGCCAGAAATAATCCCAAAATGCCAATCCAGAGAGAAGGAAAATAAGAAAAAAACATTCTGGGGTGTCTATTTGTTCCTGCTTTGAACTGGCTAGAGCACCCCCTCACCAAATCCAATCATATCCCCCATTCATCCTTTGCTCCCCTCTTCAAATTTACTGCTTTCCCCAGCGGTCTGCAGTTATCTACTCCGCCGGATGCAAACCGCGCGCATGGGCTTTTCCTTGGAAGAGTGATCCGCATTATGATCCCCGTTGCTTTCCAAACCAGCCGTCTTGTTGAATGAAGTTGATACCCATGTGTAGAATTGTTTAACATGCAAAGCCGCAGCCTTCCGTTTGAGCGGAGTTCCATCTGATTCCTCTAACTGGTAACCACCTCCGGTGAACTTGGATGTCACGCCAAAAGGACCAATCCATTGATTCACAAAAAATTTCCCACATTGAGTTTCCAGGCTTCAATTGTAAAGCAGAACCAATTCCTCCTTCCCCAACGGATCCCAGAGTTTGTGGGCGCAGCGCTTGTGCCAATAGTGGATGGACTTTGTGCAGGTTGCCTTCAGCCTTCCAGCTGCTTTCTCCAACATCTCATCCTGTTGCAGGAGTTGCTTGGTGCAGGCCTCAAATAGATTGGTGGACGTCTTAAACTTCTGCCAATCAATACCCAAAAAGGTTTCCAGATCAATGTCAATTGGCAGAACGGGTTTCTGCCCAAATAGCAACTTGTACAGAAAAATAAACTGTTGATCTCTTCAACAAAATTCAATCCGCAGAAAGAACTACCAGAAGGGTTTCCTGCTACCGCTTGCCATCCTCCCCCCATATTTTCACCATTGCGTCCTTGATTGGCTGGTGAGCGCCCTCAATTGTCCCTGCGCCTTCTGGATAGTTCTCTGTCACTTGCCCAAACTTTGCAACACAACTTTGCATTAGCTCTGCCAACCATCCCTGGAAATCTGCACCCCTATTGATTGTTTCCAGGCAAAGTGATCCATAATGAGCAAACCAATCTTCCTCCACAAACTTCCAAACTTTCTCTTCCAAGAGCTTCACCATTGGCTGCGCTTCCACCAATCCCAACAGATTTTCACACGCAACAAGGAGGTATGTGAACTTACCTGGCTTGATGTGCAAAACATCCAGAGAAACCTGCCCAAACAAGGCTTCCTCCCCAGTGGGAATACCTACTTTGCAAGGTAAAGATGCACTCCACTTCTGACACGCTTTGCACGACCATACCCACTCCCGCACTGTGCGTACTACACCCGGCCACCAGAACCTTGCCCTCACCCATTTTTGTGTTTCAACTCTCCGCAATGACTGAGATTGTCATGCAGACTTCCCAGAATTACCTCCTGATCCGCCCTTGACATGCTGACCACAAGCGGTACCAAAGCACTCTGCCCCCACAGCTGTCCTTCCTGCACGTAGAAATTACCCACTCTCCGCCAAACACATCTAACAATCTTGGCTGGTGTATCATCCGGAAACCAAAGATTCTGCAAATACAAACTGAGGACTGCCTACCTCCCGGACTGCTGGAGCAGAATTAAAACACCCACTTCCACCAATCCTACCTTAACTGTTGGAGCCTCCACATCCAGTGGTTCTGCACCTTTGTAGGGGTCATTGCGCAGGTACCAAGACAGCGTGTCTGTCATTTTAAAGGCTTTCCCTGGAACATGTACCACCTTGAAAGAAAAAAACTGAAGGAAGGCAAACCACCTGGTAATAGAGGCGTTTGGCAGTGTTGGCAAGTTGATCATCCATTCCACCGCCTCGGCATCCACCAGAAGCATGAATTGAATCCCCCATAGCAAATGCTTCAACCTCTGCACAATCTTAGTGAACCCACAAAGCTCCAACTTTTGCTGCAACTACTGGATCTCCATTGGCAAAAACATGACAGACTTTTCAAGGACCAGTCAATATTTTCCCTCATCCTCCTGTGTCAGCACCTCCCCCGCACCAAGCTTGCCCAAATCCACAGCCAACTTAATTCCCCTGCTGTCTAAATCCAAGTCCCACAGTACAATATTGCCTCCAAAAATCTCCTTGAGTTTGTCAAAGGCCTTGTCACATTCCAAACCCCAGGCTCATTCTGTGCCCTTACGCCTCAATGCCCCCAATGGACTAGAAACCTCTGAAAAGCGCTTGATGAAAATCCACACATAGCATTGCAATCCCAAGAACTGGGTATGGAATTGTGTACAGTCTTTGGCGTTGGCCACTCAAGGACTTTGTTGCGTTTCTTTTCCGAAATCTGCCTTCTGTCAGAAGCCACCGCATGCCCTAGAACCTGCAGCCGGGTACGCAGACAGCTAGTTTTCTCCCCAAAACCATGAGCCCCACTTCCTCAATCCAAAACAAGATCCGTTCCAGCGTTTGCGCAAATTCCCAGACAAATCAACGTATTCCTGGAGCTTTGATAAGTGTTTCCCCTCCATAATCCATCCTTGGGCCTTTGATGCCAAGGTTGTTGATTAAAATCTGAACCCCTCTGGAAGATTGTCCTTCAGAATCCAGGTCATCTGTGCTTGGTAAAACGCAACCAAGTTAGTTGTGCCTTGCGGCAGCTGCATCAGTTTCATCCTGCCCAATCCAGTTGCAAAGGCAGTCGTTGGCCGTAAACTCTAATCAAGTTCACACTGATTGTATTGGCCCATCACATCCACCAACCTGTAGCACCCGCACCCTGCCATAGATTCCAGAAACTTGTCCACACGTGGAGGTTGTTCCGCCTCTTGGATTGTAAAAAATTTAAGCTGCTGCAGATAATGAACAATCGGTAATTACTTCCCATCCTGCTTAACCACCACAGAGATTGGATTTGAGTAACTTGATGTCAATTGCTTGTAAAGGTCCGTTCCCACACGCTTGCACACCAGCTCCAAGAAAGGCCCCCAAAGCTCTTGTGGAATTTGAATTGGCTTGATCTGCCAAGGCTCATGCAGAACCATCAGAATCACATAAGGGTCCCCTATCTTGCTCTTCAGGTCCAAAAAGGAGTGCTCTTTCCTGGAGGACAAGTACCAATGTCAGAAAACCCCATTCCTCCGCGCTTAACCAGCCTGGCAGTCTAAATTTAAGGGCTGCAACCCGCTTGTCCATAATCCTCTACAATTGTTTTACCCACCCTGACACCTTCAGCGGAGATTCCCAAGGATCCCGCGACCACAGGATCAGTCGCAGTGGTCCGTTCAGATCCTGCGGCATTGCTTTGTTCTGGGGACAGACCTTATGCAAAACCCGCTTATACTTCCTGACATTGCACTGCACCATCCGCACGCATCCGTTACCATGGATCCTAGTCAAAACCAAACTGCAGCTTTTGCCTTTGCTCACAAGCGTGGCACAATGATAGTTTTTTTGCAAAGTACCTCCCAGAAATGCACACTGAGGAAAGGGACTTACTTCCAGCTCTTGCGCGTCCCACGCTTCCTCCCTACTTCCCACCTGCTCCTCACTGGTTGACTGCCCGCACAAAGCTGGAGCTTTCTCAATGGGGTAATCTTGGCTGAATAATTTAAATCCACCTCTAGCCCACCCTTGCAGACCAACTCCATGCTGGGGTCCTCCTCTTCTTCTCTTTCCAAATCCCATGTCCACTTCCCCAACCCTTGATTGCAGATTGTGGGTTTGAATTTCCTGCCGGACAAATCTTCCACCGTCAATGCTTCCGTCCCTGCCTCTGGATCAAACATCATTTGTGCTCAGAACCCAAACATGAATGGCCATCCTAAAATAGCCTCCCCGCAATCAACAAATAGAAAAGAAAGTGGTTTACAGACCCTTGAAACCTCAACCTTGTCCTCCTCCACAACCACATCCACGCAACATGCCCCGCCATGAAGTGTGCAAAGCCTCATTGCACATTTCTGCTGAACCAACCCCAATTCATCAACCAATCTAGAAGGAAGGAGATTCACCATAGACCCACTATCCACCAGCACCCACACCTTCCTTCCAGCAATCTTCATTGGAACGTAAGCCAGCGGGGTTGAAACCAATTTCATCCCCGCTAGCTTGCGCTCTGCATCATCCCAAGCCAAGTTCACCCATTGCACAGCTGGAGGGATCCTATTGTGTCTGCAATCCTTCAGCACTTGAACCATCTCATCCACCACCACCGGTGACACCGCCACCAACTCCTTCAAGATCAAGGGAATAGTTGTTTCCTTCCCCATCACTCTGCGCACAATCTCCATTGCTTTCTTCTTCTCTGCCAGATTTTCAGGCCACCTTTCCGTTTCCGGAACGCGCGCAAATCGCTTAGGAGCTGCTGGTGGTACCCATTGCTTTTCATCCACATCCATTGTTTCCACCGCTGCAGGTGCCTCCATTGCTAGTACCCTTACTTCCGCCTCCACGTGAGGCGGTTGCCATACCCTGGGACTGGTTACAATCCCAAGCAAATCTTGGGCAGTTACCCCCAAATGTTTACCATGTGGGTGCACTTTCTCCATGATGGTTGGATTCCCAGGTTCAGTGTAGATCCTCTCTCCCGTTGGGAAAATTAATCCCATTTCCACTGGTCAAACAAATTCTGCCTTGAGGTCCCTTGTCATATCATTACACCCCAACTGCCAATGCCCCTTCTCCCCGCAGTAATTGCATAATTGAGGCATGGGCGGATTTGACAGAGGAAGCTGTTCCCCCAATGGGAGGAGGCGGATTGTGTGGCCCTGACAACATTTGACTCAGGAAGATCCTTAAATCCTTCATTGATTCTGTCACCTTGCTAATCTGCATGCCCATATTCAGTGGTGTTGCCAGAGCGCCTTCCATTTTTGAGGGGCCCGCGACCGGAGCTTGTGTCAGCACTGCAGGAGTGTGGGAAGCAGACTTCTTTGACCCTGTTGGGAACAACCTTGCCGTGACCCCTATCAGTTCTTCCAAGTCCAACTTTCTTTGCACGGCCCAACGGATGATAACGATGTCCAGAAGAAGCGCAATACTCCCATCCAACAACTTCTTTACCAAGTTTTTGTTGTACAAGTTCTGCTGCACCCGCACACAGAGTTGGGGACCAAGTCCTCCCCAAAACTCCCTCTTCATTGCGCCTGTCTGCCCCAATATCAACTTGTTCTTTTCCAGGTAGCAATGAAGAGGGAGTTTTTGGGCCTCTTTCTTTGCCAGGTAGCAATAGATCTGGTCAAACATTACTACATAATCCCCCAATTGTTCCCGCCTCCGGACTCCACCATTTGCACTTGCTTCTTCCGTGGCTTGCTTGAAGTTGCTCTCCCAAAACCAAGGTTTGTGCCTTCCCCACTGCGCTATGATTTCCTCCTTCAGTTTCAGCCAATCAAGTTCCTCATATCCTTCCAGATCTTCCACATCCCAAAGCTTCTCTTTGTCTTTCATGAAAAGGAAAACAAGACAAGCCTTATCCAAACCTGTTGCACCTTCTGAGTTGGAAATTCCTTCATATTGCGCAAGGAATTGCTCAATGTCCCCAGTGTTGAACCAAATGTGCGGATATTCCCGCCGCCCAATGCAAACAGGCTTGTGATTGGTGCCTTTGTTGGAGCAAGGGACACCATATCCCACCCCTGATGGAGGTTGCTTCTGAGAAGCCAGAGAAGGCCAAGGAAGAGGAGTGGGGGTAATGTTAGACAACCCCACAATGGGCAACGGTGGTACTGGGACATTGCACTTGTTAGTTTCAAGAGACAAGGAACAAAAGGTTACTTCCTGGAAAGACCCCCAGATGTGGAATTCAGAAGAGTAATTTTCCTAGAATGGTTCCCAAGTTCAAAGTTGTTGATCCCTTGCATCTGTAAACCCTGAGTGCAATTGTTCACCCTTTGACTGAGAGATAGAGAAATGAGAGTAAATATCCTTCCAAAAACTATGATGATCCCATGGTATGATGAGATCCTCCACATCAGGGTTGAGGGTGCAGTTTATGTAACCTTCCCCTCAACCCTAACCTAAGTACAACCAGAAGCAAGGAAGAAAAATGAAATAAAACCCCTAAGTACAGAACCCTAGCCCAATTCTATCCTTCCAACCCCATCCCATGATCCACATCCCATACCCCATATCCATCTGTATTGCCCGCCTGCCATTACATCCACCCTGTTAGTCCTTCTCATGACCCGGCCCTTGCGCAGCTCTAAACTTGGAGCCCCCCGCACATGTCCCCATCCGCCTGCCGCTCCTTTCAAGATATCTAACATACATCCCTGCAATCGGATCCACCCCGCGTCTCTGGATGCCAAGGCCAATCTGACTGCTTCTGAGCATGCAGCGCAGCTTGCTGCTGCAAGGACGCACCCATTGCTGAGTGCGCAGCATCCAGCCTATTCCAACTTGCCTCCATAAAAGACCACCACAACGTACGGTGACAATGACTGTTATTGGCGGTTGGGACGCAAGAACTGGACAATGGATTCAAAAACGGGATTGGTTTCCCCAGCAGAGACAGGATACGTGTTGGGAAACAGGGTCTTGGTGGAGGTGGTTCAGCCCGTTTCTATGAAGCAAGCAAGGAAAAGGGAACAGGAAGTGGAAAAAATGGAGGCAGAGGGAAGAGGAGGGGATATTTTGCGCAATTTGGGAACCAATGGGCGGCAGGCAAGTCTTGCAGAGAAGGGGATGGGAGCAGATATTGCGCATGTCTTGGGAACCAATGAACAGCGGATGGTTCTTGGGGAGAGGATACGAGCAGTGGAGGAATGAAAGGAAGTGGAGCGCAGGTAGTGCAGAATGGATGGCCCAACAGGGGGCCCGTTGGCATCACGGCTGGCGCAGATTTGGGCATTGGTGCAACAGACACGCGCAGTAGGGCTTCAGGTGCGGAATAGCAAGGGATGGGGGCATCAATGGTATGGCTGGTGAGAAGGAAGTTGTGTTTGCAAGGGCTTTGGAAAACAAAGGCCCGCCTGGAAGGAAGTTTGTAAAAATTGCTGGTGGACACAAACTGCATGGGATTGGATGAGGCCGTGCGGGTCTCTCTCTCTGCTGTTGGAGCGGAAGGTTGCAACCCACCAGGAAAGCACCTAGGCATGGGGGGGACAAACGGAGAGTTTCAGAAACGCAGGTGCGGCAAAATTCAGGGTCTGTATATGCACCGACAACCCTGCAACAAATGGCGGAATACAAGGCAGGATGAGGAGCGGATCACTTCAAAAAAAAAAACTTTTTTTCTCTCTTTCCCTCTCTGGAAGCTTCTTTTTATTATCTGGTTTCTTCTCTAAAAACGTGTGTAATGGCGGGTGCAATGGGTACAGTTTGGTATGGTCAAGGTAAAATTGGGAAGATCTCTGGGGACAGAACTCAAGCTGGGGGATGTGGTGCCATTATATATCCTTGGATTGGGAACCTTACCGTGGGTGGCTATTTTGGGAGGATAGAGCAGGGAGATTGAGGCCATAGGAGTGGGCTGGGCGCGCACAAGCGCGGGCCAACCCAGTTCTCTTAGCCCCAGCTTGTATGGATATAGATATATACACATATACATGGATTGGATTGGATGGATGGATGGATAAAGATCAGAAAGGAAAGGAAATTCATCTCTCTCTCTCTCTCTCTCTCTCTCTCTCTCTCTCTCTCTCTCTCTCTCCTCTCTCTCTCTCTCTCTCTCTCTCTCTCTCTCTCTCTCTCTCTCTCTCTCTCTCTCTCTCTCTCTCTCTCTCTCTCTCTCTCTCTCTCTCTCTCTCTCTCTCTCTCTCCTCTCTCTCTCTCTCTCTCTCTCTCCTAGGACCATTGATTCCAGAACTCAAGGACAACTAGGGAGTAGTTCCCTCTTACTTTCCACACCAATCCTTGGAGCCCTTTCTCCAAAATCCAGCCCTTCCTTTCTTATTTTAGTTCTTGCTAATTTGAAGCCATTGCTGTATTGCCTACTAGCATTTGCGTCTTTATCTTGCTTTGTTCTTGGGCTTAAAAAACTCTTAATATTATCATAAAAGACTTTCCAAGCTGAGGAAACATGTCTTGCATCACATTGAATGTTTTTTCAGGTTACCAGGACTTTCTGTGTCCTGAAAAAAATGTTTGAGGACATTTTGAGCTGATGAAGGCCTCAAAACATTAACTCAGTCATTGGGGGCTGAAATAAGGCCTGAAGACCTCCTGTAGGGTATTCCTGGGGTAGATTCCTCATAAAATACAAATAATAATAAAAACTGTCCCAATGTGCCACATGGTGGTATGTGACACCAAAAAAAATTAAAATTGACTGGTTGGTCAACCAGTCTTGTAGTATTTTGGTTAAGGCATGTCCTTCCCATTTGTTGAAGGATGTTTGAGTGTGACATAATTTCACATGGATAAATATGTAGAATGATTTTTTCTTTCAAGAAATTCAAATCTGGGCTTTGATTGGCAAAAATAAGGAAATAAAAAAAACTAAATAGGGTGTATCAGAGTTTAAATTTTCAAGAATTGAATTTCTGATTTCACGCTTCTTGGTTTTGTTTTTTTGAAAAATTTATTTTTGTGGTACCAACTAAGTGTTTTATGAATTACTATTATTCTTGTGTTTTTTTTTGTTTTTTTTAAAAACAATATTTTTCCTGAAATTATCAATTTAACTTTTCCAAACTTGAACTCTGATAAACCCTGATATAATAAAAATGATAAAAATGATAAAAATTCATTTTTTTCACAAAATGGAAGATCTCTGATGGAATTTTAAAATAATTTTACCTATACATATTAGGGTGTATCAGAGTTAGCAAACCCTCCATTTTTTCTACAAAACCAACCATTTAATGGTGGGTTTCTGAATTAAACATACCCCCTAACTGGTGTATTTCAAAATTGACAGTTTGATGAAAATGGCACATTTCAAACATCAAAACCGCCATTTATGCACCATCATCCATTCATCATCCATCCCATGCAAAAAAACCATCCACACCTCCACCTCAGCAAATCCATTCCAACCCCATCTCCATTGCATCACACACATATCATCTCAATTGCTTCACATCTCCATCAATTCACATTTCCATTGCTTCACATCTCCATCACATCACATACACCCCATCATCATCTCATCACCCCACATCACATCACCATCTTTCTCAACATTTCCAATCGAGATTCCTGGCAACAAGTTGAAAACACAAAAAAGCTGACTGAATTTCTTTTTACTATTTGACTCTGATTCAGACTCTAATTCAGACTCCAATTTGGAATGAACTTGTTCAGCTTTGAATTCTCTATTGGAAAATCAATACATGGTTCCAAGAAGACAGACTTTCCACAACCCTATGTATGAAAGGTAAAGCTTCATCTCCTCCCTGACTTAAGCTTCCAGCAACTGTTCCAAACTTTATTGCCTTCATTCTTGAAAATTTTGGAGATGATTGAAGACAACCACATCTTCCAGAAAAATTCTTGGAATCTGCCATGCAATCCAGATATCCAACTGGCTGTTGCTCTTTGTAGATTGGGATCAAATTTAAATGGATCAGCAGTTCATCAACTGGAAAATCTATTTTCAGTTGTTTATGGAACCATTGAATTATACACCAAAATAGTCATGATTGCTATCCTATCTTTCCATTTCTCAGTCTTCTGTTGGCCAACCAAAGAGATCACAAGGAGATATATCATGTAATTGAAACTGAAGGCCTTCCAAGTTGCATAGGTTTGTTGATGGAACCACTATCCCCTTGAGTAAAAAAACCCAAGCTAGATGGCAACCACTATTTTGATTGGAAAAAAAGGCAATTGACTCATTTCTTCTTGAAAGCCTTTGATAAATCCTTTCATAACAAACTTAACAAATATTTTTTATATGTTCTTATAGATACTTTGTGTCACTAAAACTTGTTTGTGATAACAACAAGAATTTCATATCACTCCATGCTGGCCTTCCTGGTTCTTTTCCAGTTCATATGTTTTCAATTTGATATGGATTTGCCAAAAAACAGATAACTACTTTAACAAGATTAATACCTTTTTGAAGATTCAGCTTATGATAGCAGAAAATATGTGGTTCAAGCATACCGCAATGTTGCATCCAATGATCAAGCCAAAAACTTATTTAAACTATTATCTTGCCCAATTTCAAGTTTGGATTAAGCATTCCATAGGAATCTCAAAAGGAATATGGGCCAGCTTAAGGGAAATGAAAAACCAGCTACAAAATTCCAAATGCATGAAGATCCTCATCAACTGGATTATCACTAATGTAATCCTTCACAACCTTCTTGCCAACATCAAAGATGAATGGGAAGATATATTTGAAGAAATTTCCAATCCTCCTCACGTCATCCAAGTCTCATCTTGTACCTCATCTTCTTCCATGAGAGAGCCAATTCTACCCCTCAAACTTGCTCACTTTGATGAGTAGCATTTGGTTGTTGAATAGGTGAAATATCACCAAATATCACATCACTGCATTGTTTTGGTTTTTGTTTTTCAACCAAGAATCCTAGGCTGAGTTGGTTTTTTTTTTTTGGTGGACTTAGAAAAAACAGAACCAGAAAATCCAAACCACCCACCTCACCCCACCAAACCACTGGTTCACTCCTCCCTCCTCCTCACCAAACCACCTCAACCACCACCAGTCCAGTCCTCCCTCCTCCTCACCAAAACGCCTCATGCACCACCTCCAAATCAAAGTTCCCCGGGTCCTCCTCTTTATCCTGCTGCTGTTTCTGCTCCCCATCCATCAAAAAATCAGCCTGGTAATTCCCCCCCTTCTCTCCTCCCTTTTATTTTGAAGCTGATGGATCAATCCATCCATCCTTTCCAGGTACCTCCCCAGCCCTCTAATCAAACTTTTTCCATTGCAACCTAGGTATTTTCTAATTCCCCTCCTCCTACCCATCATTCCCCCCCCTCCCCTGCATCCCCCTCCTCCTTGTCAATCAATTGGCAAGCAAAAAAAACATTTTTTGTTGTTCAATTGATCAATTGCACGTTGTGCACTCCCCCCTCCTTCTCCTCATACTGACCAATTTTGGATCAATTGGCTCCTCTCTTTAAGACCCTCCCCCCATACCTTTAGCCAGTTGGATCAATCAATTGATTGATTGATCCTTGGCCCTGCCCACTGGCGGCCTTGCTTGAAATTTTTGATTGATCAAACAATCCTTGGCCCCCCCCCACCACCCCAGCTCCCCATCCTTGCTTGCTTCCCAAGGTAAGCCTCCCCTCCTCCTCATTTATTGATGCCTATCACAATCAAAACATCTGAACTGATTTTTTTTTTGTGGGCTATTGTCATTGACCAGTATTTTCTTTCTATTTTTTTTTTCTTCCACAATGATTGAAACATAGCTGATGATTGTGTTTTCTTTTCTTTTCTTTTTTTTTTTTTGATCTCATGAAATGAAACACTGCTTTTCACCCCTTGTTCATTTGATACCCACCCTTTTCCTGCATGTCCCATGCTTCTCTCACCGTCCTCAAACTTTTACACAACCAATCAAATCCCGTCTTGATCCTAACCCCGAGTAAAATAGTTGCATGGAAGGGAACAAGAAGGAATGAGATGTGTTGAAAAACATGAAGATAGGTGGAAAGCAGAGGGCTCTTTTTCAAAAGAGGGCTCAATGAGAGATTCTGAAATCTATTTGGAAGTGGCTGAAGAGGTGTTTTCTGAAAAGATTCTATGGTCTAGAAAAAAACTGCAATCTTTGGATTTGTACTATGCTATTGCTGCTGAAAAGAAAAAGGACAATCAAAAACCCTCCCCTGAAGAGTTTGAACAGGCAAAACAGAAGATCAAACAGTTCCATTTCTTCACTTCTGGAAAAGTTGGGGTTCTGGACCAATCCAATTGTTAATCTCTGGTTGCAATTATCAAATTTGTCTCTTTTGATGAACTCTCCAAAAAAGATAAGAAGGAAATCAACTTTGTGAAAAATCTCCTTCACCAATTGAAAAAAAATTTCAACACTTTTTGTCCCTCAAGATCTTGGGGTGGAAAAATGTGGGCAATTTGATGGAAAAAATTGATGCACCCCTCTGAATTATTTGGAAAGTATTTGAAGCAAGCTGCTATTCAATCTTCCCCTCAAAATTATACTTTACTCAAACTTATTTTAGAAACAGAATTTCAAATCCTAGGCAAAGTTTTCTAAAAATTAGCCAGACTGGCACATGATTCCAACCATGAAACAATGATGGATGTAAACATCACCTCTTTGTCTTCATTGGAATTTGAATCCCAGCTCACTTATTTTGACTGTGACCCCACATTTCCTTCACTTCAAATTCCTTCTACAATTCTCCCCACATTTAAAAAGGTTACATCTCTTCCTATTCCTTTCTACTGGTGGTTCTACCCAAAAATCAAATGACCACATTACTGAAAACAAGGATTAATATAAATTATCTGATTGCCAATTTGTTTTTTCTGACTTAGATTTTGGAATTGAATTCAAACAAAAAGGGATTGTAAAATTCTTTGGGAATAAAAAAAGTACAAGCACTGTACCTTTCCCGCTGCAGAGACTGCTACCCATACAAGAATGGCAATTTCAATGCAAATAAACAAAACCACCCAAAACACTTGCAGGGAATTGAAAAGTAGAGAAATATATTCTAGGGAAAAAATTTTAAATAAAGATAAAAAAATTGTTTATTGGTGGTGCTAAAAATAGGCTCAATATTGTGAATTTTAAAATATTTTTTTTAATCTTCAAATTTTTTATCAAAGTCAATATTTTACAAGCCAATCAATTGAGTAATTTCCTTTATTTCTTCCACAGTTATACCACTAACAATACATGCAATGGCTATGGTTAACATATCTTTTCTTTCTGTTGCCAGTTGTTCCATCTCCTTTTCCAGTCTCTCTTCCTTTCAATCCTTCTCCTTTCCCTCTTTTGAAAACCCCTTCTCTACTGTTTCAATTTCCACTCAGCATCCAATTTCTGTTGATGAGCCAAATTTTGGCCTTCTGCTCTTAAAATCAATGGCCAGTTTACAATCCCACTTCTCTTTTTCAAATTGAAGTTTTTCAGATTCAATTTGTTATTTCACTGTTTTTTGGAGGGGAATATGAATGATCTTGATTTTGAAATTGAGTAGATTCAATCAATTCACTTACTTGGATCTTGCTTCTCCATGATATCTTCAAAGCCATAAAAATTGGAGTTTTTCTCCTCTTTTGATGGCTATTGGGGTTGATATTTATGGAATCAGATGCCTTTTGCTTTCCCTTTGCAGAGGATTTTTTTGTGGGAACATCATCACTCTCATTTGAAGGTAATTTGTGAGGCCCCATTGGCTTGATTGTTTGGCCATTCAGAAATGGATATTGCTGTTTTTTTACAATCTAAATCAGTCAGGATTAATGGGACTGAAGATACAAGAAATTTCTTCCTTACTTGACCTGATGTTGATGGTGATGGAGATAGTGGAATAACTTGCTCCCCATTGTCCAAGTTGTTAATTTCTTCCACCCCAAGAAGGGATTCATCCAAAGAAGGAAGTGAGGGGTCCAAGCAAAGGTTTGAATCATTGATCAATTCTGATGTAGATGTGATTTTAGCTGGTTGTGTTGGTGTAGCAATATCCTCCTCCACATTGAATGGGGCCACTCATGGTTTTTTTTGGGATCATCATTGCTAGGCTTAGAATCCACAAGCAAGTCCTTGGCATTTACTGAATTGAATTTTTTGGCATCAAAAGCAGCTAAGTTGGTGATTTTGGCCTTCTTCACAAAGATTTAATCCATATGAATATAACAAGGAAAAATTGAGTCCAACTTATCAACCACCCAGTTGATCCCCTTGGCTTTATTGGAGGAGGTGATACCAAAGCTAGTGGGGATTGACATTGAGTGGGATTTTTTTTACTTGGCTTGATAGTTCTTGAATTTCTCCCTCATCTGTTTGATGAAAAATCCAGCCTACCTCTGGTTTTATTCTTCAGTTCATTGACCATCATCAGATAACCATTAACCTGAGAGGATGGAGGAAAGCCAACTTGTTTTTCATTGTCAGATCCAAAGCAAGTGTCATAGTTGGAGGGAATTATGAGCCAGGTTACCAGGATGATGTGATCAGCTCTCTTGAGCTGAAGTGAGCATTTGGAAGTTGATGGTGGAGGATTTTTGGATTTGAGTTCCTGGGGGATGCTTGCTTTGGTACATTGGGTTGTTTAGTGGACTTGCGTGGGGAGGTTTGCTTGGGGGGGATTTAAAAAGAGTGAGAGTGATGAAGCATGAAGCAATGAAGTGATGGAGGGGTGTGATAAAAACAGGAAGAAGAAATGAAGCAATGAAGCAATGAAGCAATCAGAGTAAGGATGTGGTGAAAGCAGGGGGAATGATGAGAGGATTGATGTGATGAAAGAAATAATATGATGAAAGTGAGGAATCAATGAGAGTTTTAAAGTGGTGAGAGTGATGGAGTGATGAGGTGATGAGAGTGATGAAGCAAAGAGGAGAGGAAGAGATGAGAGAGATGAATCAAATTTTTCAGATGAGATTGGAGGTAGAATTTTTCCAATGAGGTCAAAGTTTGAAACCAGGGGTGTTGAGGTGGAATTATGTGTTGCTGAGGTGGTGAAAGCCTTTAAATAATTTATTTGAAAAAACCCATTTATTCTCAGGTAATGCTGGCACATCTTGTGAATAAGAGTTTTTTTTATTTTAAGGGCGGGTTGAAATGGTGGATTTGGGTTGAAACCAGCCATTAAGAAATCGTGGGTTTGCTTGAATCTTATGCACCCTATGAGGGCATCTCAAGAGTTAGAAATGTGTAAATTTTAATTTAGGAAAAACATCTCTTTTGAGATATTTAATTTTTGACAAAATTCAGAATGAATACTGTTTTTTTTTTTTTTTGGAAACCATTTTTCAATCAAAAAAAGAGTGGAATATGCCTGAAAAAAAGCCATTTCATTTTTCAAAGATATTGAATCTGATATTCTCTAGTAAATAAAATAGAATGAAACATACCCTGAATTTTGGAGAGGATTTCAGATAAAATATCTGATTGGATTAAAAAATCTATCAAGTAGCTCAACAATAAGGACAACTTTTAAAACCTTTTTATTGGAAAAGAATGAAATATTTCTGTTTGAATAGATAAACAATTTTAAAAAAGATAAAAAAGTGTTACATAAAACTATTTCATGAGATGTATTTTAATTTCATTTTTTATTTCAATGAAAGAATCATACAGTGCAAAACAAACAAAAATTATCAAAAATTAAGGTTCCTGAATAAAATTTGATAATTCAGATAGTATTTAAATACCTTTTGACCAAGGATATAAAAAAACAGAACTCTCAATATTAATATATATGAGAGCAAATCAATTATGTTTGAATTTTTCAACAAAAAATTCTTC
Organism: Puccinia polysora; assembly: GCA_025617555.3. Classification (NCBI taxonomy): domain Eukaryota; kingdom Fungi; phylum Basidiomycota; class Pucciniomycetes; order Pucciniales; family Pucciniaceae; genus Puccinia; species Puccinia polysora. The sequence goes on from CM062616.1 coordinate 34,320,677, forward strand.
ACTTCAAAATAATAATTTTAATAAATTCCAAAATCATTGTTTTTGGATTAAATTTAATTTTTCTGATGGAATGTAAAAAAATTTGTGCCAAAAATGAAAGAAAATAAAAACATCAAATACACCCATCTTGGTTCATTAATTAAAATTTGAGAATCATTTTCATCAAAAATTCAAAAAGTGAAAAGCTAATGATAGAATATATCAAAAACTAATTTTGTTTTTCAAGAATATTTTATACTTCTGATGGAATTAAGATAAATTTTTTGAAAAAATAATATAAAATAGGATATTTATCTTGAAAACTATTTCAAAACAGGAACTCAGATAATATGGTTTGGCATTTTTCCATGTCTTGATATCTGCTAAGAAGATATTTAAATTGCAACAGGAATATCAATTTTTATTTGGATTAATTGATTTTTGATACCTCTTATCTATATTCTCATTATTGATGAATCTTTTGCAGAGATATTTCCACATATTTGAATTTATCTCATGAAAAAGGTGTATGGAGAATTCTTTTTCAATTTTAATAATAGGCTGTATCAGATTTAAAATTTGTTAAACTTTAAATAGCTTATTTCAGGGAAAATTGGGTGTATCAGATTTAGCCAACCTGCCATTTTTTTGATGGCACTTTTCAGCAAAATATCCCAATTTCCAACACCATTGACAATAAAAAAATTCACTTATTTCAAATCAGAGTTGTCAGATTTACCTTAAAATAAATGATTTTTTTCAGATAAAGTATTTAAAGGTTTTTGCCATCTCAAACACACATAAGTTCAAACATACACCCCTGGTTTCCAACCTACTTCTACCTTCACCTAATTGGAAAAAATCTGATTCATCACTCTCATCAGTTTACCACTTTCATCACTTCATCACTCTCATAACTTGAATGCTCTCATCACCTCATCACTCTCATTACTTGATTGGACTGATCACTTCATTAATCTGATCACTTTGTTGCTCTCATATCTTCATTGCTATTCTCATCACTTTATCACTCTCATACCTTTATTCCTATCCTCATACTTTCATCAGTATTGTGATTTCATTTCTCTTACTCTTTTCAAATTTCCCCTGAGAGAATCTCCCCCTGAAATTCAGCATACAAATTTAATCAATCAATAAATCATTGCAAACAAAATCTAAAACAAAGATTACTCCGCCATCAGCTTCCAAATTTTCAAGTCAGCTGAGAGAGCTGATAACATTATCCTAGTAAACTGGCCAAAAAGTTCCTCCAACTATGACACTTCCTTTTGATCCAACAATGAAAAACTAGTTGGCCAAACATCCATTCTTTAAGGTTAATATTCATCTCCTGATGGCCAATGAAATCAAAATTTGAAAAAAAATAGGCTCGATCTTTCATCAAAACAGATGAGGGAGAAATTCAAGAACTATCAATCAAATTACAAAAAAGCCCCCTCAATTTCAATCCCCACTGGCTTTGGTATTACCAACTCTAATGAAGCCAAGGGAATCAACTTTTTCATTGATAAGTTGGACTTGATTTTTCCTTTTTATATTAATATGGATGAAATCTTTTGTAAGAAGGCCAAATAACCACTTTAGCTGATTTTGATGCCCAAAAATCTGATTGAGGTGGTGCTGAGTACTTGACTGTGGATGCTCACCCTAGCAATGATGATCCTGATGAAACTTTGATTGGCCCCAATCTGACACCAAGGAGGATAGTCCAACCCAATCAGCTCCAATCATGTCTACATTGGCATTTCTCAGTCACCCAAAACCTTTCTTGGACCCCTCACTTACTTCTTTCAATTTCTCTCTTACTGAGGTGAAGAAATCAACAACTTTTCCAATGGGGAGCAAGATATTCCAGTATCTCAATTACAATCCAAATCTTTCAAGTAAGGAAGCAATTTCTTGTATTTTCTGGTTAATCATGAATGATTTGGAATGTAAAAAAACAGGCTCATCCTTTTCTGAATGGTCAAAACCTGAAGCCAATGGGGCCTCCCACCTCACCTTTGAATAATAGTGATGAAATTCAGACACAAATATCCTCTGCAAAAGGATATCAAAAGGACTCCAATTCAATCCATGTCAACCCCAAAAATTCATCAAAAGAGGAGGAACACTTTAAATTTTTTGGGCTTTGATTATATCATGGAGAAGCAAGATTCAATTCAGTTCATTTATTGAATCTCCATGCTTTAGAAATCAAGCTAATTGATATTCCCCTCCAAAAAACATTGAAATCACGAATTGGATTGTAAAAACTTGAATTTGAGAAGCAAAGGTGGGATAATCAACTGACTATTGATGGTAAAGAAGCAGAAAGCTGAGAGTTTGACTCATCAACAGAAATTGGATTACAAGTGAAGATTTACAAAAATTCTGAGCTTCAGTTTCAAAAAGAGGAAAAGTAGTAGGATCAAATGGAAGATTGATTTCAAAAGGAGAGGAAATGACTAGCAATGGAAAAAAAGATAGGTTACTGGTAGCCATGGTATTTATTGGTAGCCAAGGAATTTATTGGTAGCCATGGAATTTATTGGTAGCAGTATAATGGTTGAGGAAATACAAAAGATTCCTCTATTCCTGGCTTGAAAATATATTCACTTTTAAGAAATAGAATTGTTTGATGTTCAGTTTGGCATTTTCAAACTCTTTGATGAATGGCTTTGATTTTTCTTTTTATTTTTGGAAACAATGGTGGGATACAGATCCAAATGTTTCAGTCTTTTTCTAGACTATACAAAATTTTGTAAACCCATTCCTCTGCTACTTCCAAAGAGATATCAGAATATCTCTTTTGAGCCCTTTGTTTCTGAAAAGCCTTATTCTGTATTTGTCTCTGTGTGTTTTTCAAACCATCTCTTCCCATCCAAATACTTTGATTTTGGTGAAGATCAAGAAGAAAATCAATTTTTTTTATAAAATTTTGAGGGTTGTGGGAGAAGAATTGGCCATGCAGAAAAAGGGTGGATGTCAGGAGAGGGTAATGTTGAATCCACTGCTCATTGAGCCGAGTACATAGCTCTGTACACGGCTCTTTGAGTCGTGTACACAGCTCTTTGAGTCGTTTGAGGGCTCAATGGGCTGTGTGGCACCCTACATGGCTAAAATGAGCCGTGTGGCATGCTACAAGGCTCAAATGGGCCATGTGGCATGCTACACGCCTCAAATGGGGCTATTTAGCATGCTACACGTCCCATTTGAGTTTAAAAGCACGCTAAACAACTCAAATCAAGTTGTGTAGCCTCCAATAAATAATAAATAACAAATAACAAATATAAATAATAAATAATAAATAATAAATAATAAATAATAAATAATAAATAATAAATAATAAATAATAAATAATAAATAAATAAATAATAGATAATAGATAATAAATAATAAATGATAGATAATAAATAATAAATAATAAATAATAAATAATAAATAATAAATAATAAATAATAAATAATAAATAATAAATAATAAATAATAAATAATAAATAATGAATAATGAATAATAAATAATAAATAATAAATGATAAATGATAAATAATAAATAATAAATAATAAAGAATAAATAATAAATAATAAATAATAAATAATAAATAATAAATAATAAATAACAAATAATAAATAATAAATAATAAATAATAAATAATAAATAATAAATAATAAATAATAAATAATGAATAATGAATAATGAATAATAAATAATAAATAATAAATGATAAATAATAAATAATGAATAATAAATAATAAATAATAAATAATAAATAATAAATAATAATAATAAATATAAATAATAAATAATAAATAATAAATAATAAATAATAAATAATAAATAATAAATAATAAATAATAAATAATAAATAATAAATAATAAATAATATAAATAATAAATAATAAATAATAAATAATAAATAAATAAATATAAATAATAAATAATAAATAATAAATAATAAATAATAAATAATAAATAATAAATAATAAATAATAAATAATAAATAATAAATAATAAATAATAAATATAAATAATAAATAATAAATAATAAATAATAAATAATAAATAATAAATAATAAATAATAAATAATAAATAATAAATAATAAATAATACATAATAAATAATAATAATAAATAATAAATAATAAATAATAAATAATAATAATAAATAATAAATAATAAATAATAAATAATAATAATAAATAATAATAATAAATAATAAATAATAAATAATAAATAATAAATAGTAAATAGTAAATAATAAATAATAAATAATAAATAATAAATAATAAATAATAAATAATAAATAATAAATAATAAATAATAAATAATAAATAATAAATAATAAATAATGAATAATGAATAATAAATAATAAATAATAAATAATAAATAATAAATAATAAATAATAAATAATAAATAATAAATAATAAATAATAAATAATAACTAATAAATAATAAATAATAAATAATAAATAATAAATAATAAATAATAAATAATAAATAATAAATAATAAATAATAAATAATAAATAATAAATAATAAATAATAAATAATAATAATAAATAATAAATAATAAATAATAAATAATAAATAATAAATAATAATAATAAATAATAAATAATAGATAATAAATAATTAATAATTAATAATTAATAATAAATTACAAACTATAATTCTATGGAGTAGTATATGGGCCCCCACGCTTTGAGGGGCCCTTGACAACTCACACAGGCCATGTGGCGCCCTAAAAAGCTCCGACACGCCTGTAGTCATGTACACGGCTCCCACACGACTGGAGCCGTGAATTTGACATCACCCGACAGAATAATAAGGGATCAAATGCAGTGTTGCATTGCATAGATTAAAAAAAACCAAAAAAATCATTATTCATGTTATAATCAATTTATTAAATCATCAAAAATTGAAAAAAGCCCTGACTGATGACCCTAAAAAAAATGTTCATTTGTGTTATGATCATCCTTGACACACAATGGGATGAAAAAAAAACCTTTCGTTCATCCTAAAAAAAAATGAAAAACAAAATAAATGGCCATGAGTCACCCACACATACATACATACCAACAAATTAACCCAAACAAAAAATAAAAAAAATAAAAAAACTCACTTGAAAAGGACTTGAGTATTGGTGGTATAACAATAAATACAAAAAAAAGACCTAGAAAATCAAAAAAAACCCAAAACCAAACAGGCAATCAGCAACCTGCATTACTGAAACCAATCACTACTTGATTGGAAAATTCATTGGGATTTATTGTGCCATCAATGGAAAATCAAATTGTTTCCATTGATTAACTGGGCGCTTAAGGCTTCATTTTTTATTTTTGCAATCAAAAAAAAATCCAACTGGATTTCAATTGTGCAATTTTTTTTTTCCTTAAGTATAAAACTACTCAAAAATCCTAAAAACATCCATATGTACCAAATGTAAGTATTCACTGTTTCTTTTTTCTGTTCCTATTTTGTCACTGAAAAATTTTTTCCGCCTTACCTCCATCTTACCACTTTTATTATCCTATTATTATTGTCTCAGGCCCCCTCTGGGGGCTCTCTAGTTGTTTTAGCCCTGCTACAATAGGCCCCCTTTGGGTTCTCCAGTTTTCTTAACTACTGGTCCTCCCCTTGGACTGGAAATGAAATTCATCTGATTACCAGTATTGAACTGAGTGTCCCTTCCTCCTCATTGGATCAGTTTCACTTGACTTTACAAGTATTACCTCTTCCCCTTTGGCTCTTTGTAGCCTCATTGTTTCTCATTCTTCTCCCTTTGGCTTGATAGTCTTCCTTCAACTCTTCATGGTTAAAAGCCAAAGTCTCATCCCACTAAGCTATCCAGTCAACTTTTTTTTCAAACTGGTTTACTTACCATCATCATCTCAAAAAATCCATCCTCCTCCTTGACATCCTCATTGGCGCCATCTACAACCAATGGTGATCTACTCTATCAGGCCGCTCAATCAAATGTTCACAATGGTCATCCAGATCTATCAACAACCTTGCCAATATTCCTTCTCTGCAAATCACTCTCTTCTTCCTCATTGATCCATCCTCCATCTCATCAATCATCACCTCTCATCTGCCGGATTAGCTGGCATTTATTGAAATTTCCTTGGCCTCAACAATGTCCAGCATTGCACTAGCTCTTGACCAAATCCACTCCATCACCTCCTTGCGCCATCAAATCCCTTCATTCCTTCCTTGCTTTGCCCTTATCATCCACATTGGCCTCCTTCTATCCTCCTTGTTTGACCTAACCTTCAACAACTTGTGACCCCGCTTGCAACCTTGCTTGCTTCCTCAGTTGCTCTCATCCTTCTTCACTCATGCCCTTGGCCAATGTGGTAGTCTTTTATAGAGGCAAGTTGGAATTGGCTGCGCGCTGCGCGCTCAGCAGTATGAGCAGGATCAGCAGGGGAAGTGTGCTCAGCAATGGGTGCGTCTTTGCCGCAGCAAGTTGCGCTGCGGGCTCAGCAGCAGTTGAATTGGGCACAGCATCTGGGGACGCGGGATGGATTGGACGGATTGCACGTTGCAAGAAGCCAATTGGATTGCGCAGATATATCTTGGATATCTGGAATGGCGTGTTGGGGGGATACAGACATGCGCAGGGGGCTCCAAGTTGGGGGCAGCGCAAGGCCGCATCATGAGAAGTACAAACCAGGTGGGACTAATGGCAGGCGGGTAATACAGATGGATATGGGATATGGGATATGGGATATGGTTGTGGATTGTGGGATGGGAAGGGTACGGTTGAGGCTAGGGTTCTGTGCTTAGGGGTTGTATTTCATTATCTTGCTTGTTTCTGGTTGTACTTAGGTTAGGGTTGAAGGGCAGGCTAGTTAAGCGGCACCCTCATGCTGGATATGATTGGGAATTGGATCACAGAGGATCACATTTGGTTTTCATAGGTTTTGGAAGGATGTTTACTCTTGATTCTCTATCTCTCAGTTTAAGGGTGAACAGTTGCACTCAGGTTTTACAGAGACAAGGGATCAATAACTTCCAAACTTGGAACCATCAAAGGAGAAGTCCTCTTCTGAATTCCACATCTGGGGGTCTGGACAGGAAGTAATCTTTTGTTCCTTGTCTCTTGAAACTAACAAGCGCAATGTCCCAGTACCACCCATTGACCGTTGCCGGGTCAACTAACGTTACCCCCACTCCTCTTCCTCCCCCTCCTCCTCCGGCTTCTTGGAATTAACCCTCATCAAAAGGGGGATATGGTGTCCCTTGTTCCAACAATGGTGCCAACCACAAGCCAGTTTTTATCAGGCCGCAGGACTATCCTCACATCTGTTTCAACACTGAGGACGTTGAGCAATTCCTTTCAAGATACAAAGGAATTGCTGAAGCAGAAGGTGCGACGGGTTTGAACAAGGATCAGCTTTTTGTCCTCTTTATCATGGAAAAAGAGAATCTTTTGGATGTGGAGGAGATGGACGGGTTTGAGGAACTCAATTGGCCAAAACTGAAGGTGGAAATCTTGGCGCGGTGGGGAAGGGGAAAACCCTGTTTTGGGAAAGCAACTTCAACCAAGCCGCAGCAGAAGCAAGGGCAAATGGTTGAGTCCGGATGCAAGCGCAATTGGGGATTATGTAGCAATGTTTGAATTGGATCTATTGCTACCTGGAAAAGAAAGAGGTGATATTGGGGCAGACAGGCGTGATGAAGAGGGCATTTTTGGAAAGACTCAGTCTCCCACTCCGGGGACCGTTGAAGGGGCACCTGTACAACAACAACTTGGTGAAGAGGTTGTTGGATGGGAGTATTGCACTTCTTCCGGACATCCTTGTCATTTTTTGCGCGGTGGAAAGCAAGCTGGACTTAGAGGAACTGATGGAGGACACGGAAAGGTTGTTCCCAATGGGGCCAAAGAAGTCCGCTTCCCACACTCCGGCGGCACCAACGCAAGCTCTGGTTGCGGGCCCCTCAAAAAAGGAAAGCTCTCAGGCCACGCCACTGACAACAAGCCTGGAGGTTAGCAAAATGATGGAATTGATGAAGGATTTACAGATCTTTCTGAGTTTAATGTTGTCTTGGCTGCGCAATCGGCCTCCTCACCCTGGGGGAGCGCTTCCATCTTCAAATCCGCCCGCATTGCGGTTATGCAATTACTGCGGGGACAAGGGGCATTGGTGGCTGGGGTGCAATAGCATAACAAAGGACCTCAAGGAGGGATTGGTTTGACTGGTGGGAATGGGATTCATGTTCCCAATGGGCAAGCGGATCTCCTCCAAACCTGGGAATCCAACTCTCATGGAGAAAGTGCGGGTGCAAGGACAGGAATTGGAGGTAACTGCTCAATGTTTTCTGGGGATTGCCACTGGTCCTGGTGTATGGAAACCACTTCGCGTGGAAGCGGAGGTGAGGGTGTTAGCAATGGAGGAGTTGGAGGCGGTGGAAAGGATGGATGTGGATGCCAAGGAATGGGTACCGCCGGCAGCTCCTAAGCCAATGCGCGCTTTCCGGAAAAGGATGGCCAACAGGTGAATCTGGCGGGGATGAAGAAGGCGGTCGAAATTGTGCACAGGATGATGGGGAATGAAAGGAATGATCCCTTGACCTTGAAGGAGTTGGCGGCGGTGTTGCCAGTTGTAGTGGATGAGATGGTTCAAGTGCTGACGGATTGCGGACACAATAGGATCCCTCCAACGGTGCAACAGGTGAACTTTGCTTGGGATGAAGCAGAGAGAAAGCTAGTGGGGATGAAATTGGTTTCAACTCCACTGGCTTACGTTTTGATGAAGATTTCTGGAAGGAAGGTGTGGGCGCTGGTGGATAGTGGTTCTATGGTGAACCTCCTTCTGTCTAGATTGGTTGATGAAATGGGATTGGTTTGGCGGAAATGTGCAATGGGCTTTGCGCCCTTAATGGCGGGGTGTGTTGCGTGGATGGGGTTGTGGAGGAGGAAAGGGTTGAGTTTTCAAGGGTCCATAAACCCGTTTCTTTTCTATTGGTTGATTTCAGGGAGGCTATTTTAGGACAGCCTTTCATGTTGGGGTTCCAAGCACAAATGAGGTTTAATCCAGATGCAGGGATGGAAGCATTGACGGTGGAAGATTTGTCTGGCAGGCAATTCAAAACCACAATCTGCAATCAGGGGTTTGGAAAGTAGAAGCCGGATTTGGCAAGAGAGGAGGAGGAGGACCCTGGCGCGGAGTTGGTTGGCAAGGGTGGTCCGGAGGTGGATTTTGACTAGTTGGCCAAGGTTACCCTATGGAGAAAGCTCTGGCTTTGTGCAGGCGGTCAACTAGTGAGGAGCAGGTGGGAAGAAGGGAGGAAGCGCGGGACGCGCGGGACGCGCAAGCGCTGGAAGTACGCACTCTGATAT
>CM062616.1:34330107-34610107 GCA_025617555.3 Puccinia polysora
CCTCATATCCTTCCAGATCTTCCACATCCCAAAGCATCTCTTTGTCTTTCATGAAAAGGAAAACAAGACAAGCCTTATCCAAACCTGTTGCACCTTCTGAGTGGAAAATTCCTTCATATTGCGCAAGGAATTGCTCAATGTCCCCAGTGTTGAACCAATGTGCGGATATTCCCGCCGCCCAATGCAAACAGGCTTGTGATTGGTGCCTTTGTTTGGAGCAAGGGACACCATATCCCACCCCTGATGGAGGTTGCTTCTGAGAAGCAGAGAAGGCCAAGGAAGAGGAGTGGGGGTAATGTTAGACAACCCCACAATGGGCAACGGTGGTACTGGGACATTGCACTTGTTAGTTTCAAGAGACAAGGAACAAAAGGTTACTTCCTGGAAAAGACCCCCAGATGTGGAATTCAGAAGAGTAATTTTCCTAGAAGGTTCCCAAGTTCAAAGTTGTTGATCCCTTGCATCTGTAAACCCTGAGTGCAATTGTTCACCTTTGACTGAGAGATAGAGAAATGAGAGTAAATATCCTTCCAAAAACTATGATGATCCCATGGTATGATGAGATCCTCCACATCAGGGTTGAGGGTGCAGTTTATGTAACCTTCCCCTCAACCCTAACCTAAGTACAACCAGAAGCAAGGAAGGAAAAATGAAATAAAACCCCTAAGTACAGAACCCTAGCCCAATTCTATCCTTCCAACCCCATCCCATGATCCACATCCCATACCCCATATCCATCTGTATTGCCCGCCTGCCATTACATCCACCCTGTTAGTCCTTCTCATGACCCGGCCCTTGCGCAGCTCTAAACTTGGAGCCCCCCGCACATGTCCCCATCCGCCTGCCGCTCCTTTTCAAGATATCTAACATACATCCCCTGCAATCGGATCCACCCCGCGTCTCTGGATGCCAAGGCCAATCTGACTGCTTCTGAGCAATGCAGCGCAGCTTGCTGCTGCAAGGACGCACCCATTGCTGAGTGCGCAGCATCCAGCCCTATTCCAACTTGCCTCCATAAAAGACCACCACAACGTACGGTGACAATGACTGTTATTGGCGGTTGGACGCAAGAACTGGACAATGGATTCAAAAACGGGATTGGTTTCCCCAGCAGAGACAGGATACGTGTTGGGAAACAGGGTCTTGGTGGAGGTGGTTCAGCCCGTTTCTATGAAGCAAGCAAGGAAAAGGGAACAGGAAGTGGAAAAAATGGAGCAGAGGGAAGAGGAGGGGATATTTTGCGCAATTTGGGAACCAATGGGCGGCAGGCAAGTCTTGCAGAGAAGGGGATGGAGCAGATATTGCGCATGTCTTGGGAACCAATGAACAGCGGATGGTTCTTGGGGAGAGGATACGAGCAGTGGAGGAATGAAAGGAAGTGGAGCGCAGGTAGTGCAGAATGGATGGCCCAACAGGGGGCCCGTTGGCATCACGGCTGGCGCAGATTTGGGCATTGGTGCAACAGACACGCGCAAGTAGGGGCTTCAGGTGCGGAATAGCAAGGGGATGGGGCCATCAATGGTATGGCTGGTGAGAAGGAAGTTGTGTTTGCAAGGGCTTTGGAAAACAAAGGCCCGCCTGGAAGGAAGTTTGTAAAAATTGCTGGTGGACACAAACTGCATGGGATTGGGATGAGGCCGTGCGGGTCTCTCTCTCTGCTGTTGGAGCGGAAGGTTGCAACCCACCAGGAAAGCACCTAGGCATGGGGGGGACAAACGGAGAGTTTCAGAAACGCAGGTGCGGCAAAAATTCAGGGTCTGTATATGCACGACAACCCTGCAACAAATGGCGGAATACAAGGCAGGATGAGGAGCGGATCACTTCAAAAAAAAAAACTTTTTTTCTCTCTTTCCCTCTCTGGAAGCTTCTTTTTATTATCTGGTTTCTTCTCTAAAAACGTGTGTAATGGCGGGTGCAATGGTACAGTTTGGTATGGTCAAGGTAAAATTGGGAAGATCTCTGGGGACAGAACTCAAGCTGGGGGATGTGGTGCCATTATATATCCTTGGATTGGGAACCTTACCGTGGGTGGCTATTTTGGGAGGATAGAGCAGGGAGATTGAGGCCATAGGAGTGGGCTGGGCGCGCACAAGCGCGGGCCAACCCAGTTCTCTTAGCCCCAGCTTGTATGGATATAGATATATACACATATACATGGATTGGATTGGATGGATGGATGGATAAAGATCAGAAAGGAAAGGAAATTCATCTCTCTCTCTCTCTCTCTCTCTCTCTCTCTCTCTCTCTCTCTCTCTCTCTCTCTCTCTCTCCTCTCTCTCTCTCTCTCTCTCTCTCTCTCTCTCTCTCTCTCTCTCTCTCTCTCTCTCTCTCTCTCTCTCTCTCTCTCCTCTCTCCTCTCTCTCTCTCTCTCTCTCTCTCTCTCTCTCTCCTCTCTCTCTCCTAGGACCATTGATTCCAGAACTCAAGGACAACTAGGGGAGTAGTTCCCTCTTACTTTCCACACCAATCCTTGGAGCCCTTTCTCCAAAATCCAGCCCTTCCTTTCTTATTTTAGTTCTTGCTAATTTGAAGCCATTGCTGTATTGCCTACTAGCATTTGCGTCTTTATCTTGCTTTGTTCTTTGGGCTTAAAAAACTCTTAATATTATCATAAAAGACTTTCCAAGCTGAGGAAACATGTCTTGCATCACATGTGAATGTTTTTTCAGGTTACCAGGACTTTCTGTGTCCTGAAAAAAATGTTTGAGGACATTTTGAGCTGATGAAGGCCTCAAAACATTAACTCAGTCATTGGGGGCTGAAATAAGGCCTGAAGACCTCCTGTAGGGTATTCCTGGGGTAGATTCCTCATAAAATACAAATAATAATAAAAACTGTCCCAATGTGCCACATGGTGGTATGTGACACCAAAAAAAATTAAAATTGACTGGTTGGTCAACCAGTCTTGTAGTATTTTGGTTAAGGCATGTCCTTCCCATTTGTTGAAGGATGTTTGAGTGTGACATAATTTCACATGGATAAATATGTAGAATGATTTTTTTCTTTCAAGAAATTCAAATCTGGGCTTTGATTGGCAAAAATAAGGAAATAAAAAAAACTAAATAGGGTGTATCAGAGTTTAAATTTTCAAGAATTGAATTTCTGATTTCACGCTTCTTGGTTTTGTTTTTTGAAAAATTTATTTTTGTGGTACCAACTAAGTGTTTTATGAATTACTATTATTCTTGTGTTTTTTTTTGTTTTTTTTAAAAACAATATTTTTCCTGAAATTATCAATTTAACTTTTCCAAAACTTGAACTCTGATAAACCCTGATATAATAAAAATGATAAAAATGATAAAAAATCATTTTTTTCACAAAATGGAAGATCTCTGATGGAATTTTAAATAATTTTACCTATACATATTAGGGTGTATCAGAGTTAGCAAACCCTCCATTTTTTCTACAAAACCAACCATTTTAATGGTGGGTTTCTGAAATAAACATACCCCCTAACTGGTGTATTTCAAAATTGACAGTTTGATGAAAATGGCACATTTCAAACATCAAAACCGCCATTTATGCACCATCATCCATTCATCATCCATCCCATGCAAAAAAACCATCCACACCTCCACCTCAGCAAATCCATTCCAACCCCATCTCCATTGCATCACACACATATCATCTCAATTGCTTCACATCTCCATCAATTCACATTTCCATTGCTTCACATCTCCATCACATCACATACACCCCATCATCATCTCATCACCCCACATCACATCACCATCTTTCTCAACATTTCCAATCGAGATTCCTGGCAACAAGTTGAAAACACAAAAAAGCTGACTGAATTTCTTTTTACTATTTGACTCTGATTCAGACTCTAATTCAGACTCCAATTTGGAATGAACTTGTTCAGCTTTGAATTCTCTATTGGAAAATCAATACATGGTTCCAAGAAGACAGACTTTCCACAACCCTATGTATGAAAGGTAAAGCTTCATCTCCTCCCTGACTTAAGCTTCCAGCAACTGTTCCAAACTTTATTGCCTTCATTCTTGAAAATTTTGGAGATGATTGAAGACAACCACATCTTCCAGAAAAATTCTTGGAATCTGCCATGCAATCCAGATATCCAACTGGCTGTTGCTCTTTGTAGATTGGGATCAAATTTAAATGGATCAGCAGTTCATCAACTGGAAAATCTATTTTCAGTTGTTTATGGAACCATTGAATTATACACCAAAATAGTCATGATTGCTATCCTATCTTTCCATTTCTCAGTCTTCTGTTGGCCAACCAAAGAAGATCACAAGGAGATATATCATGTAATTGAAACTGAAGGCCTTCCAAGTTGCATAGGTTTTGTTGATGGAACCACTATCCCCTTGAGTAAAAAAACCCAAGCTAGATGGCAACCACTATTTTGATTGGAAAAAAAGGCAATTGACTCATTTCTTCTTGAAAGCCTTTGATAAATCCTTTCATAACAAACTTAACAAATATTTTTTATATGTTCTTATAGATACTTTGTGTCACTAAAACTTGTTTGTGATAACAACAAGAATTTCATATCACTCCATGCTGGCCTTCCTGGTTCTTTTCCAGTTCATATGTTTTCAATTTGATATGGATTTGCCAAAAAACAGATAACTACTTTTAACAAGATTAATACCTTTTTGAAGATTCAGCTTATGATAGCAGAAAATATGTGGTTCAAGCATACCGCAATGTTGCATCCAATGATCAAGCCAAAACTTATTTAAACTATTATCTTGCCCAATTTCAAGTTTGGATTAAGCATTCCATAGGAATCTCAAAAGGAATATGGGCCAGCTTAAGGGAAATGAAAAACCAGCTACAAAATTCCAAATGCATGAAGATCCTCATCAACTGGATTATCACTAATGTAATCCTTCACAACCTTCTTGCCAACATCAAAGATGAATGGGAAGATATATTTGAAGAAATTTCCAATCCTCCTCACGTCATCCAAGTCTCATCTTGTACCTCATCTTCTTCCATGAGAGAGCCAATTCTACCCCTCAAACTTGCTCACTTTGATGAGTAGCATTTGGTTGTTGAATAGGTGAAATATCACCAAATATCACATCACTGCATTGTTTTGGTTTTTGTTTTTCAACCAAGAATCCTAGGCTGAGTTGGTTTTTTTTTTTTTGGTGGACTTAGAAAAAACAGAACCAGAAAATCCAAACCACCCACCTCACCCCACCAAACCACTGGTTCACTCCTCCCTCCTCCTCACCAAACCACCTCAACCACCACCAGTCCAGTCCTCCCTCCTCCTCACCAAAACGCCTCATGCACCACCTCCAAATCAAAGTTCCCCGGGTCCTCCTCTTTATCCTGCTGCTGTTTCTGCTCCCCATCCATCAAAAAATCAGCCTGGTAATTCCCCCCCTTCTCTTCCTCCCTTTTATTTTGAAGCTGATGGATCAATCCATCCATCCTTTCCAGGTACCTCCCCAGCCCTCTAATCAAACTTTTTCCATTGCAACCTAGGTATTTTCTAATTCCCCTCCTCCTACCCATCATTCCCCCCCTCCCCTGCATCCCCCTCCTCCTTGTCAATCAATTGGCAAGCAAAAAAACATTTTTTGTTGTTCAATTGATCAATTGCACGTTGTGCACTCCCCCCTCCTTCTCCTCATACTGACCAATTTTGGATCAATTGGCTCCTCTCTTTAAGACCCTCCCCCCATACCTTTAGCCAGTTGGATCAATCAATTGATTGATTGATCCTTGGCCCTGCCCACTGGCGGCCTTGCTTGAAATTTTTGATTGATCAAACAATCCTTGGCCCCCCCCCACCACCCCAGCTCCCCATCCTTGCTTGCTTCCCAAGGTAAGCCTCCCCTCCTCCTCATTTATTGATGCCTATCACAATCAAAACATCTGAACTGATTTTTTTTTGTGGGCTATTGTCATTGACCAGTATTTTCTTTCTATTTTTTTTTTCTTCCACAATGATTGAAACATAGCTGATGATTGTGTTTTCTTTTCTTTTCTTTTTTTTTTTTTTGATCTCATGAAATGAAACACTGCTTTTCACCCCTTGTTCATTTGATACCCACCCTTTTCCTGCATGTCCCATGCTTCTCTCACCGTCCTCAAACTTTTACACAACCAATCAAATCCCGTCTTGATCCTAACCCCGAGTAAAATAGTTGCATGGAAGGGAACAAGAAGGAATGAGATGTGTTGAAAAACATGAAGATAGGTGGAAAGCAGAGGGCTCTTTTTCAAAAGAGGGCTCAAATGAGAGATTCTGAAATCTATTTGGAAGTGGCTGAAGAGGTGTTTTCTGAAAAGATTCTATGGTCTAGAAAAAAACTGCAATCTTTGGATTTGTACTATGCTATTGCTGCTGAAAAGAAAAAGGACAATCAAAAACCCTCCCCTGAAGAGTTTGAACAGGCAAAACAGAAGATCAAACAGTTCCATTTCTTCACTTCTGGAAAAGTTGGGGTTCTGGACCAATCCAATTGTTAATCTCTGGTTGCAATTATCAAATTTGTCTCTTTTGATGAACTCTCCAAAAAAGATAAGAAGGAAATCAACTTTGTGAAAAATCTCCTTCACCAATTGAAAAAAAATTTCAACACTTTTTGTCCCTCAAGATCTTGGGGTGGAAAAATGTGGGCAATTTGATGGAAAAAATTGATGCACCCCTCTGAATTATTTGGAAAGTATTTGAAGCAAGCTGCTATTCAATCTTCCCCTCAAAATTATACTTTACTCAAACTTATTTTAGAAAAAGAATTTCAAATCCTAGGCAAAGTTTTCTAAAAATTAGCCAGACTGGCACATGATTCCAACCATGAAACAATGATGGATGTAAACATCACCTCTTTGTCTTCATTGGAATTTGAATCCCAGCTCACTTATTTTGACTGTGACCCCACATTTCCTTCACTTCAAATTCCTTCTACAATTCTCCCCACATTTAAAAAGGTTACATCTCTTCCTATTCCTTTCTACTGGTGGTTCTAACCCAAAAATCAAATGACCACATTACTGAAAACAAGGATTAATATAAATTATCTGATTGCCAATTTGTTTTTTCTGACTTAGATTTTGGAATTGAATTCAAACAAAAAGGGATTGTAAAAATTCTTTGGGAATAAAAAAAGTACAAGCACTGTACCTTTCCCGCTGCAGAGACTGCTACCCATACAAGAATGGCAATTTCAATGCAAATAAACAAAACCACCCAAAACACTTGCAGGGAATTGAAAAGTAGAGAAATATATTCTAGGGAAAAAATTTTAAATAAAGATAAAAAAATTGTTTATTGGTGGTGCTAAAAATAGGCTCAAATATTGTGAATTTTAAAATATTTTTTTTTAATCTTCAAATTTTTTATCAAAGTCAATATTTTACAAGCCAATCAATTGAGTAATTTCCTTTATTTCTTCCACAGTTATACCACTAACAATACATGCAATGGCTATGGTTAACATATCTTTTCTTTCTGTTGCCAGTTGTTCCATCTCCTTTTCCAGTCTCTCTTCCTTTCAATCCTTCTCCTTTCCCTCTTTTGAAAACCCCTTCTCTACCTGTTTCAATTTCCACTCAGCATCCAATTTCTGTTGATGAGCCAAAATTTTGGCCTTCTGCTTCTTAAAATCAATGGCCAGTTTACAATCCCACTTCTCTTTTTCAAATTGAAGTTTTTCAGATTCAATTTGTTATTTCACTGTTTTTTGGAGGGGAATATGAATGATCTTGATTTTGAAATTGAGTAGATTCAATCAATTCACTTACTTGGATCTTGCTTCTCCATGATATCTTCAAAGCCATAAAAATTGGAAGTTTTTCTCCTCTTTTGATGGCTATTGGGGTTGATATTTATGGAATCAGATGCCTTTTGCTTTCCCTTTGCAGAGGATTTTTTTGTGGGAACATCATCACTCTCATTTGAAGGTAATTTGTGAGGCCCCATTGGCTTGATTGTTTGGCCATTCAGAAATGGATATTGCTGTTTTTTTACAATCTAAATCAGTCAGGATTAATGGGACTGAAGATACAAGAAATTTCTTCCTTACTTGACCTGATGTTGATGGTGATGGAGATAGTGGAATAACTTGCTCCCCATTGTCCAAGTTGTTAATTTCTTCCACCCCAAGAAGGGATTCATCCAAAGAAGGAAGTGAGGGGTCCAAGCAAAGGTTTGAATCATTGATCAATTCTGATGTAGATGTGATTTTAGCTGGTTGTGTTGGTGTAGCAATATCCTCCTCCACATTGAATGGGGCCACTCATGGTTTTTTTTGGGATCATCATTGCTAGGCTTAGAATCCACAAGCAAGTCCTTGGCATTTACTGAATTGAATTTTTTGGCATCAAAAGCAGCTAAGTTGGTGATTTTGGCCTTCTTCACAAAGATTTAATCCATATGAATATAACAAGGAAAAATTGAGTCCAACTTATCAACCACCCAGTTGATCCCCTTGGCTTTATTGGAGGAGGTGATACCAAAGCTAGTGGGGATTGACATTGAGTGGGATTTTTTTTACTTGGCTTGATAGTTCTTGAATTTCTCCCTCATCTGTTTTGATGAAAAATCCAGCCTACCTCTGGTTTTATTCTTCAGTTCATTGACCATCATCAGATAACCATTAACCTGAGAGGATGGAGGAAAGCCAACTTGTTTTTCATTGTCAGATCCAAAGCAAGTGTCATAGTTGGAGGGAATTATGAGCCAGGTTACCAGGATGATGTGATCAGCTCTCTTGAGCTGAAGTGAGCATTTGGAAGTTGATGGTGGAGGATTTTTGGATTTGAGTTCCTGGGGGATGCTTGCTTTGGTACATTGGGTTGTTTAGTGGACTTGCGTGGGGAGGTTTGCTTGGGGGGGATTTAAAAAGAGTGAGAGTGATGAAGCAATGAAGCAATGAAGTGATGGAGGGGTGTGATAAAAACAGGAAGAAGAAATGAAGCAATGAAGCAATGAAGCAATCAGAGTAAGGATGTGGTGAAAGCAGGGGGAATGATGAGAGGATTGATGTGATGAAAGAAATAATATGATGAAAGTGAGGAATCAATGAGAGTTTTAAAGTGGTGAGAGTGATGGAGTGATGAGGTGATGAGAGTGATGAAGCAAAGAGGAGAGGAAGAGATGAGAGAGATGAATCAAATTTTTCAGATGAGATTGGAGGTAGAATTTTTCCAATGAGGTCAAAGTTTGAAACCAGGGGTGTTGAGGTGGAATTATGTGTTGCTGAGGTGGTGAAAGCCTTTAAATAATTTATTTGAAAAAACCCATTTATTCTCAGGTAATGCTGGCACATCTTGTGAAATAAGAGTTTTTTTTATTTTTAAGGGCGGGTTTGAAATGGTGGATTTGGGTTGAAACCAGCCATTAAGAAATCGTGGGTTTGCTTGAATCTTATGCACCCTATGAGGGCATCTCAAGAGTTAGAAATGTGTAAATTTTAATTTTAGGAAAAACATCTCTTTTGAGATATTTAATTTTTGACAAAATTCAGAATGAATACTGTTTTTTTTTTTTTTTGGAAACCATTTTTCAATCAAAAAAAGAGTGGAATATGCCTGAAAAAAGCCATTTCATTTTTCAAAGATATTGAATCTGATATTCTCTAGTAAATAAAATAGAATGAAACATACCCTGAATTTTGGAGAGGATTTCAGATAAAATATCTGATTGGATTAAAAAATCTATCAAGTAGCTCAACAATAAGGACAACTTTTAAAACCTTTTTATTGGAAAAGAATGAAATATTTCTGTTTGAATAGATAAACAATTTTAAAAAAGATAAAAAAGTGTTACATAAAACTATTTCATGAGATGTATTTTAATTTCATTTTTTATTTCAATGAAAGAATCATACAGTGCAAAACAAACAAAAATTATCAAAAATTAAGGTTCCTGAATAAAATTTGATAATTCAGATAGTATTTAAATACCTTTTGACCAAGGATATAAAAAAACAGAACTCTCAATATTAATATATTATGAGAGCAAATCAATTATGTTTGAATTTTTCAACAAAAAATTCTTCACTTCAAAATAATAATTTTAATAAATTCCAAAATCATTGTTTTTGGATTAAATTTAATTTTTCTGATGGAATGTAAAAAAATTTGTGCCAAAAATGAAAGAAAATAAAAACATCAAATACACCCATCTTGGTTCATTAATTAAAATTTGAGAATCATTTTCATCAAAAATTCAAAAAGTGAAAAGCTAATGATAGAATATATCAAAAACTAATTTTGTTTTTCAAGAATATTTTATACTTCTGATGGAATTAAGATAAATTTTTTGAAAAAATAATATAAAATAGGATATTTATCTTGAAAACTATTTCAAAACAGGAACTCAGATAATATGGTTTGGCATTTTTCCATGTCTTGATATCTGCTAAGAAGATATTTAAATTGCAACAGGAATATCAATTTTTATTTGGATTAATTGATTTTTGATACCTCTTATCTATATTCTCATTATTGATGAATCTTTTGCAGAGATATTTCCACATATTTGAATTTATCTCATGAAAAAGGTGTATGGAGAATTCTTTTTCAATTTTAATAATAGGCTGTATCAGATTTAAAATTTGTTAAACTTTAAATAGCTTATTTCAGGGAAAATTGGGTGTATCAGATTTAGCCAACCTGCCATTTTTTTGATGGCACTTTTCAGCAAAATATCCCAATTTCCAACACCATTGACAATAAAAAAATTCACTTATTTCAAATCAGAGTTGTCAGATTTACCTTAAAATAAATGATTTTTTTCAGATAAAGTATTTAAAGGTTTTTGCCATCTCAAACACACATAAGTTCAAACATACACCCCTGGTTTCCAACCTACTTCTACCTTCACCTAATTGGAAAAATCTGATTCATCACTCTCATCAGTTTACCACTTTCATCACTTCATCACTCTCATAACTTGAATGCTCTCATCACCTCATCACTCTCATTACTTGATTGGACTGATCACTTCATTAATCTGATCACTTTGTTGCTCTCATATCTTCATTGCTATTCTCATCACTTTATCACTCTCATACCTTTATTCCTATCCTCATACTTTCATCAGTATTGTGATTTCATTTCTCTTACTCTTTTCAAATTTCCCCTGAGAGAATCTCCCCCTGAAATTCAGCATACAAATTTAATCAATCAATAAATCATTGCAAACAAAATCTAAAACAAAGATTACTCCGCCATCAGCTTCCAAATTTTCAAGTCAGCTGAGAGAGCTGATAACATTATCCTAGTAAACTGGCCAAAAAGTTCCTCCAACTATGACACTTCCTTTTGATCCAACAATGAAAAACTAGTTGGCCAACATCCATTCTTTAAGGTTAATATTCATCTCCTGATGGCCAATGAAATCAAAATTTTGAAAAAAAATAGGCTCGATCTTTCATCAAAACAGATGAGGGAGAAATTCAAGAACTATCAATCAAATTACAAAAAAGCCCCCTCAATTTCAATCCCCACTGGCTTTGGTATTACCAACTCTAATGAAGCCAAGGGAATCAACTTTTTCATTGATAAGTTGGACTTGATTTTTCCTTTTTATATTAATATGGATGAAATCTTTTGTAAGAAGGCCAAAATAACCACTTTAGCTGATTTTGATGCCCAAAAATCTGATTGAGGTGGTGCTGAGTACTTGACTGTGGATGCTCACCCTAGCAATGATGATCCTGATGAAAACTTTGATTGGCCCCAATCTGACACCAAGGAGGATAGTCCAACCCAATCAGCTCCAATCATGTCTACATTGGCATTTCTCAGTCACCCAAAACCTTTCTTGGACCCCTCACTTACTTCTTTCAATTTCTCTCTTACTGAGGTGGAAGAAATCAACAACTTTTCCAATGGGGAGCAAGATATTCCAGTATCTCAATTACAATCCAAATCTTTTCAAGTAAGGAAGCAATTTCTTGTATTTTCTGGTTAATCATGAATGATTTGGAATGTAAAAAAACAGGCTCATCCTTTTCTGAATGGTCAAAACCTGAAGCCAATGGGGCCTCCCACCTCACCTTTGAATAATAGTGATGAAATTCAGACACAAATATCCTCTGCAAAAGGATATCAAAAGGACTCCAATTCAATCCATGTCAACCCCAAAATTCATCAAAAGAGGAGGAACACTTTAAATTTTTTGGGCTTTGATTATATCATGGAGAAGCAAGATTCAATTCAGTTCATTTATTGAATCTCCATGCTTTAGAAATCAAGCTAATTGATATTCCCCTCCAAAAAACATTGAAATCACGAATTGGATTGTAAAAACTTGAATTTGAGAAGCAAAGGTGGGATAATCAACTGACTATTGATGGTAAAGAAGCAGAAAGCTGAGAGTTTGACTCATCAACAGAAATTGGATTACAAGTGAAGATTTACAAAAATTCTGAGCTTCAGTTTCAAAAAGAGGAAAAGTAGTAGGATCAAATGGAAGATTGATTTCAAAAGGAGAGGAAATGACTAGCAATGGAAAAAAAGATAGGTTACTGGTAGCCATGGTATTTATTGGTAGCCAAGGAATTTATTGGTAGCCATGGAATTTATTGGTAGCAGTATAATGGTTGAGGAAATACAAAAGATTCCTCTATTCCTGGGCTTGAAAATATATTCACTTTTAAGAAATAGAATTGTTTGATGTTCAGTTTGGCATTTTCAAACTCTTTGATGAATGGCTTTTGATTTTTCTTTTTATTTTTGGAAACAATGGTGGGATACAGATCCAAATGTTTCAGTCTTTTTCTAGACTATACAAAATTTTTGTAAACCCATTCCTCTGCTACTTCCAAAGAGATATCAGAATATCTCTTTTGAGCCCTTTGTTTCTGAAAAGCCTTATTCTGTATTTGTCTCTGTGTGTTTTTCAAACCATCTCTTCCCATCCAAATACTTTGATTTTGGTGAAGATCAAGAAGAAAATCAATTTTTTTTATAAAATTTTGAGGGTTGTGGGAGAAGAATTGGCCATGCAGAAAAAGGGTGGATGTCAGGAGAGGGTAATGTTGAATCCACTGCTCATTGAGCCGAGTACATAGCTCTGTACACGGCTCTTTGAGTCGTGTACACAGCTCTTTGAGTCGTTTGAGGGCTCAATGGGCTGTGTGGCACCCTACATGGCTAAAATGAGCCGTGTGGCATGCTACAAGGCTCAAATGGGCCATGTGGCATGCTACACGCCTCAAATGGGCTATTTAGCATGCTACACGTCCCATTTGAGTTTAAAAGCACGCTAAACAACTCAAATCAAGTTGTGTAGCCTCCAATAAATAATAAATAACAAATAACAAATAATAAATAATAAATAATAAATAATAAATAATAAATAATAAATAATAAATAATAAATAATAAATAATAAATAATAAATAAATAAATAATAGATAATAGATAATAAATAATAAATGATAGATAATAAATAATAAATAATAAATAATAAATAATAAATAATAAATAATAAATAATAAATAATAAATAATAAATAATAAATAATAAATAATAAATAATGAATAATGAATAATAAATAATAAATAATAAATGATAAATGATAAATAATAAATAATAAATAATAAAGAATAAATAATAAATAATAAATAATAAATAATAAATAATAAATAATAAATAACAAATAATAAATAATAAATAATAAATAATAAATAATAAATAATAAATAATAAATAATAAATAATGAATAATGAATAATGAATAATAAATAATAAATAATAAATGATAAATAATAAATAATGAATAATAAATAATAAATAATAAATAATAAATAATAAATAATAAATAATAAATAATAAATAATAAATAATAAATAATAAATAATAAATAATAAATAATAAATAATAAATAATAAATAATAAATAATAAATAATAAATAATAAATAATAAATAATAAATAATAAATAATAAATAATAAATAATAAATAATAAATAATAAATAATAAATAATAAATAATAAATAATAAATAATAAATAATAAATAATAAATAATAAATAATAAATAATAAATAATAAATGATAAATAATAAATAATAAATAATAAATAATAAATAATAAATAATAAATAATAAATAATAAATAATAAATAATAAATAATAAATAATAAATAATAAATAATAAATAATAAATAATAAATAATAAATAATAAATAATAAATAATAAATAATAAATAATAATAATAAATAATAAATAATAAATAATAAATAATAAATAATAAATAATAAATAGTAAATAGTAAATAATAAATAATAAATAATAAATAATAAATAATAAATAATAAATAATAAATAATAAATAATAAATAATAAATAATAAATAATAAATAATAAATAATGAATAATGAATAATAAATAATAAATAATAAATAATAAATAATAAATAATAAATAATAAATAATAAATAATAAATAATAAATAATAAATAATAAATAATAAATAATAAATAATAAATAATAAATAATAAATAATAAATAATAAATAATAAATAATAAATAATAAATAATAAATAATAAATAATAAATAATAAATAATAAATAATAAATAATAAATAATAAATAATAAATAATAAATAATAAATAATAAATAATAAATAATAAATAATAAATAATAGATAATAAATAATTAATAATTAATAATTAATAATAAATTACAAACTATAAATTCTATGGAGTAGTATATGGGCCCCCACGCTTTGAGGGGCCCTTGACAACTCACACAGGCCATGTGGCGCCCTAAAAAGCTCCGACACGCCTGTAGTCATGTACACGGCTCCCACACGACTGGAGCCGTGAATTTGACATCACCCGACAGAATAATAAGGGATCAAATGCAGTGTTGCATTGCATAGATTAAAAAAAACCAAAAAAATCATTATTCATGTTATAATCAATTTATTAAATCATCAAAAATTGAAAAAAGCCCTGACTGATGACCCTAAAAAAAATGTTCATTTGTGTTATGATCATCCTTGACACACAATGGGATGAAAAAAAAACCTTTCGTTCATCCTAAAAAAAAATGAAAAACAAAATAAATGGCCATGAGTCACCCACACATACATACATACCAACAAATTAACCCAAACAAAAAATAAAAAAAATAAAAAAACTCACTTGAAAAGGACTTGAGTATTGGTGGTATAACAATAAATACAAAAAAAAGACCTAGAAAATCAAAAAAACCCAAAACCAAACAGGCAATCAGCAACCTGCATTACTGAAACCAATCACTACTTGATTGGAAAATTCATTGGGGATTTATTGTGCCATCAATGGAAAATCAAATTGTTTCCATTGATTAACTGGGCGCTTAAGGCTTCATTTTTTATTTTTGCAATCAAAAAAAAATCCAACTGGATTTCAATTGTGCAATTTTTTTTTTCCTTAAGTATAAAACTACTCAAAAATCCTAAAAACATCCATATGTACCAAATGTAAGTATTCACTGTTTTCTTTTTTCTGTTCCTATTTTGTCACTGAAAAATTTTTTCCGCCTTACCTCCATCTTACCACTTTTATTATCCTATTATTATTGTCTCAGGCCCCCTCTGGGGGCTCTCTAGTTGTTTTAGCCCTGCTACAATAGGCCCCCTTTGGGGTTCTCCAGTTTTCTTAACTACTGGTCCTCCCCTTGGACTGGAAATGAAATTCATCTGATTACCAGTATTGAACTGGAGTGTCCCTTCCTCCTCATTGGATCAGTTTCACTTGACTTTACAAGTATTACCTCTTCCCCTTTGGCTCTTTGTAGCCTCATTGTTTCTCATTCTTCTCCCTTTGGCTTGATAGTCTTCCTTCAACTCTTCATGGTTAAAAGCCAAAGTCTCATCCCACTAAGCTATCCAGTCAACTTTTTTTTTCAAACTGGTTTACTTACCATCATCATCTCAAAAAATCCATCCTCCTCCTTGACATCCTCATTGGCGCCATCTACAACCAATGGTGATCTACTCTATCAGGCCGCTCAATCAAATGTTCACAATGGTCATCCAGATCTATCAACAACCTTGCCAATATTCCTTCTCTGCAAAATCACTCTCTTCTTCCTCATTGATCCATCCTCCATCTCATCAATCATCACCTCTCATCTGCCGGATTAGCTGGCATTTATTGAAATTTCCTTGGCCTCAACAATGTCCAGCATTGCACTAGCTCTTGACCAAATCCACTCCATCACCTCCTTGCGCCATCAAATCCCTTCATTCCTTCCTTGCTTTGCCCTTATCATCCACATTGGCCTCCTTCTATCCTCCCTTGTTTGACCTAACCTTCAACAACTTGTGACCCCGCTTGCAACCTTGCTTGCTTCCTCAGTTGCTCTCATCCTTCTTCACTCATGCCCTTGGCCAATGTGGTAGTCTTTTATAGAGGCAAGTTGGAATTGGCTGCGCGCTGCGCGCTCAGCAGTATGAGCAGGATCAGCAGGGGAAGTGTGCTCAGCAATGGGTGCGTCTTTGCCGCAGCAAGTTGCGCTGCGGGCTCAGCAGCAGTTGAATTGGGCACAGCATCTGGGGACGCGGGATGGATTGGACGGATTGCACGTTGCAAGAAGCCAATTGGATTGCGCAGATATATCTTGGATATCTGGAATGGCGTGTTGGGGGGATACAGACATGCGCAGGGGGCTCCAAGTTGGGGGCAGCGCAAGGCCGCATCATGAGAAGTACAAACCAGGTGGGACTAATGGCAGGCGGGTAATACAGATGGATATGGGATATGGGATATGGGATATGGTTGTGGATTGTGGGATGGGAAGGGTACGGTTGAGGCTAGGGTTCTGTGCTTAGGGGTTGTATTTCATTATTCTTGCTTGTTTCTGGTTGTACTTAGGTTAGGGTTGAAGGGCAGGCTAGTTAAGCGGCACCCTCATGCTGGATATGATTGGGAATTGGATCACAGAGGATCACATTTGGTTTTCATAGGTTTTGGAAGGATGTTTACTCTTGATTCTCTATCTCTCAGTTTAAGGGTGAACAGTTGCACTCAGGTTTTACAGAGACAAGGGATCAATAACTTCCAAACTTGGAACCATCAAAGGAGAAGTCCTCTTCTGAATTCCACATCTGGGGGTCTGGACAGGAAGTAATCTTTTGTTCCTTGTCTCTTGAAACTAACAAGCGCAATGTCCCAGTACCACCCATTGACCGTTGCCGGGTCAACTAACGTTACCCCCACTCCTCTTCCTCCCCCTCCTCCTCCGGCTTCTTGGAATTAACCCTCATCAAAAGGGGGATATGGTGTCCCTTGTTCCAACAATGGTGCCAACCACAAGCCAGTTTTTATCAGGCCGCAGGACTATCCTCACATCTGTTTCAACACTGAGGACGTTGAGCAATTCCTTTCAAGATACAAAGGAATTGCTGAAGCAGAAGGTGCGACGGGTTTGAACAAGGATCAGCTTTTTGTCCTCTTTATCATGGAAAAAGAGAATCTTTTGGATGTGGAGGAGATGGACGGGTTTGAGGAACTCAATTGGCCAAAACTGAAGGTGGAAATCTTGGCGCGGTGGGGAAGGGGAAAACCCTGGTTTTGGGAAAGCAACTTCAACCAAGCCGCAGCAGAAGCAAGGGCAAATGGTTGAGTCCGGATGCAAGCGCAATTGGGGGATTATGTAGCAATGTTTGAATTGGATCTATTGCTACCTGGAAAAGAAAGAGGTGATATTGGGGCAGACAGGCGTGATGAAGAGGGCATTTTTGGAAAGACTCAGTCTCCCACTCCGGGGACCGTTGAAGGGGCACCTGTACAACAACAACTTGGTGAAGAGGTTGTTGGATGGGAGTATTGCACTTCTTCCGGACATCCTTGTCATTTTTTGCGCGGTGGAAAGCAAGCTGGACTTAGAGGAACTGATGGAGGACACGGAAAGGTTGTTCCCAATGGGGCCAAAGAAGTCCGCTTCCCACACTCCGGCGGCACCAACGCAAGCTCTGGTTGCGGGCCCCTCAAAAAAGGAAAGCTCTCAGGCCACGCCACTGACAACAAGCCTGGAGGTTAGCAAAATGATGGAATTGATGAAGGATTTACAGATCTTTCTGAGTTTAATGTTGTCTTGGCTGCGCAATCGGCCTCCTCACCCTGGGGGAGCGCTTCCATCTTCAAATCCGCCCGCATTGCGGTTATGCAATTACTGCGGGGACAAGGGGCATTGGTGGCTGGGGTGCAATAGCATAACAAAGGACCTCAAGGAGGGATTGGTTTGACTGGTGGGAATGGGATTCATGTTCCCAATGGGCAAGCGGATCTCCTCCAAACCTGGGAATCCAACTCTCATGGAGAAAGTGCGGGTGCAAGGACAGGAATTGGAGGTAACTGCTCAATGTTTTCTGGGGATTGCCACTGGTCCTGGTGTATGGAAACCACTTCGCGTGGAAGCGGAGGTGAGGGTGTTAGCAATGGAGGAGTTGGAGGCGGTGGAAAGGATGGATGTGGATGCCAAGGAATGGGTACCGCCGGCAGCTCCTAAGCCAATTGCGCGCTTTCCGGAAAAGGATGGCCAACAGGTGAATCTGGCGGGGATGAAGAAGGCGGTCGAAATTGTGCACAGGATGATGGGGAATGAAAGGAATGATCCCTTGACCTTGAAGGAGTTGGCGGCGGTGTTGCCAGTTGTAGTGGATGAGATGGTTCAAGTGCTGACGGATTGCGGACACAATAGGATCCCTCCAACGGTGCAACAGGTGAACTTTGCTTGGGATGAAGCAGAGAGAAAGCTAGTGGGGATGAAATTGGTTTCAACTCCACTGGCTTACGTTTTGATGAAGATTTCTGGAAGGAAGGTGTGGGCGCTGGTGGATAGTGGTTCTATGGTGAACCTCCTTCTGTCTAGATTGGTTGATGAAATGGGATTGGTTTGGCGGAAATGTGCAATGGGCTTTGCGCCCTTAATGGCGGGGTGTGTTGCGTGGATGGGGTTGTGGAGGAGGAAGAGGTTGAGTTTTCAAGGGTCCATAAACCCGTTTCTTTTCTATTGGTTGATTTCAGGGAGGCTATTTTAGGACAGCCTTTCATGTTGGGGTTCCAAGCACAAATGAGGTTTAATCCAGATGCAGGGATGGAAGCATTGACGGTGGAAGATTTGTCTGGCAGGCAATTCAAAACCACAATCTGCAATCAGGGGTTTGGAAAGTAGAAGCCGGATTTGGCAAGAGAGGAGGAGGAGGACCCTGGCGCGGAGTTGGTTGGCAAGGGTGGTCCGGAGGTGGATTTTGACTAGTTGGCCAAGGTTACCCTATGGAGAAAGCTCTGGCTTTGTGCAGGCGGTCAACTAGTGAGGAGCAGGTGGGAAGAAGGGAGGAAGCGCGGGACGCGCGGGACGCGCAAGCGCTGGAAGTAAGTTCCTTGCCTCAGTGGGCATTTCCAGGAGGTACTTCATGAAAACACTATCATTGTGCAACGCTTGTGAGCAAAGGAAAAAGCCGCTGTTTGGTTTTGACTAGGACCTATGGTAAAAGATGTGTGCGGATGGCCCGGTGTAACGTTTGAAAGTATAAGCCGGTTGTGGTTAAGGTCTGTCTCAGGAAAAAAGCAATGCTGCAGGATCTGAAGAGACCATTGTGACCAATCCCTTGGTTGCAGGACCCTTGGAAATCCCTGCTGAAAGTGTCAGGATGGGTAAAGCAATTGGAGCAGATCCCAGCTCTTAACTTTGGACCGCAGGGCTGATTAAGCACGGAGGAATGGGATTTGCTGACTTTGGTAATTGTTCTTGGGGAAAGAGCGCTTGCGTTTGGACCTGAAGAGCAGGGACTGTTAGAGAGCAAGATAGGCAACCCTTATGTGATTCCAACGGTTCCGCACAAACATTGGCAGATCAAGCCGTTCCAATTCTGCAAGCGTTTTGGGGGCCCTTCTTGGAGCTGGGGCGCAAGCTTGTGGGGACAGGTATTTACAAGCAGTCAACATCAAGTTACTCAAGTCCAATCTTTGTGGTGGTTAAGAAGGATTGGAAGTCATTATGGATGGTTCATGATCTGCAGCGGCTCAATTTGTTTAAAATTTGAGATGCGGGAAAACCCCCACCCCTGGACAATTTTCTGGAATCTATGGCAGGAAGTGTGTGCTACGGGTTGGTGGATGTGATGGGTGGATACAATCAGCGCAAACTTGATTGGAGTTTGCGTCCAATGACTGCCTTCAAAACCAGACTGGGCAGGATGCAACTGAAGCGGCTACCGCAAGGTGCAAATAACTCAGTTGTGGTTTACCCAGCGCAGATGACCTGGATTCTGAAGGAAAATCTTCAGGAGGGGCTGCAGATTTTCATTGAAAACGTGGGCATCAAAGGCCCAAAGACGGATTACGGAGGGGAAAAACTCACCAATGCTCCAGAAATTTGGTGATTTGTCTGGGAGTACGCGCAAACACTGGAGTGGATCTTGTTCCGGATTGAGGAAGCAGGACTTATGGTTTTGGGGAAAAAGTTAGCGGTCTGCATGCCTGCCCTGGAGGCTCTGGGACACGTGGTAGGTTCCGATGGAAGGCAGATTGTGGAAAAGAAATTCAACAAATTCCTCAAGTGGCCAATGCCAAAGACTGTATCGCACATTCTCCAGTTCCTGGGATTGTGTAGCTATGTACGGATGTTCATTGAGAGGTTTGCGGAGGTTTCTAGTCCGTTGCGGGCATTGAAGTGTAAGGTTGAGGAATGGACCTGGGGTTCAAACTGTGATTTTGCCTTCAACAAGCTCAAGGAGATTGTTGGGAGCAATATTGTACTGCAGGACTTGGATTATGAAGCTGGAGTAATTAAGTTTGCCATGGATTCAAGCAATCTTGGCAGGGGGAAGTGCTGACCCAGGAGGATGAGGGGAAATATTGTCCGGTTCTTTACAAGTCCTTTACATTTACCTCAACGGAGAGCCGGTACTCACAGCCAAAGTTGGAACTTTGCGGGGTCACTACAATTGTGCGGAGGTTGCAGAATTTTCTGTGGTGGATTCACTTTGTTCTTCTGGTGGATGCGGAGGCGCTGGGGCGGATGATCAATTCCCCAATGCTTCCAAACGTGCCTATGACCAGGTGGGTTACGTTCCTTCAGTTTTTCTCTTTCACAGTTTTTCATGTTCCAGGGGAGGCCTTTTCAATTCCGGATGCGCTGTCTTGGTACCCGCGGGATGATCCATACAAAGGCGCGGAACTATTGGATAAGGAGGCTACAACGGTTAAGGTAGGGGTGGTGGAAGTAGGCGTGCAACTTCTGCTCCAGAAGTCTGGGAGGTAGGCAGTCCTCAGTTTTTATTTGCAGGATCTTTGGTTTCCCAATGAGACGCCAGCCAAGATTTCTTGATGGGTTCTGCGGAGAGTGGGAAATTTTTACCTGCAGGAAGGACAGCTTTGATGGCAGAGCGCGCTGGTACCACTCATGGTCAGCACGTTGAGGGTGTATCAGGAGGTAATTCTGGGAAGTCTGCATGACCATCTCCGCCATTGCCGCAAGCTTGAAACGCAGAAGCAGCTGTAGGCAAGGTTCTGGTGGCTGGGTGTAGTATGCGCGGTGCGGGAGTGGGTACAGTTGTGCAAAGCAATTCAGAAGCGGAGCTCAACGTTACCTTGAAAAGTAGGTATCCCCACTGGAGAGGACGCCTTGTTTGGGCGGGTTTCTCTGGATGTTGTTCCCATCAAGGCAGGTAAGTTTGCTTACCTCCTTGTTGTGCAGGACAATCTGTTGGGATGGGTGGAATTGCGGCCACTGGTGAAGCTTTTGGCGGAAATAGTTGGTCAGTTTCTGGAGGAAGATTGGTTTGCACGTTATGGATCACTTTGGCTGGTAACGGTGAATAGGGGTCCGGAGTTCTGGGGACGGTTGGCGGAGTTGGTGCAAAGTTTCAGAGCAAAGTTTGGGCAAGTTACAGAGTACTATCTGGAAGGCGCGGGGATGATTGAGCATGGTCACCAGCCAATCAAGGATGCAATGATGAAGATGTGCGGTGAGGTTGGAAAGCGGTGGCAGGAAACCCTTCCGGTTTTTCTTTTCACAGATTGGATTTCAGTAAAGAGATCAATGGGTTATTTTCCCTACAAGCTACTATTTGGACAGAAAACCGTACTGCCAATTGACATCAAGCTGGAAACATTTCTGGGTATTTATTGGTGGAAGGTTAAGACGGCGGCGGATCTAGTTGAGGCCCACGCCAAGCAACTCCTGCAACGGGACAAGATGTTGGAGAAGGTCACTGGAAGACTGAAGGCAACCCAAACAAAGTCTGTCCACTACTGGGACAAGAGCTGCGCGCATAAACTCTGGGATCCATTGCAGAAGGGGGACTTGGTTCTGCTTTACAACCGGAGCCTGGAAACTCAATGGGGCAAGCTGTTTTCTAATTGATGGAAAAGGCCTTTTTGCATGACATCCAAGTTCACCAGAGGTAGCTACCAGTTGGAGGAATTGGATGGAACTCTGCTCATACAGAAGGCCGCAGCTTTGCAGATGAAACAATTCTTTGTGCAAGGCTCAACTTCATTTGACAAGACGGCTGGTTTGGATAGCAAAGGAGATGAGAACGCCAATCCTTCCTCCAAGGACAAGCCTGCGCGCACGCTTCGCGTCTGGAAAAGTAAACAAATGCAGACCTCTTGGGAAAGCAGCCAATTTGGGGGGAACAATGGATGAATAGGGGGGATATGATTGGATTTGGTGAGGGGGTGCTCTAGCCGGTTCACAGCCGGAATAACTAGACACTTCAGAATGTTTTTTTTCTTATTTTCTTCCCTCTGGATTGGCTTTGGGATTATTTCTGGCTATGGATGGTATCTTTCAGGTACAGGCACGGCATGAAGCTGGGTCCGTTGACGCAAGGACAAGCCCTGCATTCTGGAAGCAAAAACATGGACAATTTCCAATGGATGATTCATGGAACTAGGAAAGCGCGTTGTGCAGAAAGGATGTGGGTCAAAGAGCAAATGCAAAGGCTTGGCGATGGGTCCGTGTTTAAAAAAAAAATCTTTTTAAGTTTTCCTGGTTATCTTATAGATGGAAGGTGCAAATGGGTTTGGGAAAATTCTTTTTCTTTCTATCTCTCATGGATGTGTGCACGGCTGGTTTTCTTTGTACTCTCTCTGTTCTGCAGATGGGTACGGGGAACTGTGTGGCAGTTTGTCTGGGGTGGTCCAGGTACCTTGAGCAGATACTTCTCACTCTCATGGATTCCTTGCTCTTGCGGGTTGCTCTCAAAAGTGCCAATCTTGTGCGTGGATGTTCTTAATCTCACTGGATGCTCTCAGTGGCGCGGATCCTTCTCACTCTTGCAGATCTCGTGCCCGGCTCTTATTTCTCTCAGGGGTCTCACAGAGCCCAAAGGCTTCTCAGGATGGCGCGGCAAAAGCCCTTATCTTTGCATAGGCGCACAGGAGGATACAGGATGGAGTGAAAGAAAGAAGGGGGGAAGGGGGGTGATCCGCCTATGCTGGACAAGTCCTCATCACATCCTCCATGTTGGCGCAAGCCTCCGCGGCTAGGGATCAGAATGCCGCCAGACCTTGCGTTGCGCATTGGCAGTGTGTGTGTAGGGAACCGCTAGAAACAACCGGAGGAGTTTTTCCACTTTGTTCACCATTGCATCAAACCTTGCCAAGGGAAGAGCTGGAACTAGGGGAATTTCTGGGATATTGGGATTTGCGGCCGGAGGGTTTGCAGTGGCCGCAGGTTCCAGTGATGACTCAATCACCATGGGAAATGGTGCGCCTGTGGGCTCTGGTGATGACCTTGGACCTGAAAATGGTGATGGTGGCGGAGGAGGAGTTGGTCTTGTAGGAGTGGGAGGACGCAGTGGCGGCAGAGGAGGAGCTGGCCTTGGTGGTGGTGGAGGAGGAGCGGCTGGACGGTTAGGGATTCTTGGGTCTATTTCCGGCACGTTCATTTGAACCCGTGCAGCCCACTCATGGGCGGTGTTCCGGAAGGCCGCAAAGTTTTGGAAGTCCTGGCGCCTTGGAGGACCAGCCCGGTGGAATGGCAAGCCCAACTTGTGGCTCTTGCACAATGGAGGATTTTTCAGGGCGCGTCATGGACAATTGCAAGGAGAGCCGGGCGGGGTCCACTCATTTTTTGAGATCACAAAGGAGTTGCAATGGGTCCTCTTGCGCGTGCAACCTTGGGGGTGGTTGCGTGGCATGCCCTCCAATAGGGAGCAGTGGCATTGTCTGGCTTTGCATGGGAAACAGGTGCGCCGGCCCGGAAGGATACGGCACAAGAGGCCGTTCTGGCTGCAGTAAGTGCAGGACATATTTGGTGAAGGGTGTTGGATGAGATTTTTCTTTCTTTCTTTGGTCTGATGAAGGGGTGCAGTTGGAGGTGGTATAGCTGGGTTATAGTGGGAGGCAGGTGAGATAGTGGTGGATCTCTGGGGACAGAACTCAAGTTGGGGGGGATTTGGTGGTCTTTTATAGACGTGAGTTGGAATTGGCTGCACGCTGCGCGCTCAGAAGTAGTGGCAGGCTCAGCAGGGGAAGCGCGCTCAGCAATGGGTGCAGCTTTGCTGCAGCAAGTCGGGCTGCGGGCTCAGAAGCAGTTGAATTGGGCTCAGCATCTGGAGACGCGGGACAAATTGGATTGGATTGGATTGGACGGATCATGTGCGGATTGCGTGTTACAAGACCCAGATATATCTTGGATATCTGGAATGGCGCGTTGGGCAGATATGGACATGCCTGGGGGGCTCCAAGTTGGGCATGGCGCAAGGCTGCATCATGAGAAGGACATACTGGGTGGATGTAATGGCAGACGGGTAATACAGATGGATATGGGATATGGGTTGTGGATTATGGGATGGGAAGGATAGGGTTGAGGCTAGAGTATTATAATTATGGCCAGCAATTAGCTTAGGCAAATGAGCAGTATTTAAAGCAAAAGAAGTGCTGGACACCTTGTGTCAATAATTGCTTGCTGGGCTCTCACAATGGAGAAATACTTTGGATGATATTGTTGATGGAATTCAATTTGATGATGAATGGATGATGGAAAACAGCAGGGAGAAGAGCTCCTTAAGTAAAAAAGATTGGCATCTTGTGAGCCCATGATACAACAAGCCAAAAGGCAAATTTTCCGCCCCAAAAGAGCTCTACAGGCTCTAAAGGCCTTGTTACTTGGTTTGGGCTACATCAGCCCACATGGCATCAGTCCCTGTACCCTTACAACCAGCCTATACCCGTTATTTCTGGTGTTTCCACCTCAATGGGGCTGAACCAGCCCCTTAGCTGTTCAAAACCCTGGCCAGTTGTCTATTAAAACCAGCCTGTTACCTCACATGCTGGCTGGTTGCCTCATGCAACCAGCCCCTGGCCATAAAAATGGCCAGGAGGGACCCAGGACACACCTGGGTCCGGTCTCAGACACACTTGGGGGGGGGGTGACCAGCAGACATGCTGTACCCCCCTCTTTCTCACATATCCCTGGAGGGGGAAGTCAAATCCCCCAACCAGGGGCCCTGGGGGTTGATACCCCCAGGGCGTAACTACAGTAGGTGGGCTGGGGGGTGGTCAGGTCCCCTCCAGCCTGTCCCTCCTCCCCCTGGGTAAATGGGGGGGGAGCGCCCCTTTGATGGTGGGGGGGTGGTCAATTTCCCCCCACCATTGGTGCCTCAATGCAACCAGCCTAGCCACACCTTTCAGTGGGGGGGTTATCAAGTCCCCCCCACCATGACCGGTTGCTGGCTGGTTCAACCCAGCCAGCCTTCCCCCTCCCCCTCCCAATGGGGAGCGAGGGGAGGGGGAGGAGCCGGGGCTGTCGGCCCCAGCCCTGCGGCTCCAACAACCGGCCACCACCCCATGTGGCAGCCGTGCTGCCCCCTACAACAGTCCCACACAAGCCATTGGGCCCCGCAAACGGGCCCTAGGCAAAAACAGCGGCCCCAAGTAGGCTGTGACACGGGCGGCGGCCCCAATGCGCCTCCCCAAGCCCAAAAACTAAATAAAACATACTTTGGCAGGCCAGCCCGTCTGGCCAAGTATGTCCAAAATAAACCTTGGGCCCAATTATGCCCATACAAGCCCATCTGGCTGTATTCGCCTATATACCTCAAAGCCCATGTACCAATAGGCCTGTTTCAAGCATTTTTAGGCCAGTTTCCCCAAATCAGTGAGATCCACACAGGCCTGTATGGTCCGTGTGAGTGTCCAATGGGCCAGAGTGGCCCATATGTGCATCCCATTTGGATTACACTTATACATAGCACACGCGTAAGTGCATACATATTTTAACAGAGGGTTCTGTGCTTAGGAGTTGTATTTCATTATTCTTGCTTGTTTCTGGTTTTACTTAGGTTAAGGTTGAGTGTTAGGCTACTTAAGCCGCACCCTCAACCTTGATATCATTGGGAATTGGATCACGGAGGATCACATTGGGTTTTCATAGGTTTTGGAAGGATATTTACTCTCAATTCTCTATCTCTCAGTCAAAGGGTGAACAGTTGCACTCAGGGTTTACAGACGCAAGGGATCAATAGCTTCCAAACTTGGAACCATTAAAGGGGAAGTCCTCTTCTGAATTCCACACCAACCACATCATTCCCCACAATTTCCCGTTATTTTCTAAGTGGTCTCAAGCTCCAAAGACCCCTCATTGGCTTGATTCGTCCTCCCACTCCTCTGCTTCCTCTCATTTGCTCCTTGACTGGGATTTCCAATCAGTCTGCATCAACAAAAATCTTCTCATCTCAAAATCATCACATCAAAAATGAGCCCAATCATCCTCACAATACCTTACTGCTCACAACCCACTCAGCTTCAAACTCATCTCCTCAATCCCTCATCCTCCAACCGTTGGGTCTCCCTCAATTCCCAGATCATGGACAACCCAAGCCAGCACTCTCATTCCAAGGTTGCATTATTCCAAATCATTTTCTGCTTTCATCAAGGCTTCCTCAATCAATTAGGACACCAATCTAAGCCCCATTGAATCCATCAATCTCAAAGGTAATCTCCTCCATGCTTGAAGCCAAATGATTTTGGTCCAATCACAACCATTGAACTGGACGCTCCCCCAGCTCTTCTGCCAATTTTCTCCTCCTGCCTTTGATCCCTCCATCAAATTCATTCTGATCCTCCCATCTTGGTCTCATCCCCTCCAGCTCAAAATTTTACCCCTTCTTTGCCACATTCAAAACTGTCTATTTTCCTTACATGGTTCCTGTGCCGCCGTATTCAGTCTCACATTCTTCATAGCTATTGCAACCTTCAACTCCCTAGCATCCTTTTCTCCTTCCCATCCCTTGGCTCTATGGATCATCATGTACATCTTCAATGGTGCCTGTTTTGCCATCTACTTTGTCCTCCAACTCTTACTCCTCATACATACTCTCAAAAATTGATGGCCCATTGTTGATATCCTATTTTGTCTTGGCTTCTTCCTTGTTGGTCTGGTGCTCATCTATGGCTTTAGCTTGACCATCTGTGATTCCATCACCCATTACTTTGAAGGTCTCTTCTTCTCCCAACTCTGCCTCCCTCACCTCCTTCCAACAGTTGCTCTCCTTTGACTGGCCACTCTCTTCATTGGCTCCTCTTACCCACCAGTCCCATAAAAAGAATAAAAACCTCCATCAGAATTCCATCCACTTCATAAAACATTGTCAGCTTCACCTCCAATGTCTAGCGCGCTCTCTGCTCTCTCCTCCTCCTCCTATCCTTGCTTGGACCTTGACCACAACCTTGCTCACTTCAAACTTCCCTCTCTTGCTGCCTCAATGGTGGTCTTATTTCTCCCCACATTGCTTGCATCCTCCCTCAATCTTTCTTCTCTTGTCCAATTGACCACCAACCGCCTATACCTCTTCAATCCATCATTGCTCTACTCCTCAAACTCACAATCTCATCTATTGATTGCTCCTCTCATTAACCAATACAATTTACTACCATCATTCCACCACTAAACTGGGGTGGTCCATTCATTTGGCCCGTCTTGTCACCCTCTCCATCCTCTGATTGCTCCATCTCATCCACGTTGATTGCAACATTGGTAGCGCTCCTCTATTTTCTTGTCCACCACTTCTCTTGCTACCTCAATGGCAACATCATTGGGGACCTCAATTGCCACTCACCTTTGCCTTTGCTTGCTTGCTCACTTAACCTTGCTTGCAATTTTGATCATCTCCCTTTTGCTACTCACCTCCAACATCTTGTGCAATCTTGCATCCATCAAAATCTGCAACCTTTCTTGCACTTCATCTGCAGCTTCTCTTACTGCTTCACTTTCCATCCCCACTCATTATCAGGCATCCTCCCTTGCAACCTTGCTCTTCCACCTCTCAATCTCTCTTGGCCGCTTCTCATCCCCACATTGATCCATCTCAACTGCTTGCTTGCTCCCATCCATCTGCTCCGCTCCACCTCTACAACCAAAATCCCTCCATCTCCTCCATCAATTTACCCATCAACCTCAATCACCATCACTCCATCTCCAACATTGCATCCTACTCTACAACAACAACTCACCCATCATCCTCAACCTACATTTCAACTTGCTCCTCCACATCTCCACCATCAATTATTTCAACCATCAACCATATCAACTACCACCTCACAATATCATGACCATCAACCATATCAATTACCACCTCACAATATCATGACCATCAACCTTAAACATTAACATCAACATTCTTCCATCTAGTATTGAAAAGGCTGGTGTGTTGGAATTCTTCCCTGACTTTGTTCAATACTATCTGTTTATATCTTTCTATTGTCCACCCTCTTTCATTACAACAATCACATTCATTACTATTCAACACTCTATCAACCCCACAATTATCAAATAACTGTTACCAATCCATTTCAACTCCATTACCATCACCATCCCATCAACATCATCCTATCACCATCACCATTACAATTACCATCACCATTACCATTACCCTCATCATCATCATCATCATCATCATCATCATCACATCCTCCCCATTAAGCTAGGCAGCTATGCCTGAGGTCCTTGTTGCTCCTCTTAAAATAGTACTATTATTCTCCCATATCATGCTAGGCAACTATGCCTGAGGTCCTTGTTGCTCCTCTTAAAATAGGCTTTCATCATGCTAGGCAACTATGCCTGAGTTCCTTGTTGCTCCTCTAAAAATAGGCTTTCCTTCCCCATCTCATATCCTGATTTCTCAAATCTCATATCTCATTCTCATATTATTTTCTCATATTCTCATGAATCTCCAAAGTGTTGATTGATCTCAAATTGGTTCCTAAATTTGCCAGTTAAGGTTCTGTGTTGTCTTTTATCTGTTCATATTTTTTAACTGACAAATTTAGTCAGCCTTACTTCTATCTTACCGCTTTTATTATCCTATTATTATTGTCTCAGGCCCCCTCTGGGGTCTCTCTAGTTTTTTTAACCCCGCTACCATAGGTACCCTTTGGGGTTCTCCAGTTGTGCTTAAATACTGGTCCTCCCCTTGGACCAGGAATGAAATTCATCTGATTACCAGTTATCAAAACCGGAGTGCCCGTTCCTCCTCATTGGATCAGTTTCACTTGACTTTACATGTATTACCTCTTCACCTTTGGCTCTTTTTAGCCTCATTGTTTCCCATTCTTCTCTCTTTGGCGTCATATTCTTCCTTCAACTCTTCAGAAATGGATTGGTAACAGTTATTTGATAATTGTGGGGTTGATAGAGTGTTGAATAGTAATGAATGTGATTGTTGTAATGAAAGAGGGTGGACAACAGAAAGATATAAACAGACATTATTGAAAAAAATTGAGGGAAGAATTCCAACATTCACATTGGATTCTAGAAACAGATTGAAAGAAAAGATCTCAATATCTCAACAACAATTCAACAACTGGTTGATTTGGTTGTCTTAAACTTGGGTCCAATGGCTTATGTTTCTTCTTCTTGAACTTCACAAGGTCAGCCATTCCAAAGCTCAAGCTTCCAAAAAGGGGTCCCAGACCAACCCAACCAACAGCCCATTTTGTTGAGAAACCAGTCAAAGCTACAAATGAAATGTAAATAGTCCTACTAGTTATGTTGCAAATTTTTTGTCTCTTTTGATATTCAGGCCAAGTTTAACACTGAAATTTGCATGATCCCTAAATCAACCTCTTTTAGTCAGGTTTAAATGGATG
This sequence comes from Puccinia polysora, assembly GCA_025617555.3. Taxonomy (NCBI): domain Eukaryota; kingdom Fungi; phylum Basidiomycota; class Pucciniomycetes; order Pucciniales; family Pucciniaceae; genus Puccinia; species Puccinia polysora. The sequence goes on from CM062616.1 coordinate 34,360,144, forward strand.
ACTTCCCAAGGAGAGCCCTGGTGTCTTTTGGATTTGGAAAAACAACTTGCCTTGCTTGAGAAATTCTTGCCAAAGGCTTTGGATACTTTATCACTGGTTGATTGTAGGAATAATTCAAGCCACAAGCGTTGGTTTTTAGCCCTAAGTTATGAATTTGCACAATCAAAGTATGAAATTTTTATCTCATTCTGTATTCTAAGAAGGCTAACTTTAGTAACACCCTAATTGGCTCCCAGAGTTTATCAAAACAGAAGGTCTGGAACCTAGCAATAAAATTCAACATACCATACATCAACACGTGAATGATAAAGAGATGGAGTTGGGAAACTTGATTCTAAATCAGAGGCATCTGATCAGACATTCAACCAATCCAATCAAGCCATTGATGCTTTGGAGGTATTCTTCTCATCCAACCCATTAGAGCTTTGAGACCACCAGTCTGTTTCTTTCTTGAAGACAGAGTTCTCTTCAACAGAAACATTTGACTTGGTTTATCAATAGGGGAAAAAAAGAAACACAGAGATAGAGTTGGACAGGTTTGAACCTTATGAGACTGAATCTGATGAATCTTCTGATGAAGGAGGCAATGATGAGTACAGTCCAAGTATTTGTACAAAGTTTTTTTCTGGGGAAGGATACCAATTTGGAGGTTTATCTAAGTTTCATTACATCCAACCATGCCTGGATCAGTACTATCATCTGAAGATTGAGCCTGCTTTCAAGTTTTATAGCCACAAACTTGGAGGTATACTGCTTCTCATGCCCATAATTTTGTATTATCACCATAGGGGGAGGAGGAGGGGGGGCTTACCAGAGTTTCCAGAGAGGGGGGGTGGGGTGCTGGTTGAGGGCAAACAAGTGGGTGGGTGGGTGGGATTGGTGAGATGGAGGTGGATGGTGAGTTGGAGGTAGATGCTGAGTGGGTGAGGCTGGTAAGGAAGTGGCGGTGGGTGAGTGGGTTAGGTTTGGAAGGTGGTGATGTTGAGTGAGGTGGTTTGGTGAGGAGGGTGGTTTTGGTGAGGTGGAGGAGGGAGTGGACCATTGATTGAGTGTTGTGACAGGGATGGGTTGTAGTTATTGAGCTGAGACGCAATTCTGACTGTATTTCAAAATAAGACCAATGGTCCGGGATCCCTTTGACTTAAGACTGCGTACTAAGGAGTGACAAGTAAAAATGAAAGAAGCAGCGGAGACAAGAGTAGATGCTGTGATAGTAGAATAGAGAATAATTAGAATAAGGAAACAGTTGCAACGGTAGATGTGAGCCTCACATCTGATCAACTTTGAGCTTTCAGAGAATCTTGAGATCTTGACGCGAGAACAGAGAGGTGATTGAGTCAAGTTAATGATTGAGCGTGAGAGAAGTTGAGGAGAAAAAGCGGGAGAAGATTGAGCAATTTGAGGAAGCCAATTTACCGGGAGGGAGATTACAAGATGATGGTGATAGGCAATTTACCGGGAAGGAGATGACGAGATGATGGTGATAGGCAATACAAGGGGAAGGGAGTGTCAAGTGAGGGATTTTGGAAGGTTGGAAAGGAATGAGGGAAGAGGAATGGAAGAAAGGATAGGAGGAAGGATAGGAAGAGCAACAGCGTGAGCCGGAATAGGTGAGCGGGGAGAGTGATTGAGATTTAAGAGGGAATGCGGAGGCGACGGGGTGAGGATGAGAATGGAGATGAGGATTAGGAGATGGTTGGGATAAGGAAGAGATGAGGATCAGGTCTGGATCCAGCTGAACCAGAGGGGTGTGGATCAGTCAAGAGGCAAGTCGTGAAAATGGTGAGGCTTCATATTTGGAGATTTTTCACCGGTGGTGCGGCTGGGCTGAGAAACGGACTGAGAGAAGGGTAGAGCATGACACACCGCCATGATCAGATGTGAGGTGACATGGTGAGGTAAGTAAGATTGGCAAAGGAGGAACAAAGGGCGGCCTTTGTTAGTGAATTGGCCAGCATTTGATTGGAGGGGATGAGATGAGTGATGAGGGAGTGGCTGTTGCCTTGCTCTTGCAACCATTTAATCTGAGTGTCAACATGTTTGAGAGCTCTGTGGTGAGATTATTGGTTTACTAAGTCATTCAAGGCTTTGTTGTCTACAAAAGAGCAGTGGGTGAATTTCAAATTTGGATTTATTTCAGAGATTAATTGTGACAGCCACAACTTCTCTTGTGTGACCAGGAAAAGAGCCTTGAGTTCCCCTTTGGTGGATGAAAGGGAAATGGTTGGTTGGAGTTTACTGTTCCATGAGACAGGACAGCCGTAAAGGAGAATTAGATAGCCAGTATGACTTCTACAAGATTTGGGATTGTTGCCGCTGTCTGAATTGCTGAAGGCTTAAATTTCATATTTGAATGAGGAGTTCTGAAGGCAGAGAGCTAGATTTTTTGAAGTGCTTAGGTACCGCCAGGCATGTTTAGATTCAGTCCAATGAGGCATGCCGGGTTTGTTATTGAACCAAGAGAGATTTGAGACAGCGTAGGCTAAATCGGGTTGTGTTTGGCTGTTGATAAAGTTCAGATAACCGGTGGACAATTGATAATTGATGTTAAGTTTGAGAAAGTCTTGATGTTCTTCATTGGTGGTGGAGAGAAGTTTGATGTTGGGGGTGAAGGTTGTGCTGATTGGTTTTCAATTGATCAGGCCTAGCTCACTGAGTGCGGTGTCAATGTGATTAGACTGCAGAAGCCCAAGTCCATCTTTGGTGTTCACAAGTTGATTACCTAGTATCTTACTGAGAGGACCATCTTGGGAGATCTTGAACTGAGCTTTTAAGCAATTTCTGAATTCAAAGGAGTTTCTGACTATCAATAGATCATCGAGGTATACAAATACATGAACATTGGTGGCTGTATTGATGTAAAGACAAGGGTTGGCACTTGATGTTATGAAATTTTCCTTGAGGAGCCAGCTTTTGAGAGTGTTGTACCAGCTTTTAGGTGCTTGCTTCAGGCCATAGAGAGCTTTGTTGAGCCTGAAGTAAGGGAAGAGTGTTGTATCCTAAGGGAGCTTTGATGAAGAGTTCCCCGTCCAGTGGCGCGTGAAGGAAGTCAGACTTGATGTCCATCTGCAAGAGAGTAAGCTTGTGATGTAGATCATATACTAATAGAACTCAGAGCGTGGTGATGGAGCCGGTCGGAGAGTATGTTTGACTATAGTCAAAAAATTCCACTTGTTTGAATCCCTGAAGGCAGAGTTGAGACTTGAATGAGACTCCCGTTTTGTCAGGATTATCTTTAATTTGGTAAACCCACACAGTTGATAGGGCAATTTTACCGTTGGGGAGAGATTGACAGCCCTCCCAGACTTTCATGAGATCAATTCCATTGAGTTTGGACTCCATCAAGGCTATCCATCTTTCTTTATTGTCACAGTGGGTGGCTTCATAGAACCTCTTGGGAATGGTCCTTGCTAGGAAATGGTAACGTTGAGGTTTCTGTAGGGTGGAGCAATCCCAAAGTTTGAGAGAAGGTTCAACTTTGAGCTGAGCGGCCACGTTGGAGTCATCATCATCAGAGCCAGAGTTGGTAGGATTAGATTGGATATCATCAGGCTGAGAGAGATTAGGAGGGTTTGTAGGAAGAGATTCAGGAGTGTGAAATTGGAGATTTGTAGAGGTGGAATTTTGATCATTGGAGGGTGAGACAGTGGAGAGATTGGAGTTGAGGGTATCAATGAGTTAAGAATCATCAGTTAAAAGGGAATCAAAGCAGTTATTGGCGGTTGAGGAATCATTGGAGAGAGTAAAGGAAAGAGGGGAGTTTTCAAAAATTTTGACATGTTTTGAACAAACAATGTTTTTGGAATTGGGACAGTAGATTCAATAGGAACTGAGGTCAAAATCAAACCCAACCAAAACACCCTCTATTCCTTTCTAGTCAAACTTGCCAGGGGACAAGGCTTGATTGAAAACAATGGTCTGAGAGCCGAGGATCCTAATGAGATGTGTCTTAGGAGGATGGCCAGTCCATAATTGATGAGCGGATGTTTTGAATTTGGAGGATGGATGGAAGTTGAGAATGGAGCAAATGCTGATGAGGATTTCATCCCACAGGAACTTTGGTATGTTCATATCAATCATTGTGGTTCTTGCGGCTTCTAAGAGAGTGCAATTTCCCCTTTTAGCAATGGGATTGTGCTGAGGGGTGTACGGTTCCAATGTTGAGTGCTTGATTCCATTTTTGGCAAAGAAGGTACTGAGGCAATGGTTGACAAACTCTCCACCATTATCAGAGTGGAATTCTTTTAGCATTCTTCCTTTCTGATTCGCGTGGAGCTTGAAAAACTTGATCACTTCGTCAATCACGTCCAACTTCAATCAAATAGGCACGCATGTTTTGAATTTGGACCAGTCATTGGCGAGGAGCAGAAAGTACCTGCATCCAGTCAAGGAAGAGGGATTGATGGGACTGCACACATTGGCGTGAATGAGATCAAAGGAGTTTGTGCTTGATGGCAGACAGTTGAGAAAAGGTTGTCAATGTATTTTGGCCTTTGCGCAAGAGACACATTTGATTTGATCCCATTTCAGGTTGTGGAAATCCTTAGATAAACAAAGGGTTTGTTCTTGATGGGGATGACAAAACCATTTGTGAATTGTGGAAAGAGATACAAACATATAGGAGATGGAGCTAGGGTGGTTTAGTTTGTTGTCAATAAAGAAAAGATTTTCCTCTATGTCTCCGGAGAGTATTTTCTGCTGTTTGTAGATGATGGCGAATCAATTTGGGGACAGGAGAGTCAATAAACAGCCCTTTTGAATGAGCTGACCCAGGGCAATGAGGTTGACGGCTAAATTAGGAGCAAAGAGAGAGTTCTGGAGATTGAGTGTTTCTAGTTGAGTGGTCAGGCTTGCAACACCAACTCCCAAGGAGGAGATGGGGGCGTTGGGATTGCCAGTTTGTATCTTGGTGTTGTCAGGAAGGAGACTTGAGAAGAAGTTCACATTGTTAAACATACAATTTGACACTCCGGAGTCAAGCAGTATTTGTTCACGGTTGAGAGCTGGCAACATCACCATGGCCAAGTTGTAGGCTAGATGAGCGGAGGGAGTTTTTGGAGGTTGAGATGCCAGAGAGTTGGTTGTCGCTCCAGCGTTCTGAGGGCCGCTTGAATTTGGTTGCAAGTGTGGGTATAGCCACCAGCATTTACTATGATTGTGGTTGGCTTGAGGGTTATGCCATGTTGCTTGACACTTGATGGCCTTGGTCCTAATTACCAGTGCGGAGGCGTGCGATCCAGCTACCACTTCATTTTTGACCTGATTGAGATGTTGGAGAACCAAGTCAGCATTGATTTTGGCGTCACCCAGCGAATGTGTAATAGTTGTTTTGAGGTGTTCCAGTTGAGGAGGAAATTTATAGAGCAGAAGGTAGGCTACAATGCTGTTGTCCATTTGAATCCAGATTTTGGCAATGAGAAGAAGGGAGGCTCTGGCGTTGGTAATAAATTTTTCTACTCGTTTGGGGTCAAATTGGAGATTGAGGAAGTTAAAGAAGACCCTGGATCGGTTGGCCGTTTGGGACAAGGCATAGTATTCATTTATTGAATTCCACAGTTCTATTCCATTTGAGAGATGATGATCTTTCATGCAGTTGATATAGGTACAATTATCCAGCTTGGCAAGAATGTATCCAATTATTTCAAGATTGACTTCGGGGGGAAATTTGTTGGGTTCCAATGAGTTCAATCAGTGTGCAATGCCCTTGAGAGAAAGGATTGTTTGGATCTTGGACCTCCATAACGAGAAATTGGAATTGGATAGACTGGGCATGGAGTCTGTCAAGCTCTTGAGCAGGGATTGTGAATTGTCCATTGGTCCTTTGATTGGTCAGCAAGCAAGTCAATTGATTTTTTGGCTTTTAACAATGTTAAGCTGAGACGCAATTCTGACTGTATTTCAAAATAAGACCAATGGTCCGGGATCCCTTTGACTTAAGACTGCGGACTAAGGAGTGACAAGTAAAAATGAAAGAAGCAGCGGAGACAAGAGTAGAGGCTGTGATAGTAGAATAGAGAATAATTAGAATAAGGAAACAGTTGCGACGGTAGATGTGAGCCTCACATCTGATCAACTTTGAGCTTTCAGAGAATCTTGAGATCTTGACGCGAGAACAGAGAGGTGATTGAGTTGAGTTAATGATTGAGCATGAGAGAAGTTGAGGAGAAAAAGCGGGAGGAGATTGAGCAATTTGAGGAAGCCAATTTACCGGGAGGGGGATGACGAGATGATGGTGATAGGTAATTTACTGGGAGGGAGATGACAAGATGATGGTGATAGGCGATACAAGGGGAAGGGAGTGTTGAGTGAGGGATGTTGGAAGGTTGGAAAGGAATGAGGGAAGAGGAATGGAAGAAAGGATAGGAGGAAGGATAGGAAGAGCAACAGTGTGAGCCGGAATAGGTGAGCGGGGAGAGTGATTGAGAATTAAGAGGGAATGCGGAGGCAACAGGGTGAGGATGAGAATGGAGATGAGGATTAGGAGATGGTCAGGATAAGGAAGAGATGAGGATCAGGTCTGGATCCGGCTGAACTGGAGGGGTTTGGATCAGTCAAGAGGCAAGTCGTGAAAATGGTGAGGCTTCATATTTGGAGATTTTGCACCGGTGGTGCGGCCGGGCTGAGGAACGTACTGAGAGAAGGGTAGAGCATGACAGTAGTGATGAGGTAGAAGGGAGAGGTGAGTGGTGAGGTATGAGGTGGAGTTTTTTTTTAATTCCACAATAATAATGATGATTATGATAATGATGAAAAAACTACAAGTCAGCCTAGGGTTCTTGGTTGAAAAACCAAAAAAAAAAATACTTTGATTTGATTTTTTACCTATTTCAAAACCAAACTTTAGTCATCAAAGTGAGCAATTGTGAGGAGTAGAATCTGCTTTCTCAAAGAAGAAGATGAGAAAAAAGGTGAGAGGGGGATGAATTGAAGAGGAGTGAGAATATTTTCTTCAAATATTTTTTCCCATTCATATTTAATGTTGGCCAAAAGGTTGTGAAGCATGATTGGACATTTTGAGAAAGATGGTGGTGTAACGTGGGGTGATGAGATTATGATGGGATGTGGGGGAAGAAATGGAGATGTGAAGCAAAGGAGATGTGAAGCAATAGACATGAGATGTGTTTTTTGGATTTTTTGCATACCTGACTTTGAAAATCAACATACTTTTATGTTACCCCAGTTAGCACATATGTACTTTTCCAGTTTTTTGCATGCTTTTTTGAATTCTGGAAATTGGATTTATGAAGTGGCACAGGGTTTTATCATGCCAAAAAAATTACTAAAACCACACCATTTGGAATTTTTTCCCACCCCAGGAAGGCATGTAAACTGTAAAATAGACAATTAAGGTTTGGAAAAATTTAATATAGAAAATTAAATTCTGAAACACATTTATAAGGTTGTCAGGAGTGCCTGGGGTTGGGGAAAATGCATTTTGATGGTGTTTTGGTCCCCCAAGTCCTCTAAAAATTAATTGAGGCCTTGGAGGGCTGAATTAAGGCCCCCAGCCCCCCTCTGGGATTCGTATGGAGTATTATTTTATGTTGAATCACAAGAGGACTCCAATTGATTAAATGTATTGTGTAAAAATGCAATAAATATCAATTTTTTTCAAGGAAATCTAATCTGACCTGAGATTTGAAAAAAAATAACTTGATCCAATTTAAGAAAAATAAAAAATTGATCAAAATTAATTCTGTGTGAACCCAATTAATTTTTTTCTTGTTCTTCTTAAATTGGATAAATTTTGATTAATTTTTTTTCAAATCTGAGGTTGGATTTGAATTTGCTGTAAAATAATGATATATATAGCAGTTTCACACACTAAATCTACTCAATTGGTGTCCATATTTGAATTCTCTAAAAGATTCTGCCCCAGAGAGATTCCACAGGGGGTCATAAGGCCTTAATTTATCCCCCCAGGCTCTCAGTTGATGTTGACAGGCCTTTGGAGGCCCAAAATTCTATTAAATTGTATGTTCTCCAACCCCAGGCCCCCCTATAAACCTTAAAAAGTCTTTTGACCTTCATGGGGTATGAAAGAAACCAATGACACCTTTCAAAGTCTGCATGCCTTCCCAGGGTGGGACAGTAGGCCTTTGGAATGATCTTATCAAAAAAATCACTATAATTAGGCAAATGATGCCTTTTAGCATCATTTCAGAAATTCTTTTGCAAGAATGACACCTTTTGGCACCATTGGCATAATATTGGTGATTTTTTTGGAATGAGTTTAGCCTGTGCCTAATCAAAATAACAAAATCACATCTACACACACCGTCAAATATGTCTTCAACATCTAAAGATTGATCTTCCCCTCCAAAATAATAAATTTTGTAAAGAAAAAATGTAAATTTTAAGTCTGTAAGGAATATACCCATCCTACAGGAAAAAGAAAACATACTGAGGAACATCTCTATTCTCATTTTTCCTCAGCACATGGCTCCTTCAATATCTTCTTACCATGAAGAACTATGATTAATACAGAAAGGTATGAGTAAAGACCCATTTTAGACTATATTTAAACTAGAATCAGTTGACTAATCTGTCACACAACCACTCCACGTACTATAGGGCAATCTTGGATGATTTTGAGAGCAAAGGAGACTGAGTGCAAGGGCAAGTGGGAGATAGCAAAGCTTAACTGCAAAGTGTGAACTTATGGTTGGGTAACTTGACACAAAGTGAGATGGATGAGTTGTTCAAATGGAAAGGAAACTAAAGCCAAGCCCAATGTGGTGACTGGATTTAGCAAAATGCAAGAACGTATGAAATTAACTAGAGGAGACAATCTTCAGGCAAGCGGCATAGCCTTTATAAGGTAATCCAAAGTGACTAGATACAACCTGATGGATGGCCAACTACAGTTAAGAGACAATGAGGCAATGAATGACATGAACAGATTGCAAAATTAAATAACATGATAGATGTTTCCAAGTTCATAAAGTAGATGCAAGGCAATAGATTCTGGGCGTGCAAGGACATAAAGGATGAGATAGGAAGGAGTGAAGTGACAGACAATGCAAATATGAGGATGTAGCTTATGTAGGGTAAGGGACTAGTCCAATTTCAAACTATACAGTTGGTGTGGCTAACTAGCATGGGTGCAAGCTAGTGAGAGTGCATGACCGGGAATGGGAACCCAAGGGCTAGTGATACCCAGGGTGAAAGAGTGGAGCTCAAATGGATGGTTGACTGGAGTAGAGTTAACTGCAAGGTTTGCAAGTAGGTGCTGATTCAGTTGCTGAGAATGGAAGGTAATTATGCAAGCCAGAGTTGATAAGCAGAAGGCACCATTGATATTTTGCTTGTATTTGTGTCACACATATGGACTGAGGTAGATGGTACTGAGGAAAGGATATGTCAAAGTGAGAGAGAAAATAATCCTTAAGCTTGGAGTGTGAAATAATCATAAAGATCAATGTGCTATCAAGGATCAAACAATTATAAAGAGACAAGTGAGCTACAAATGATTTTTATCTGACCTTTATTTTAATATTTAAAACCTAATAAATTAAATTTTCACCATAGAAAGTCCTTGATTACCCCAAATAGTCTTATAAATAAAAAAATTTCATATTTTCTGCAGGTTGCTTGATTGAGAAGCCCCAAAGAGGATTATGATTAAGATTTAGATAGGGAGAAGATTTCAATTAAAAAGAGAGGTTGAGATGAGGGGATAAGAAGATGATTAAAAGTTCTGGTAGCACTGGGACCAAAGGATGGAGTGGATTTTGAAGAAAGAAAACTAAGACATGAGAATTTCAAATCTCAATGAAAGAGTCCAGTATCTATGGAAAACTAGATAGCACAAAAAATATGCCCAAAATAGAAGAAAAATAATTTATATTTCAATAATAAAGATGACAGAGTACAATAGGGACAATAATGAAAAAGTAATATGAATTACAGAAAAAGGGAACACCATCTGGGGTTTCTATAAGTCATATGGGGACATACATTATATTCACCAATAGGCTGATACAACCAAGATTCAGTTGGGATAAATATAGATAACATAAGACCAATAGGGTGAGTAAATTTAAGGCTAGAGATGAGGAATAGGTAATCATCAGAATTTAATTAATATTTCAACACACAGGTACCCTGGTAATTATAACCCAACAAATGAGTTTTACACTGATTTGGCTATATTTCCACCTAGGCAAAGCCATGCCACATATCTTCTGGTTAAAAATCTCTTTCATCAAGGTTTCAAGGTCCTAGGAGCAAGAATTACAAGTGAAATCCCCTGAAGAGAGGTGTTAAAGACCCCCCAGAGATATCTGTGGGCCCTCTTCCAATCACCAAACCAAACTCTTTGGATCAAAAAAACATCCATATATTTATGGATTTCTTTTTTACAATCTTGATTAACGTATTGATTGATCAAAATCTCTAATCTGGCAGCTGGGGGGGTAGAAAGGGCATTGGCATCTAGAAGACTGACAAATTTTGAAATACATTTAACAGAGAAAGCTCATCCATACCCATCAAAAGTTGATACCATCCCAGAAGGGAGATCCAGTGAGGCTTTGATCATGGAACAGTTTAAGGAACTGGTTGAATAGGAGATAAGGTTGAATCTGGTAGTGAAATCCAAGCTAGAAATTGACACCAAGTTGAACGTGAAAATGAAAGCACCAAGTAAGACAGAAGCTGAAAAGTTTGATGGAAGGTGTGGGAAAAGGGTCTTTGAATCAATTCACAAGAAAGGAGACCAGCAAAAAGAGGAATTTTCAATGAAGAAAATGATGGAGAGTGAAAGTGAAGATGGTTTGAAATCACCCTTCTTCAGGTACTCCTCTTCTCATCTTGTGATTTGTCTCCTTTGTCCCAAGACCTGCATCCACCCTCACCATCACCCACTCGTACAACACTTCAGTTTTCTTATCAAAACAATTCCCTCTAAAAGCTGTGCACCATACTCCAAAGCACCATTACATCAAAGTTGGAAGAAGTACTACCTACCTTTGGAGATTCATCTCACCATTGGTTTATCCCATTTGCACCACATCCACCTCATTCCTTGCCCCTTTATTCAAGTACTTACATAGGGTGGCCATGTGAAAGATCAAAAAACTTTCTTAGCCATTTCCCAAGGTTTTTTTTTTTTTTTTTTTGGATAAGTTCGAGGCTGTTTTAGAATTTTAGAGCAACTTTCACTATCACACGTTCACATCAAAATCATTCAATCACCCTTTTTTTCTTAAAAAATAGGGGGGGTGGCAACTTGTGAAAACATACAACATTCACCAGGAAAGGAATGAGAATCGGAGGGTAGACTTGTGTCCCTTCTGCCGTACGTTTACACATCCACGCATCCATCCATCAGGCCTTAAACGAAAAATGACGCAACATGAGTTTCTTGCCCTTTTCCATTTTTTTCTAGGTATGAAAGTACCAACCCATGTTCCGTCACGTGAATGACAAGCGTCTGGTTGATTCCTTTTTTACACAAACAAGCAAAGAAATCAAGAACCCGGGTATTTGGTGTTAGTCTGATCACAACAGTACGGTCATGGGATCAGCAGCTATAAAGGGGGAAAGAAAAACAAGAAGGAAGGAAGGATAGATGGATGTAAGGACTTGCGTCAAGAGAGCTCAAGCAGCAGAATGATCCGCGTTTGTTCAAACTGTTGCCGTCATCTAGTAGATAGGTCATTGTCAAAGCAGAGCCATTCAAACAGTGGTGTCGGATTTCCCCCATAACCAACTTTTAATTGCACAATCTTCCTCGTCAATTGAGAGAAAGTGATGCTCAATTTTCCTAGGGCAAGGGGAGGCAAAACGTTTATATTGGCAAAATCGAATGAAGTCATGTTTGAAAAACAAACGGACCAGACTAGAAGAGAATCCGCTGATGTGGTGGCCGTGTGGCTGTGCGTACGTAAGTGCATGTATGTATGAATTCAACAAGGAGAACGACAAAAAAAAGTGGAGGAAGAACGACCGAGCTTGCAAGTTTGCATTATCACTTTTGGGAAGGATCATGATCTGAGATCTAATAGTGGACTTGAGAATGGGGTTCATGCGACGAGAAGAAGAAAAAGGACAAGGATGGAAGGGCCGAGCGCGATACGAGCAATCGGACGAAAAAAAAAATGATCGGCTTCAAGGGTCGGATGGTTTGATGGCCGGCTTGTTGGATGGTTTAGGCGTAGGATGGGGAGATCCTCGACGGGTTCGGCGACGATCGGGAGAAGCGATGGGTGGATGGGATGGATTTGAAGATGGCGCGGGAGGATAATTGTTCGAGAAGATGAGATCGATGACCGAGCGAGCGACTTGGTTGGTCATATCCTGGGGGGGAGCTTGATGGCGACCAAGGGAGCAAGGATCGAGGAGGGCGGATGGAAGGCCGGAGAGTTTGGTGACTGATTGAGAGGATGAGGATGGTTGGGTGGCGGTCGATTTAGCCAGCTTGGAAGGTTTCACGATTGCTGGGAACTTGTGCTGGCTCGAACCGGAGGAGATGACGGATGAGCCGGGTGAATAACTGCTATGGTTCGGCTTACGGACGCTAAAGACTGTCACAGGAAGGAGAAGGGAGAGAGTCGATCGATGGTAAATACATAAATATTTAGTGTGGATCGATCGTCAGGGGAGTTGTGGAATTAAGTTTTGCCCAAACGATCGTCTCGGTGCGGTTGGGAATCCTCGTGGACGTTGGCTTACTCGATTTGGTATCATCTTGCTGAGGTAATCCTCGATGGATGACCTCGTGATTGAGACCGTTGGCCACATGACCATTCACATGTTTCGAGCTAGAGGCGTGGATCGAGGGTATGGAGATCGACGAGAGAAGGAAATCAGCCTTGCGTCCGACCAAGCCCCTGTCTTCCAACAAACACGGGAGGGATGATGCCAACGATGGTCAGGAGATAGAGATGGGCTTGAAGCTTTACGTCTTAGAGGGTGCCACGCCGCCGATATAATCCATTTGGATTTGAAGCTTCAAGCTGGCGTTCGTCTTGCAATCCTTCAGTAGGAACTTGACCTTTTCGATCCTACTAGACGGAGGAGCAGCGGGTAGATGGAGATGTGAGGGATCGACGGCAATCGATCTCGAGTCGGGATGATAGGAGGAGGATGAGTCGGGGAGGAACTGGGAAGGGTCGAGGTCGCCGATCGATGGTGTGTATTGACTGAGATCGATATCGATCGTGCCATGTCGACTGACGACCCTCCTACCGATCTCGTTGATGTGCTCCTCCTTGATGATGATGGTGAGAGTACTAGGTTGGAGTACACCTTGTTTGTCGAATTGAATCGAGATTGGACAGTGGAAGGCATGTCGAAAGATGACGGTATGGTTCTTGAGTGCCACATAACTCGTCGATCCACTGGGTTCTGATTTGATCGGTAGTTCGACCAACTGAGACGCTTGAGGGTGATTGGGCCCATGGTTGAATGGGTTGAGTGGGTTATTATAAGCGGGCAGAGACTCATGAATGGGTTCGGAAGAAGAAGAAGAGGAAGAAGAGGAAGAGGAAGAAGGGGGTGAGAGGATTGACCGATGTGCGATCGATCGATGGGAGGGATGGGCGGATTGATGAGTCGTCTTATCCTGTGGATGATTGAACTGCAGCTGTTGATGATGATGGTGATTGGATGGGGTGGAGGATGATGATGACTCTTGGGTTAAGATGGCCGGATTCTGGAACTTCCACTTGGCCTTGAACCGTCCGTTGAGGAGGGGGATATTGATGAGTTGATCGATAGTAATCGTACAGTCGAAGGTGACGACCGATTTACTAAGTTGAAGGACTCGATTGATGGTCTCCATGGAGAAAGAAGAGTATGGTTGGATTCATCAATCGATTGACTAGTTTACAACCTCAAACCAGTCACCTCCCTCCCACTCATGAACTAAATCTAGTCTATGATGATCATTAAACACCTGCTGGTCCACCTATCTAGGGTGTTCGGAATGGGTTGCGTCGATCAGGATCTCGAGTGGAACATCTGATCAAGTTCGATTCGTCTTGGTTTACGTCACAAGACCATTGATCAAGTATTCAAATACTGATTTGTTTTCTCGTCGACTTGGTCTTCGATTGAGAACCATTCATAAATGGTGGGTAAGCAGACCCACCCCAGAGCATACTTCGGAAACCTTGAACCGGAATGTTGCTAACAACCCTGCTGATCTTATGGAGGGTGTGCAGTATAGCCTTCAGGGTAGTCTAGCGGTCGGGATCTCCTTCAAGATACAACCTGTACTCATCGTTACAGCCTACAGGTAATGATTTGGGCATTGCCCACAAATTTGGAGAATGTTTCAACTGAATTCTTCGAATTGGTATTTAGATTGGGTTCACCGGCAATGGGACCCCTGTGAGACTCCATGAGGCTCAAAACTACATCACAGTCTCAGACAAAGATGAAAAATTTCATCTTATCATCCATCACAGAATCAGAAAGATCATTTGGTAATGATAAATACAGAAATGGGACGAAAAAATTATTCAACACTGCAGCTCGTAAAACGTAAATATGAGTGTGTATGTACTTATCAAAAAGGGAATACAGGACTAAATCAATATTTCACATTTTATATATATATATATATATTTCACATTAAAGTGCACAAATAAAGTCTACATGGTGTTTGATAGAGACATATATTACAACATGAGGCTGTATCAGAGTTGGCAAATCTGCCAATAGAAGCTGTCATACTTTTTTTTTTTTTTTAAAGTGCATTTTTGCATATTGCATTGCGCACTATGACTGACTAAGCTGTACGTACAAAACACCCTGCAGACCAGGGGAAGCACATGGAATTAGAGAGCACCCACGGGAGGGGGCATAAGACAGCAGCTTTGACAAGGCCACAAGAAAAGGAAAAGAAGGAAAGAAGCCAAAACCAAAACAAAAAGAAAAAAGGGAAAGCGAAAAGGGATAAAGGGGGGTACTGGGTTCAGGGGGAGGGACATTGCGCCAAGAGTGAGGGATGAATAAAGGGACGGTCTTGCAGTTAAAGGGGACAGTTAAGTGAACCGGGCTGTCATACTTCAAAACTTAAGGCTATTGCTTTAAAACAACCTTGACATGCCTCCCCTCCTTGGTATCTACTTCAACTTGAGGTGTGACCCAAAAAAGCACTTCAACCAGTTGGTGCATTCTCCTTACTACTTTTGGCAGTAAGCAAGGGACCATGCTTTTCTGGCAACTTAGTCAACACTTGCAAACAGTCCTCAAATCTTACAGTTCATCTACAACTAGTTTGAATTAAATCTGAGGTTGATCTTCAAATCTCTTGCATATCTAATCATCTCCAACCATGGACCTTAGTCCTGGTCCTATCACATTACTCATCCAATTCTGGCCACTGTCAAACAATCAGTCTGCACCTTGCCTGTCCCAACACATCATGTATGATTTATCTAAATAGACCAACCCAATTATGTCCAGGATTTTGTCCTTATCTTGTATCTGAAACTTAATCATCCAATCATTCACTTATTTGCTTTGTCCTCCCTCACTGCATCTTCATTCCCTTGCAGTTTTGTTTTCCATCATTTCACCCAGTCTTGCTTTTGGCTGTAACTTAGATGCCATCATTTCATTTACATATTGCTTTTCAATACTCTCATTTACACCTTGATTTACTTCTGAATAGAGTGGACATTCCCCAGGTTGTATCTTGTATCCCAATAGGTTGTAGATTACTTGAAAAGACCAAGCCTTCCCCCTGTTGATTGTTCCTCTTTTAGTAAATATCATACATTTTTCAATTTTTTCTAAGTAATAAGTATTTAAATTGAAGACTGCCTCAGTTTTCTTATTGAAACACTTTCATCTTGTACAGTGCACTTGGCTTTGAAGCTTTAGCCTCAAAATTAAAAAATGGTTTCTAACTTTGAGATTCTGCATAGCATTGGTCATCTTCTCTTTTTTCCATGTCCACCTAATCCTTTGCTCCTCTTGAGTATGTGGGGTGGGTGGGTGATAGATAGTATTTTAACTAAATCAACTGACAACTCTACATTTCAGTCCTCTAAGATAGTTTTTACTATTGATTTCACACACTTGCTTGACTGGGAGCACTTTCCTTTCCCCTTACAACAAAAACATTGATTGAGTAGCAAGACCAAGCAATTCTTGGGCAAGCAAACCCTTAGATTCAGTTGTTTCTTCAAATGCACCATCTGGAAGACCCCTTGAAAATCTACTAGCTCACAGAACCATGCCTAGCAAATCTTGCACATATCCTATTGATCAAATTTCTAATTCACCAAACTACAGTTAACTAACACAAGTTTGATCCCAGGCTTGTAGAAATATACATTCTCAACCTACTGTTAAGCTATATGGGCACTCCACTAGGCATGCAGGCGCGGGTCTCTGTCAAATGAGAGCAGTGGAGATACTTCAAATTCCTGGTGTCTTTCTCATGAGATTGCTCACCCGGATCTCACAGGTAGAATCTTCTCGCAAACCATCACTTCAATCCTAGACCACTCTTTCGTCCTCATATTATGACCTCAACCACCGTATCAGAACTCCACCTAGCTCGAACTCACTCTTCCAATCTCATCACCCCGTCCTGCTCTTCCATCCGTTTCATTTAACCCTCATCATCTGCCTTCCTGCCTGCCGGGTGAGATCTTCCTACTTTACATTCTTTCTTTCCTTCCTTATATTGAACAGTTTTGTTCTTTGTACAACTCCTCCCGTCTCGTCTCCTTATTTCCTCACAGAGCCTCAACTGAATTCTCAACCTCAATCCCTCAACCTCATAATTGCCATGTGCTTGATGTTTGTCACTGTTTCTCAACTGTTCTTGTTTCTTGTCTTTTGTTAACTGTCATTGTTCTTTCAGTTCCCAGTTTTCAGTATAATCAATCACTCAATTTAACACGGTTAAAAGCTGAAAGGCTCTATCAAATCTCTCAAATCATCTATTAACTGGGAAACAATGGCTGGTTTGATGTCTGAGGGATTCAGACAAGCAATGTTGAAAACTGCTCTCAATACTATACCTAGACTCAACAAGGACAACTATGGCGTTTGGAAGGATAAGATGGACGCCATCTTAGACGTTTGTGGATGCTCAACAGCCATTAATGATGATTCATCTGCTCTGGACTCGGATGTCAACGATGAAATCAAATTGCTCATCATCTCAAGAGTCAAACCTTCCACACACAATAACATTGTCACTCCGGACAACAAAAATTCAGCCAAACTGCTGTGGAAGGCCATTATCAATAAATATGCCTCTTTACAAGCGTCAAACCGAGCTTGAATATTCAACGAATTCCTCTACTTGACGTTCGCACCAGATCAGATTGACGAATTCATTACCAAGGCTAGAGTGTGTCTGAAAAAGATGTCAGAAGTTGGAATTATCCTACCGAGTGACATCCTTGCTTACCATCTGCTCTTCAAGTTTCCAGAGGCAATGAAAGATATCAAACGTCAAATAATGCATACCAACAAAGAACTGTCCATCGATTACGTTCTGAACCATCTAACTCAACTAAATAACGAATCTAGAGCCCAAACTGCGTGGGAAAATCAAATGTCTCAGACCAAAGTAGCCCTGATTAACTCTAAACCCAATGTCTCAAACGTTTCCAACAAGTCAGGAGAACGACAACGATGCACCTAAGGATTCCATAATCCCAGGCAGGATAAGCATCACTCCGCCAAGAACTGCTGGCATTTACACCCTGAAGTAGCCCCCGACTGGTGGCGAGAAGATCAAGCCAAATGGAAATCCAGGAAAATGCAGTCCAAGTCGAATCCTGTCGCCCATTATCTTGCCCTACTTTCTATGTGGATTGATCACGGCAATCCAAAATCTCGTTTTATTCTTGATAGTGGAGCATCAACTCACATGATAAATGATAGCCAATACTTCATCAACATGGCTCCGTGTGATATGCAATCAATTAAAACCGGCAAGGAGGGCGCGGAACTAGAGATCAAGGGTAAGGGGACGGCGCGACTTGTGTGGGATGGCTTCACTCTCGACCTGTCAAATGTGCTTTACGTCCCAAATTTGGTCATCAACCTCATAAGCGCAGGGGCTCTCAACCAATCGGGATGCACGTTGCAGGCAAGCAAGGATCAATTCTTCATTGCTAAGGATGGAACTAGAGTCTTGGGGGGTAAGATTGTCGATAACTTATACACGTTAGAGACACCAAAGTTTGAGCGGGTGTATCAAAACAATCATTCAGCCAATGTCACGTGGACCGCGGATGAGGAACTCATGGAGATCCATTGCAACTACGGCCACGCTTCCATTTCCAGATTAAAAGACATCACAAAACACATCCCGGCGAATGTAAAGGATAATTTCGAGTGCATCCACTGTGTCAAGAGCAAGATAACAAAGTCCACGTTCAAAGGGACCTTTCCCAAAGCCTCAAAACCTTTTGATTGTATTCATCTGGATCTAATGGGGCCGCTCAAACCTCAATCCAAAGGCGGTCACCGGTTCATACTCACGTTAGTCGACAATGCAACAGGATACATTGGCGCCTTCCCACTTTAATCCAAGGAGGAAACGGCAGAGATAATTATCAATCTGATTGAAAAAGAACATAGGCGACGAGGGTATTTTCCCTCACAAGTTTGCTCCAACGGCGGATCGGAATTCGTCAATCAGAAACTTCAGACATTCTACGACAAGAACCACATCGGCCAAGTGATCTCGGAACCGTACCACCCCGAGCACAATGGTAAGGCAGAAAGAGCGAATAGGACAATCGTGGAATCTACGAGGACTATTCTTAAGGACGCCCTCATACCGGCAAATCTATGGCACGAGGTAATCAAAGCTAGCGCTTTAATGCTCAACCACATACCTAGGGACGATCAATCAGACTCGCCATGGACTCAAATACACAAAGATACCCTGCCGCCATCTTACCTCAAACCAATCGGAAGCCCATGCGTCTACCTGTTAAATCAGCGAGCGCTGTAAGACTCCAAACGGTGCTAAGCCGTGGCAGTTCTGTGGAGGGGAAAGGTGCTGTTTAGGCTGCCCTCCTAGGAGTTACAATAATATTTTAATGTAACCGGAATCAAGGTCCAGAACCTTATGGACGAGAAATCAAACTAAGAGAAGAGGATAAGAGTTGTCGGTAGCAATGGAAACAACACTATCTGAGACAAGATGATGCAGGGAAAGACTTGGACAAATAAGTCAAGGTTTGTTCCGAGTTCAATAGAACAAGGCAGTTGTAAGTAACAACGCCCACAAGCTAATAACTCTGGTCATCAGCAGCTGATTAGGAAAGATCAACTCAATCCCAACCAACCTCCAGGTTCTCAATGAACCCGCCCAACTCTCCGCAATCAAGCGCTTGAAGGGTACCAGATAACTGTGGGAGGCTGAACAAAACAAAAGCAATTTGTTTATGAAGCTCTAGAAGCAAATCAATAACGAATTTGAGCAAGAATATCCCAACACTTCTCAAGGAACTCAAGAATAGCGTGGCAAAATTCAACCCCAAAGAAGAAGGGAGGTATAACACTCCAGGTTTTAAGCTTAATAAAACCTCTTCAATCAAACGTGATTGGCTCCAGAAAGATGATCAAGGGAGATCAAGACCAGTATGGTCGGAAAAAGGGATCAGAGTGGTATAACACACTCAAGAATTCAGGCAGACAGGAATTCTTCTTCAACCAGCAAGGCTATTGGTTGGTGATAAGGATCAAGGTCACAAAGGACAGAGTTTTGAGTATGGAGGCTCAAAGGATCAAGGGGCAATCATAGATATACCCGGATAATTTGCTCAGATAAGTGGGGAAGGATGCCCACGGATAAATTGCTTATGATGATGGGATGATCTGAGGTACTAGGATGATGGAATATGGTCGAAAAAGCCGGGGAGAGCCCCTCCTTATATGGGCAGGAGGCCCTGTTAGACTATATACAACAGATTCTACAAATAGAGCGGAAACGGGAAGGCAACCATGTGGTCACTCGCGTTGGTCAAGGATCTTCCAAATGCTTGCGGGAGCGGTCGGGATGGATTCAGTAGATCATGGATGAGCGTCGCGCGACGGTAGCAAAGAGGAGAAGGGAGGCGCAACGACAAAGATGAAGACACGCAACCAACAAAGATGAGGACGTTCTATAACAACGGCGGAGATGAGAAGCAACACGGATAAAGGATGCGCGACGCGCGACGCGCGCGGATGGAAGGAGCGCGGCGCGGCGCGGCGCGGAGCGGAGCGCGACGCGGAGCGCGACGCGGATAATGGAAGCGCAGCGCGGCGCGGACGCGGCGCGGCGCGGCGCACGCGCGCGGGTAAACAATAGTTGGATGAGCCGGAGGATAAGTTGTCCAGCCGGGCGGTACGTTTGCAACAGTTTATGAATTGAAGTCTTAAGGCGGTCCGGGTGTCCAGGATGGGGCACCACAGCGCGTGGACTCAAGTTCAAAGAGAAAGGAGATGAGGGGATATTAGTAGGCTTCAACCCTATCTTTTGTTCCTACTGCATCCTTACTAAATCACACTCTGTCATTTGCTCGAATCACGTACGATTTTTGAAAATGCCAATGCCTCAAAATTTGATTCTGTCATTGCCGGACAACGACTGGGTAGAAGGAAAACAAGCCCAGAAACCAAGTCAAGACCAACATCAGCAAAAAGAAAATCATCAGAGAAATACGCCGGCATTCACGGAATACCAAGACGGGTCTGTGAGTGATTCCAACTCAGATCCCAAAACTAATCCTTCATCAAGCGAAGAATCGATGGATTCCAAGGATGTAGAGTCAGACTCCCAGATCACACCATCAATCAGCCAAGTGCCGCCATCTCAACCCCCTGCGACTATTCCAGCGATGCAACCGCCAAGAACTCTCAGAGATCGACGCACGATCAAACCCCCGCAACGCTACTGATTTTTTCATTATTACAAACCAAGAACCTACGAAGAGGCGGTGAGTTGTGAGGAAAGTCAAAGGTGGATCAAGGCGTTAGAGGGTGAACTCTCCTCAATCAAATCCTTCGACGTGTGGGAAGAATACGATGGACCTGAACCATTGAACCCGCTTCGGACGACCTGGATCTTCAAAATCAAAGAAAATTGCCACGGGGATCCGGTTAAGTTCAAGGCGAGGTTGTGCGTACAGGGTTTCAATCAGGTTGAGGGAATCGATTACTTTGACACTTTTTCTCCGACAGGTAAACCTTCTACACTTTGCTTGCTCCTAGTATATGCTCTGAAGTCTGCGCAGAGGATTCGTCAATTTGATGTCAAAAGTGCGTTCCTGCACTCACCAATAGAAGAAGAGGTTATTATCAAGACTCCCAAAGGGTCCGAACGGGCCTCCAAATTTCTCAAACTCAAGAAATTGCTACATGGATTGAAGCAATCCCCCAAAAATTGGTACAAAACCCTGACGGACTGGTTCAAAGAAGTTGGATTCTACAAATCATCGTGCGATCCCTGCCTTTATTTGTCAAAGGATGGTAAGTCGCGGTTATTTTTTCATGTGGACAATTTAATCCTGGTGGGCGACGGTCAGGACTTTGAGAGAAAGTTTAAAGAAAAATTCAAAGGATCGACGTGCCAGGACCCCAATACTGTCCTCGGGATGAAGATAGAAGTAAAGGAAGACAGGATTCTTCTGAGTCTACCAAACCATATTCAGCACGGACTTGATGAATTGGGATTGACTGAATCCAGAGATTCATCCACTCCGCTCACGCGCAACCTCCAACTCAAACCGGCAACCGATGACAAGCACTCTAAATTTCGGGCGCTTAACATTAATTATTGATCTGCAATAGGAATGTTAAATCACATAGCTTGTTACACAAGACCGGACGTTAGTTTTGCGGTCTCAAGTCTGGCGCGCTTTAATGTCAAACCTGGAATCTTGCACTGGAACAAGTTGAAGAAAACCTGGAAGTATTTGAAATTGACTCAACATTACAAGCTCGAACTCAAGCACATCTCCAACGCGAACCCTCTGGAAGTTTACTCTGATGCTTCCTGGGCAGACGACCCCAATACACGGAAGTTGCAAACGGGTTACTTGTGCACCGTATTCGGCAGCCTGGTATCTTGGAATAGCTGTAAGCAACGGAACATCACCTGGTCATCCACAGATGCAGAGCTGAACGCTCTAGTGGACTCTTTCCACAAAGCAACTTGGATCAAGGCGCTGGTGAAGGACATTTTCAGCCTCTCACTAACCGAGATTCCTCTCAACATTGATAACAGTGGACTCAACAATAAAATTCGCAAGTTTGGGTCAAATTCAAAAACCAGGCACTTAGATTTAAAGACAAAAGGGATGAGGGATGAACTGCAAGCTAGACGGATCAAGATCAACCTCATGAAATCTTTGCACATGATCGTGGATGCCTTGACAAAGGCAGCCTCCGTTCAAAGCATCTCTCTACTCTTCCCTTTCATGGCAGTAGTCAATGCGTGATTTTTTTTTATGTTATTTTTTCTTTCTTTATTCTTATTTGTTCGATTTGTGACTCATCTTGTATTTACAAGAGCAATATCTCTCCGGGCATGGTGGGGTGTTAAGCTATATGGGCACTCCACTAGGCACGCAGGCGCGGGTCTCTGTCAAATGAGAGCAGTGGAGATACTTCAAATTCCTGGTGTCTTTCTCATGAGATTGCTCACCCGGATCTCACAGGTAGAATCTTCTCGCAAACCATCACTTCAATCCTAGACCACTCTTTTGTCCTCATATTATGACCTCAACCACCGTATCAGAACTCCACCTAGCTCAAACTTACTCTTCCAATCTCATCACCCGGTCCTGCTCTTCCATCCGTTTCATTTAACCCTCATCATCTGCCTTCCTGCCTGCCCGGTGAGATCTTCCTACTTTACATTCTTTCTTTCCTTCCTTATATTGAACAGTTTTTTTCTTTGTACGACTCCTCCTGTCTCGTCTCCTTATTTCCTCACAGAGCCTCAACTGAATTCTTGACCTCAATCCCTCAACCTCATAATTGCCATGTGCTTGATGTTTGTCACTGTTTCTCAACTGTTCTTGTTTCTTGTCTTTTGTTAACTGTCATTGTTCTTTCAGTTCCCAGTTTTCAGTATAATCAATCACTCAATTTAACACCTACCAAAGCAGGAATCTTTCTAAATAAGTTGGTGGAAGCCCTCAAGCAAAATGCTTTGAGGTCAGGTAATGGTGGTTTATTTTGCAAACTACCAGAATGAAAAAGCCAGATCAACTCACAAGTAAAAATCCAAAAAAAAATTTTCTTATTTCAAATCCTGTAAAACCATATTTTTGAATCACCATGGTAACTTCAGGTTTGACCAGAACAAGTTTATGTATGCATCATCTTCTTAGGAGTTAGGGCCTTACAGTAGTTCAAACCATAAATAAAACATCTTGAAAACATTAGTTTGTCTGGTATCCTCAGGAATTGGGGAGATTTCAAGCAAAAGACACTCAACCTGTTTGGCAATCCCAAAAAATTTCAAAAAAACCAAACATGAAATCAATTTTTTTCTGTGAAGGAACACAGCTGAAATATGAATTATATTTCTCACTTTTGAACTCTAAAGTCTCAAAAACAATGGAAGGAGGCCACCTTACTATCTCATTATCAAAAAATATTACTGGATTGTTTGACCAAACAACTTTTCAGTGCCAGAGGCAGTTGAAATGTGTGCCTCTTGAAGTTATTTAATGCTCACTGCTTGAGAATACTGCATACTTCCACAATTTTTGATCATGTATTTCACTAATGTGTTGACTAGTGCAATTTTTCATAAATCTGTGTCATGCTCCTGGCTCTGACTGCGACTTGCCTCCTCCAGATTGGGTGGAATTTTCTTTTTTGCTTTGAATTTCACCTCATTCAATATACTTGTTTACAAGAACCACATTTTGAAACTTTTTTCTCATTCCTTTTAAGTGATGTGTTTCCCATTTTAATTCCCAATTTATTCTGATTCCTTTCCATTCTGGGAAGTCCTGAGAGTGTATCCTGAAACTCCATTCATTGGTCCTTTTGGTCTTGCAAACTGACCTGCTGTAGCTTTTTTATTTACTTCAAGATGACAATTACAAGACAACTGTGAGGTTGGTTGCTACTGTATAATCATTATAAGAAAGCTATGAGATAAATTGCAGTATTTAACTACTTACATCTATTTGACAACTGTGCAACAGGCCACAGAGTAATAAAACCTCTACAGCAATTCAATAAGCCTGAGATCAAATTTAATAATGAAATATAAAACAAGAACCTTTGAGAAATGTAAGTTTATATTTATCCCTACTGGCCTGAGAGTGCTCTATTCTTAAGGTATTATGTGAGAGAAGTTAGCAATTTTCCAGCAATTGGTCAATTGGGTTCTTGAGCTTGATGATGGATTTTAATACAAGAACTGCTTGAAATGAGGCAAAAGTGCACAATTTTATTTTTTTAAAAAAAAATCTTTAAAATTATCCTTTCAGAACTCAAATCATTCAAAACTGAATTTAACCACAAACTCCAGCTCAAACAAGGGCAAAGAAACAATGTAAAATCTGAGATTTCTGGAAAAAGACTTGGGCCTCCTTGAGAATGAAAAATGGGCAAGGAGAAAGAGGGGATTTTTGTGTATGGAATGTGAAGGAAATCATGATCTAAATATTTTTACTAAGCAAATAAATCAAGAAGCATAAAATTTACAAAACAGCTTATAGTTTCCTTGATACTTGCAAAGAATACTACACATTATCTAAGTGTTAATGAGTGAATCTTCAAACATGTGAGAGAAGCAAAAATCCCACTTGAAGATTTGTAATTTTAAAATTCAGTAAAAAATCTTGCAGTTTTCTACTTGATTGGCTTGTTAATGTGTCTTTCAAAAGCCTAGCCTTCACTATTCAAAAAATATCACTAAAAAGATGGAAAGCTTGGCTATCTGAAAACATGTAAGATTTGGAAAATGGAAATTTCCATGTTGCCTTATGGGTAACCCAATGAGATGACTCAGGTGCACTAATTAATAAAAAGATGGGCAATATCCCTATCTCAAAACATGTAAGTAGTGCATCTGAGCCATTTCATTTGGTTAGCTGTAAGGAAACATGGAAATTTGAATTTTTCAATTTCCCTGGCTTCACATTGTATTTATTTTTCTTGGAAATACCAGGAATGGACAATAGAATCCTAGGCCATGAATTTCTTGTGTACCAGAATCCTGATGAAGATTGGAAAGAGGGAGTAATTGACCTTTGAACCTTGCATCCCCAACATTCTATTTCTTTCTTTTTTCCAAGAGGAATTGAGCAGACTTCCCAAAATATTAATTAATTTTTATGGCAATTTTCTTCCAAAAGCTTTGAAATATCCTGAATTCAATTACAAATTATCCTCTTTGAGTGATTTGGCAGCTACTGCTAATATTTTGAAATTTTTCCAGTTTATTTTAAAGGAAACTGTTGCCTAAGGATGAGTTTGGCTTCTGGGATTTGTAACTGTAATTTTTGATGAGTCCCTTGGGCCCTGCAACAAAACATTTCACAGATTTGTAAGTGTAGCCTTCAAGAATGGACAGGAAATGAGATGGTTACAGCTAGTTAAAATTTCAAAACCTTGTAAATTTATGTAACATCTTTTTGCAGAGGGCAGTGTGGAAGTGTAACTTCTGTGGAAGTTGAAATTGATGGGTTAAAGTGCTTTCCAAACACCCAAAATGTGTAAATGAAACTGTGACTCCCTGTAACTTATATTTAGTGGGCAGGGGGGGGGGGAACCACAGTTACACATACACCTTGCAGCCAAACACCACCTAATAAAAATTCATTTTGAGCAACTTAAGAATTCTTCATCATTCCAATACTTTGTATTCAATCCTCAAACAAAGTGACAAAATAGAAAATTTAAAAATAATCAGAAATTCTTTAATCCCCATTTATCTTGAATATTCTGATCCCTTTTCAGCTTTCAAAGCTGAAAAAATCCCTCCACACCACCATTAAAATCATAAAATCAAATTTATGGACCAATATCCACTTCCACATCCCATTTAATCTCTCTCAAAGCAAGAATCTGCCAATATTTGAGCCTAAATAGTGAGAAATTTAGAAAAAATATTTTTTTCACAAAGTGATTCAAATAATTTATCCCCTTCAATATTTTCTATAAAGAAATATAATAGCCTTTAGCCCTGTGTTTACTGTGGGAAATTAAATCAGCTAATGCAAAAAAATCACTATCTGGTACCACCTTTGTCACACCTTCTCACCATTTTTCACAGATCTAATCATTCATCAAAAGCTAGCAATTGGAGGAGGCTATTAGTTGATTAAAATAGAAAAAGATCACAAGTATTTGTATTATATTCTAAGTCATCTTGGAAGCAATGAGTTTAATGTTATGCATTTGTGCCTCTGCAATGCTCCTTCCACTTTCCAAAAAATGTTCAACAGATTATTTTGAAATATCTTAGAAAAATTCCTCATGGTGTCTCTTGATAATATACTAGTCAAATAAAGTAAACTTAAAGATGAAATTCTTCATGTTTAGAAAGCTTTGGAAAATATTTAACAGAATTTTTTTCTGCTACACTATGTGATTGCAAGTTTCATACAAGCAAACTGAATTTACTTGGTGTTTTACTTTCAAAAAAAGGTTTTGCTATGGATCCAGAAAAATTCCAGCACATTCTTGGGTGGAAAGCACCATATTCATTTCCAAACATTCAGATTATTTTAGGATTGATTGATTTTCATTTTAAGTTTATCCATTAATATTTGAAGAAAAATGTTATCCTTAGCAAGATTCTTCAGCAGGGATTTTTTTTTGACAAAAAAGCTGCTTTGGAGTTTGAAGATCTAAATAGAATTTTCCATTTGGAGCCTATTTTTTCTCACTTCTGGAAGATAGCTTGCCCAAGCTCAAACAAAAATATGCAAGCAAATATTCCAATGAAGGCTTCATGTAGTTAATTTCTTCTTTTTCCAATTTATTTCATCCTGTGGCTTCTGAATGCCTGTCCATTCACACAGATTACCAATAGTCATTTTCCCATTGAATTAAGAAATTCATGGAAATTCAAGGTAAACTTATGGGAAACCATTATTGGATTAAAAAGCTTGTTTTGATAATAATTGAATTTCATCTCAATTGTTTCAACCAAGGAAAGAAAAAAAATTGATAAATTATCCCAATGTTGGAACAACCCAAACCTTCAATGAACTCTTCAAAAATTATTTTTGAGCATTCAAAATAATCAAGGATGTACAAGGGTATATCATACTTAATCTTTGTTGAAAAATCAAATGGCTGATTTCAGGCTCATCAATTTTTTTTCAAAATTTAATTTATGCTAGTTGAACCCATTTGTTCATTTTTATTTTTGATAAAAATATATTTTTTGGAAAAAATGATATTTTTTCTTAAATAAGCAATATAAATTTTTGAAAATTTTAACTCTGATAAGCCCTATTGAAAAAGAGGTCCAAATAAAAACTATAATTCAATTGAAAGGTATTAATACTGTCTTTCATGCCTTGCTTCCCAGTCCAGCCCCAATTTATACCTAGGAAAAGCAAATCCACTACCCAATCCTGTTCATATTCAAGATAAAATTTAGTGGGAAATTAGTCAAATTTTCAATTAAATTTTTTTAAAGAGAAAACTCCAGTACCTTCTTGCTTTTTAGGCTAGAAAAAATTTCCTGATTTTGCTTTGTGGGAACATCTGAAAAATCTCACAAACTGAACGAGTCTCATCAAGGAATTAAATCAAAGATATGCAGATGAAAATTGAATTTAAAATCAAATTCCTTGTTATCCAAAATATTCACAAAGAAATTAAAGAAAAAAATTAAATAGGAAAAATCACAATAAAATTATCAATAAAAGAACACCAATATATATATATATATATATATATATATATATATATATATTGGAATAATCCAAGAATTTCAAATTTATTTGGTTTAAATATATCTTTCATTTTTAGTCTCTTTTTATTCAGTGCTTTAATTGATCCTTTGTTCACCATTTCTGGATTAACTGAAAATTTTTTATTTGATATTCCCTTTTCCAAATCTTGAAAACAGCCCTGCACTTTCTTTATAAATTCTAAATTATCCATTTCTTCTATTCCATCCCCCCGCCCCCTGCACAAAGCCAATCATAAAACTCATCCCTCAAGACTTTTATCAATTTCTGCTAGCCTGACTACTGGTTTTACTGTTCCCCATTTCAGTTCCTTCTGATGAATTATTTGGCTCCTCATCCTCAACTTCTGTTTCAATTATTCTTTCTGAAACCAGTAATTCTGGGCTAGTTTGATTCTACATAAAAATGAGGAAACAAATGGACCCATAGAGATAATGATGAAAATCTGGAGTTAGCATGAGGAACAGAGCTTCACACCAAGGCAGAGATGATAATACAAGGAAATATGACCAAAGGGTCTGGAAGACTTTTATTGAAGTCTTGGTATATCTTGATCTTTCCTTGGGTCTGTCTGTCTGCTTGATTGTTTTTCTGGGTCATACTTTCTGTCTGGGCCTTTCTCTCAGTCCTTCTTTCCACCAGTGTTCTGGTATGATGGGGGTCCTGAGGTTTGTATTTATTTGGCTTAATATTCCTCTTAATCCTTCTTTCAAACTTGGTCTTGGTTTGGTCTTGGTCTGGTGGGGGTATAACATCCAGAGGAGGTTCTTTGTATTCTCCTTCTTTGTCTTGATCTTTCAATTGAGCTGGGTTGGTGGCCTGGGTATTTCTAGCTGGTCCTGAATTCTTATTTGGTAAGTGTTCATTAGTCTTGATGTCTGCCTCAACTTGCCAAGCTTGACTAAATGGTGGGCAGGCTGGCTGGCTGACAGTAAGGCTAGTTGGCTTTCAGGCTGTCAGGCTGGCTGGCTTTTTGAATTGCTTTCTGAATAGCTGACTGGCTGTCTTGCTTGGAATGAATTGCTGATTGGGGCTTGCTGGTCCAATCTGAGCTGGCTGGTCTGAGATTGATGGCTTTGCATGCAGTGGCTGGCTGGCTTTGTATGGGAGGGCTGGCTCAATTGGTTTTGGCCAGCTAGGTCTGATCTTGCTGGCTTGATCTGGTCTGATTACCTTGGTCTGGGTTGGCTGGCTTGGGCTGTTCCAGGTAGGCTGATGGACTAGGCTATCTGGTTTGATCTTGCTGGATTGATTTTTCTGGCTGAATAGGTTTAAGGGTGTCTGGGTTGGCCTTGGCCATTGGTCTGAGTCTCAACTTGGCAGGGGCTGTCTGCCTTTGTCTAGCTCTGTTGGCCAGGGGCTGACTGGCTTGGTCTAGATTGGGTGGCCAGGGGCTGGCTGGCTGAGGTTCTGGGTTGGCGTGCCGGGTCTGGGTTGGCTGGCTAGGCCTGGTCGGACGGTCTTGGATGCCTGGTCTGGGTCTGAGCTGAACTTCAGGGCTGGCTGGCTTGATTGGTCTGGCTGGTTTGCGCTTGCCTGATCTTGTCTGAGCTTGCTGGGCCTTTCTGGGCTTGCTGGGCCTGTCTGGGCTTACTGGGCCTGTCTGGGCTTGCTGGGCCTGTCTGGGCTTGCTGGGCCTGGCTGGGAAGGCTGATCCCGTCTGGCTTGCTGGGCTTGTCTTGGCTAGCTGGGCCTTTCTTGGCCTTTCTTGGCCTTTTGGGCCTTTCTGGGCCTGTCTGGGCCAGCTGGGCTATTTGGCTAGAGAGGTAGTCAAACGGGTTTATGGCCTGCAAAATACCCTGAGTTATCCCAATTGGGATAACTCAGTGGTTTCATATTCTAGCTGGGTGTCTTGGCTGGCTGAGCAACCTGCTTTTTTGGTCTGCTTCCTGTTGGTGAGGCTGGGGCTGAGGCTGGTTGGGTGACCAATTGTACTCAATTGTTTTTTTGGTTGGCAAAAGTTTGCTGGTCTCTTCTTGATTTCAGCTGGTGGTTTTTTCCTTCTGCCATTGATGTGGTTTGGATGATTGATGGGTTCCTTGGTTGGGTTGGAGCTGGAGCAGAATTGGCTGAGTTTGTGGTTGCGCAGGGTCTGTCCGGTGCATGAATAATTGGAGTTATCCTGATTGGGGTAACTCCAAGCTGCAGCGGTTGCAGTGATTGAATCCATCCAACTACATTGAGTTATCCTAATTGGGATAACTACTGAGTGGTTGTGGTGTAGTTGTTCAAAGAAACTAATTGGAGTCGTCCCAATAGGGTGATCAGATAAATACAACTATATTCAGTTATCCCAATTGGGATAACTCCTAAGTGGTCGCGGCGTAGTTTTTCAGAGCAACTACCAAAAAAAACAACTACATTTTTATTTGATTGCCATTTAAATTTAAATTTTCATTTTTTTTTTTGAGATTTCAACACCTTTAACAAAAAAAACACAAAAATTTTTATACCATGTTGCTGCAGTTTACTCTCCTGAATCTCAAAGAAAAATTACCTCTCATTCAAATTCTTTTCTCAATCCTTCATCTTCTCTTCGCTCCATTCCAATTCTATATCTCATTAATCTAATAACTCAAGCCTTGAATCAGTGATATCACTAGGAGAATCTTCTTTTTCTTATTTCTCATTATTGACCATCTATTTCATCCTTCTTCCCCTTCTACTGCATCCTCTTTCTATTTTTCTTCAAATTTTTATATCAACTTTTAATTTACTTTTTCTCCCCTTTCATTTACCTCAGATTCTCCAATTAACATTATTTTGGTACTTTTTATTATTTCTTTGCACTTGGAAACCTGCAAAAAATTTTCCTTGGGCATCGTTTCCACCAAAACCAAAATGAAACTTTTGCCCTACCTTTGAATTCTCTTGAAATTTTCCATTTCCAATTAGCTATCTGAACCTGTTTATCCCTAAAATAAGTAATTTTTATTGAATTTTCAAATAAACTTATTTAAAAATTAACTACACTTTCATTCTTGGCTCAAATAAATCTTTCATCAATTTTTTATTCCACAAACTCCTTCCCTTAAGGATTTGACCATGCTATGCTTCCAAAAATTTCAACTTATCACACTGTCAATTGAACCAATCACCATTAAAAAACTTGCTTCAACTTCTGGAAGGTGTTTCACCAAGAGTCAGGAGTATATTTTTTTTTGGTTATAACAATTAAATCTTGAGAAAATTCTATTTTGTCATATTCTGATAATTTATTGTTTATTTGATCAATTTTACATAAAATATAATTGCATCTTTTTTAAATGTTACTTTATTTTTTTTCTATTTTAAATCCAAGGAATGCACCCCAGGTTTCCTATGGGTGGTTTGAGACAAAGAAACTATCATATATATATATATATATATATATATATATATATATATATATGTATGTTTTTATATATAATTGGAAGGTTTTAAATTTTTCACCAAAAGTATTTGTTGATTAAAACTTCACTCTTGAAAAAAATGAGCTTTTTTGAATGGTTAAAGTTCCTTTTAAATTCAAATATTCTTTAATTTAAATTTAATTTTCAGTTCACTAAAAAAAAATGAATGACATCCATTTACTAGGGCTTATCAGAGTTAAGAATTTGAAGAATTTAGATCGCTTATTTCAGGAAAAATATCAATTTTTCAAAAAAACATTTTTTTATCAACATAAAAAATAAATCAATTGATTGAACTTTAAAAAAAAATAAAATTTTGAAAAAAAAAATGGATAAGCCTGTAATCATCCATTCAATTTTTTGAAAAATTTAACTCTGATACACCCTCTTTTTTCTGATTTTATTCAGAAAAGTCCTGCCTTTTAAAAAAGTTGGAAAACTTACATGTTTAATTGTATAAATTTTTTATTTTTTGAGGGGATGATTTCTGATTACTTTGATTATTATAAAATACAATTTTTTTAAAAAAATAATTACAAATATTTTGTTTAATTTTTCATTGTTTTTATTTGGTTATGAAATAAATTAATTCTATTTTCAGCATAAAACTGAAAATTTTTCACTTTTTTTCATTGAATTCAAAATATGCATTTTGATTTTTATATTTATTAGTGTCTCAAGCTCAAAGCAACCAGAAGACCACTCAATGATAAGACTTGGCTACTCAGGAGGCACAAAAAAGGAGTTACATAAAATAAAATAAAAATCCAAAAATTACCAAAGACCCTCAAGATTACAGTATTCAAAAATTTAATCAAATAAAAAAGAAAAAATCAGAATATTGCCAAATAATGATTTCACTGGTTTGACTCAAAATCTCAAACATGTCAATTCAAGGAGCTTTTTTTTAAGCGCAAATAGGGTGTGTCAGAGTTAAACTTTTGAAAAACTTGATTGATTATTTCAAGAAGAATATCAATTATTCAAAGGATAATTTTTCATGAGAATAAACAATGAAAAAAATTTTTAACTAAAAAAAATGGAATTTTTAAAAAAGAAATGCATAAGCCTGAAATCAGCTATTTATATTCTTGAAAATTTTCACTCTGATATTCCCTAGTATTATTGACTAATGCTATGACTGAGTTCCAAATTGTGAAGCAAAGAATTAAATATGGGTATTAGTGAAATTGATAGGTTTTTATGATATTAAAAGGCCTGAAATTTTCAGGATCTTTTGCATCCTTAATACCCAGCCATCCTTGACTGGTCATCCCAAACAACCCACCTGACCCCCTCATCAAAATAAAAGGTATACATCTGTCAATCCAGATGCTCCCTAAAAAACCTAATAAATTCTTTCTGCCTTAAAAAGGCTCTGTTTTCTTTTGTGATTTTCTTAAATATTGTTAACTCTTTCCACAAAAAACTATTCAATTTTTCTAATTTTCAACAACCACCCATGCCTAACATCTAAATCTTGCTTTATTAATATTTAATGCAATTTTCTGAAATAGTCTTTGATGGTTCCTTGAGTAAATTCATACTCCACTAAGGATATTCCCTTGCAGATATTTCACCCTCTTTGAATCTGAATTCAAAATAATAATCATGTAGCAAAACTATTAGTTATACTTTGCCCCGGGGTTCTCTATTAAATGTTACATGTAAATTATAGTTCATGACTATTCCCATGGGGTAAACATGCTCTTCTGATGTTTTATTTTCCCTAAAAAAAAATTTATTGATCCTCCCATTGTATTTATATAAAATACTCATGCCTTTTTATTCCAATGTTTTTATCTCTAAAAATCAATTACTGAATATTCTGAATTTTTGAAAAGTCTTCTGAAAATATTAAATTATTTTCAGAGTTCCACAATTGCGTTCCATTCCTTTTAAATGGGATTTATTCAAGAAAAATTCAAAGCTGACCAACTGAGCACTCCCTGAAAAAGCACTCCCTTGCTTGCTCAATATTAATCAAACAATTATCCCACTTCCTTGATGATATTTGGTTAGTTTCCTTTTATTAGCATACATCATTGAATATTTTGAAACTTCTTCTGGTGATACTCTTGCTATGATTTCAAATGGAGAAAGTAATCAAATAACCAAAATCATTGGTTTCTCAAGCCATTTCTAATCCCATGCATTGATTTATTTCAATTAATTTCATTTCTCAATTACTTCCTTCTGATGGAAATGATGATATCCCATTGATGGTAGATATTTTCAGCCATAAGTGAAATATATTCTTCCAAAATTCTGAAAAAATGAAGCTGCATTCAAACAGGTGAAAATCTTAAATCATTTTCACCCTGTTAATTTTTTTTGCACCTGTGAAAGCGCATGAGACACCAGAACAAATGTTTAATAAGCAATTTATTAAGAGCACATCAACCAACAAAACAGCTTTTGAATAATTCCCTCCAGATCACAATAACTCACCCCCCAGCCCCTCATGCAGTTTTTCAGCCCCTTGCCTATTTACATCCCCCCATCCCCCCAATTTTCCTCCTTGAATCCTCACCAGCAATCATCTTTTATACAAAGTTAAATTAAAAAAAAAATAAGAAATTTCCAACACAAGAAGACTCCCAAGATCTTGAAAAATAAAATTCCCCATCAAACTAGGCCAACTCCCCCCCTCAGGTATCCTATCCACAAAGTTTCAAGACCATGCTTCCCACAAATTTATACATTCAAATGGCTAGTTTTCAGGCTAAATTCAAATCCATTCTTAAAAAAACCCTCAAAAAGATGGAAGAATGAATTAAAAAGATGAAATTGATCAAGGCTTCCAGCCCATTGAAGTAAAAAAGTTAAAGGCTCCAGAGCCACTGTTTTAAGGAAGCAAAGGCAGGGGACCCAAATATTTCCAAAAAGGGTCCAGATAGTTATTTTATGCATGTGCAAGAAAGAACTTCTTGGTAGGTAGAATTCTAAAAATTTGAAAAAATCATATCTACATTGATATTAAATTTATTGAAAGCTTTGCTTTACCAGTAATGT
Source organism: Puccinia polysora (assembly GCA_025617555.3). Classification (NCBI taxonomy): domain Eukaryota; kingdom Fungi; phylum Basidiomycota; class Pucciniomycetes; order Pucciniales; family Pucciniaceae; genus Puccinia; species Puccinia polysora. The sequence goes on from CM062616.1 coordinate 34,394,429, forward strand.
TCTGACTGGGTTATTATAATGAATGGCCAATTTGGAAAATCAATACAAATAAAGAGGGCTCTAAAAGGGCAGATCTTACGGGGTTGGAATGGGCAAAAGCCATCAATGTTCCCTGAGAAGAATTTTCAAAAATTTGTAGTCCTCTACAAAAAAAATAATTTAGAAAGTCTTCAGTAGGTTACTCACCAATTTTTTTTGGATTCTTTGGGAAAAAAAATCACCAATTTGAGGATTCCATCCTGTCCTGGTTTCTGAAGGGAATCAACCAAATTTTTCAGCCTAACCATCTGACAAAGAAATTGGGATCTTCAGCTACTTTTCAAGGCTTATGACCAAATATGAATTCTTGGAGTGATTTACTTGTGGGACATCAATTTCAGCTATCAGTAGAAAATTTCTTCCTTTTCATCTTCTATATTTTCTTGTTTTTGGAAGGTAATTTGATGACCCAAAATAAATTCAGGATTGATTTTTATATTTTTTGTGATTGAGTGAAAAAAATAATTCATGCATTCCTAGGGAAAAAAGGATTTATCCCTTTCTTTTCATTGGTTAAAGAAACAATGACTTTACAACAAAAAAGGTAAACTTTTCAACATAGAGGCTTGGAGCTTGACAAGAAATCTTGTTTTTCATGTTTTCTGGGGAGAATACCCCAAAGAAAATCTTTAATTTTTAGGAATATAAATTGTAATTGATCATTGAGGGATGGTATTTGGCTAGCATATAAGCATCAAACAAGGGGATGTGGATAGCTTGAAATTTTCAGAAGAAATTTCTCACTGACAGTTGTGCACTGAGTCAATGTGAAATTCAGATTTGGGGCTGGTATCTCATGTTCTTTCACAGGTTCAAAACCAAAATTCCCTGGGTAATGATGATTTGTCATGATTACCTTTTTGCATGTGATGTCACATGCTGTGTTAGTATAGTGGTCAAGCACAGGGCTTAGTACTTGAATTTTGCATTGAAAGGTCCCTCTTTCAAGCCACCAAAGACCAAGAAATTTATTGGTCTAAGAGTTTTGAAATTTAATGATAAATTTTGATTATATGTTGTGAGAATAATTTTATGAGTATTAATTATGGAATATAATCCTTGATAATTTTCATTTTAAAGAAGGGAATCTAACATAACCTCAAATTAAGTCATGAGTAACCAGATTTGTCCACATAAATTGAATAAAGATTTACAGAATAAGCCCAGGCTAAAATAATTCCAAAGAATTACTAATATCACCTCAATGATTTCAAAAGACATCATTGGACGGGTTATAGTATTTTTTCCCTAAAATCATGCCAATTGGAGTGCTTTCCCACCACAGGAAGGCATTCAGAATTTTTAAGTTTTAAAGTGCCTGGGGTAGAAAAAAAAATCCAATGATGGCATTTTTAGCCACCAAATGTCATTAAACATTAATTGAGGCGCTGGGGGGATACAAAGCAGCCTCCAGACCCCATTTTAGGGACTGGGGTAGGATTTTTTTGGAGAATTCCAAGATGGAAACCATTGGAGTAATTTTAATATGTAAAATTTCTATATATAAGAATTATTTTCAAGGGATTCTTAAGAAAAATAATGAAAATGACAAATCATCAATTTCCTTGGAAAAAGTGGGATATATCCAGTGGAATAAAGATAAATTTGTACAAAACATGAATAAAATTGAAAAAATGCTACATATACCTATTCCATGCTGTTGATTCCAATATTCAAAGATATATTCACAAAAAGATATAATCCAGGAAATAAATACTTATAAAAAACATATAAAAAAATAATTCTTTTTAAAAAAAAAAAGATTTGAAATGGAATAGAAAAAGCTTTGTGCCAAACATAAAATATTAACAAAAAATACTCAATATATCTTTTTAAGAAATTGAATCCAAAAAAAATTCAATATTTCAGCAAAATTATCATCAAGTAGAAAAATAAAAATATCAAATGCAAAAAATTGATTAAAAAAAATTGATTATTGAAAAGAAGACTGTTGATATTTCTTTGATCATTCATGCAATTGATGGATTTCATTTTGTAACTTTGAATGATAGTTGAGTTCCTCTCATTAAATTTGTTTATGGGGAATTTTTAAACTAATTTCTTTTTTTTTTGGTGAAAAATATGTACATTCCACCAAAAATAACAAGTTTTTTTGAAAGCCATCAATTTTTGATTTCATTATTATTATTTTGATATATTGATCATTTGTTTGGATCTTTCAAAATAATTGAATTCCCCTCAAATCAAAGTTATATATAGAATTTTACTATTTTCTTTTGTTTTTGTGGTAAGGTATTTCAATCTCACTGGAAATTTAAATTCTTATTAAAAGAAACAGATTTTTTAAATTTAATTTTTTAATTTTTGTACTTAATGAAGCTTTTTTTGAAGTATTTTAACATAATTGAACAATAATTTCAAAATTGATATATTCAGTATTTTTATATTTTTTTATGCTTGGTACAAAGGTATTTGAATTCCATCACAAATGATGAATTTCATTGAAAGAATTGTCTCATATCACCTTTATTTAATTATTCATATACTGCATTATATTTTTTTTTGAATGTTTTAAACTATCCTAATTCCAAGAATGAACGTGGTATTTTGAGCCTTTTTTTATGTTTCTCTATTGGAAAATCTTAAATTTGCAACCCAAGATTTGCAAAAAGGCCTGAATTGCCGTTCTAAGCCCATTTTCATTATAAACGGTGACTCACAACTCCACAAGGAGCAGTCAAAGTTTCCCACAATTTGCGCGTCCCCTGAGCAGTTGCAAACCCCTGATTACAATTTGGGATTCAAAATATATTTTGTGTTGCAATTGCGGCTTTGCAACTCCCCAGGGGATGCACAAGTTGTGAGCAGGGGTTGCGCCTGTTTTGCTGACCCATTTGGGGAAAATGGGCCATTTGAGGGGGGAATTGGGGTACCTAGGCAGCACTGGACAATATTTGAGTGGCTTCAACCCAAATTTGGGGATGTGGCATACTATAGGGGACTATTATTGGACCACCAAAAGAAACTTGAGAATTAAAAAATCTGCCTATTGGAAAAACAAAGTCTTTTCACAAACCACATAAAAACACAACACATGCCTGTTGGATAAATTCATCTTTCTCAACCCAAAGTGAGTAAAATTTTGGAGTTTTTTGATTGAAAATTTAATTGAATAATAAACTTCTGTTGAATTTTTTTGATTTATGGGAACAGTGGCAAGCCCAAGCCCTCCCAGTTTAAACATGGCTATTTTAAAGGACTTAATGAAAATTGTGGTAAGCAAAGCTTTGTGTAGAATCAAGGGATTTGGGTAGGGAGTGGGAAAAAAAGACATTGGAATAACCAATTGCATCCTCATCTGGGGTTACAGTTGATGAACAATATGTCTATTCACAACTGGAATTGACTAAAGGTGGTGGGTCACATTTCATATGTCATCTGACTGAGAAGGATTTGGCTTGATCAATACTAACCTAACCATGTGATGTGTAAGTATGTAACTGAGGGGTGCCAGAACCCCTTGACTTTCCTCCTGTGAGGGCCTTTGCTAGTAGGAAATAATCCAAGATTTATTGTAAAAAATGGGAAGCCATGCATGGCTACACAATGATAAATTCAAATTCAAGGAAAGATAACTACATATATCTAGAATGTGACATATTTGGGGTATATTAGGGGCCATGCCTCACCAAAAGCCAAAGTCAAACTCACACAAGGAATGTTGGGGGTGAATTCATGATACATGCAAGTCAGACAGTAGCAGATTCCACATGGCATCTCTCCATTAGAAATGGCCTACACAATCATCAACCATCTAAAAACCCCTCAGTGCATCCTCATATGAGGAGAATCACTGGTGAAGCCTTGGAAAAAATTAAAGAAGGAATGAAAGGTGGGGTCAATAAAATTCAAAACAAAAGAAAATTGAGCAAGATTGATGGTGGAGAATAAATTGAAAATAGAAAAATCTATAAAGCTAAGCAGAAGATAAAGCTTGCAGAACTTGATGGGAAAGGTGTGATGGGTCTTTTACTGGAAACAATGCAGGAATCCCAGTGTTTTTCCCAGGCCAAATTTGGAAGAGAAGGTCGCTTAGAGGCCCTTTCCTTGGCTCATCCTGAGTATAAAAAACTTTTCAAAAAATTTCATCATATTGCTTTGTTGGATTGTATATATAAAACAAATAGGTACAACATCCTTCTATTTCATTTTTTAGAAATGAAAGCCAACAGGAAAAAAATTAAAAAGGCTTTTTTTTATAAAAAAAGAAACATATAAGTTCTACAGTTGGGCTTTGTATGCATTAAAGGGGTTGGCTTATGATGCTTAGAGGCTTCCAAAAGTCTTTGTGATGGGCCATGAAAGTGCTCTGGTTTGTGCTATTGAACATGGGTTCACTGTGTCATCCAGAAAGTTGTGCTCCTGGCACTTGTCTCAAATCATCCAAGCAAATTATAAAGCTCTCTTCACTAATGAAGATGAAGGATGGCAAATTTTCATGACTCTGTGGGAAAAGTATGGGGCCTATAAAACCAAGGGGGAGGCAGAAGTCAATGATTTGGAACTCAGAGTAGGCCAATGTATTGCTTCTTGTGTTCATATCTGCTGAGAATGCTGATTTTGAAACTTTTATACAGTTTTTCTTGAAAGAAAGTGAGGATGTGCTTGATTACATGGAAAAGAAATTTTAACTATCAAAGAGATGTTTGTAATGGCGTGGACTTTTTTCAACCCTGATTTTGGAAATAAAACAACTTCTTGGGTAGAAGGGGCCCATTCTACTTTCAAAGGATTACTTGGGGGATCTTTGGGAAACAATTTGGATGTGTGGAAAAACCTGGAAGGAACCATTGAAAGCCAAATACAATCAGTGCATGCTTCACTTAAAAAATCATGAATAAAGTTAGTAACTGTTATTCCAAAAAGAATTTCCCCTTTGGGTTTCAAATTCTCATTTGAGGCAATTAAAATAATTGGAAAACATTTCAAGAAGTTAAAGCACAACCATGATGGCAAGGTGTGCTCAAATACTTATTGAAAAAAAATGGGCTTGCTGTGTTCCCACATTTTAGGTGAAATACTAGCATCAAGAGGATCTTTTGTGCCTGAAGATGTCCATCCTCAGTGAAGTTTAGACTATGAACCTTCCAGTGAAGTAAGTAGGGTTTTGGGGTTTTTTGAAGGGTCAAAATCATAAGATTGAAAGAAATTATAGGATTTACAGATTAATTATTTTTTTTCTTTGTTAAAGATTGACACAGATTGAGTGCTTGAGAAATCCCAATTGTTCACCAAGTTAGTTGAATTCCATGCTTATGGGATAACCTCAACAAGTTAGATCAGAGATTTTAAGGTCCATGGTTGATATTACAGCAACTTTGATTGCCCAGCCAAGGCTTGAGCCCAAGATCTTACAGTCCAGCCACGGTCAACCAAAATTGAACGGTACTTGTCATGAAATTTGAAAATTTGAACATGTTCAAAGAGAACATAAGAGGGAAAAAAGGTTTAAAAGTGATCCAAAAAGACAAAAGAAAGTAAATATTTTCTTTCAAGTGTTTATTTTTATGGCTTACTGAACTGATGGGAAGATGTGTTTTGTAGTGCAAGGAAGGCTCTTCATCTGAATTTCATACTTCAGTGGAAGAGACGGAAAGTTCATTAGATTCCCTTCATTTGGAATCAGAATACCTTTAAAGGAGGAAGGAGAAGAAATTGAGTAGTCAAACAGAAGCTCATCTTTGGTGAGTATCAATTTCTTTGAAGAGATTGGGATTTTGGCTAAGTAATTTTTGATTATAGGATCCAAAAGTGAATTAACTCAATCAAATACCTGAGAACTTACTTAAGTTCTTGGGGGAGATTTGGGATCCAGTTCTTGATGGGAATAGTGGATTTACAGTCATTGAAAAATAACTGGGGTATGATGAGCATGGATGGTTTCAAGTAAAGAAGGAATTGATTGTAAAATTGAGGAAAAATAAGATGTGCTATTCTAAGATCCTTGGCAGCAGTGAAGACTTTCTAAATATAGAACAAAGAATTTATTTTAATGAAATAAATGAAAAGATTCCCTCTTAAAAATGGCTTTTGAATTTGGATAAGGGTAAAATAACAGCAGATACTTATGGAAGACCAATATTTTTCATTTCATTGGATTCATGTTATAATTATACTCCTATGAAAATGGGTGTAAAAGAACAATCAGATCCAATCTTCATTTGCTTTGACAACAATAATCACTGGTTTCATCTTGTACTTGAGGGAGTAATGATTCCAAGCCTGCCAACTTTTTCCAAACTTGCTTCTTTTAATTCTAAAAAAGCTTCTCTTTGGTTTGATTATCTAAAAAATAAACTGAAGTTGTATTCAAATTCAAAAAATTATTTTAATTTAATCATTTGGGCTTGGTTTCTGATACTGATCTTTTAATTCTATTGATATAAAGGCTTATCACATTTTGAACATCATTGTGTTGAGTTTTTTGAGTTAACATCATTATTTTGAGTGTTTTGAATGATATTTTATTGGTAAGTCAGTTCAACTTGGGTTAGGATGATCTTATCATATAGAGTATTTTTACTTCTTGTGATGGGATCAGCTTAACACAAGTTGAACTTTAATTTTTGGTGTTTTTAATTTAGGGCTAGTCAATTTGAACATGTATTTCTTGGAATTTTTACTTTAGGGCTGTTCCATAGACTCTTTCATTGTTTATTTCATTTTTGGTGTTTTTACTTTAGGGCTGGTCCATAGACTTTTTCATTATTTATTATTTCTTTATATGGGCTACACATTCAGCTGCGCATTCATGGCCCCAGATTGTTCAAATTTATTGAATTTCCTTTTATTTTTTTTTTGAATTTGTTTTATTTTTTCCTTTTTTGGTGTTTTTGCGTTTTTTGTTCAATTTTTAATTTATTTTGGCTGCCCATTTATTTTTATTTTATTTTTCTTTTTTGGTGCTTTTGCTTTATTTGTTCAATTTTTAAATTTATTTTCATTTATTTCAATTTATTTTATTTTTAATGTCTTTTCTTTTCTTTTGTTTTTTTTTGCACACCAGGAATGGGTTGTGAACAGCCGCTTACTACTTGACTGGATTTTGTGGGCAGCTGTTCACAAATAAAATGGGTAGCAAGCAGTGGTTCACAACTGAAATGGGTTGGGAGCAGCCATTTGTGACTAAATGTGGTCATGAGTTGCGCCACACAACCTAATTTTGGTTGTGAAAAAGTTGTGTAGGGTTGCAAATTTAACATTGACCTTCTCTATTATTGGTAAAAATGTAGTTATATTCCACTGGTTACGTCTGAATTTTTTCAAGAACATTGATTTTTAGTAATTTTTCTCATTATTGTTGTATTGTTTGAAGTTTCTTTCCAAATAAAAGGTAATATTTGAATTCCTTGCAAATAATTCATATTTATATCATTTTGAAATATTAACTTTACTCAATTGGTGTCCATATTTTAATTATCCAAAACTTTCTACCCAGACAGACCCCCCATAGGGTATCAAGGCCTCATTTTAGCCCCCCAGGGCCTCAATTAGCTTTTAAAGACCTATGGGGGCCCAAAACACCATCATTTGATGTTTTCTCCAACCCCAGGCACCCCTTTAAAACATAAAAAGGCTGCACACCTTTCTGGGATGGGAACGCATGCCAAATGGTATGGTAATAAAAGAAAATTACTATAACCACACCAATGAAGCCTTTCAATGTTGGGGTTAAACCTGCTAAAAGTATGTATCACCACAGTATGGAGGCTTTGCAGTTGAACCTAGACCAGTAATACAAAATGAACCTGGAAGCCACAAGCCTCTTTAGACCATTTGGTAGAGGCAGCACTCTAGTATGTGTCTCAGTCTATCTGAGGTTGTGGTTTTGACTTCCACCAGACACATCTTCATTTTCACAGCCTCTATAGTAGTAATTTTTTGGCGTGATTTTATCCTGGGCTCGTGGAACATTTCCTTCTTTGGGAATAAATCATCTTATCATTATTATTCCTTAATTTAGATAAATTTTATAAACTTAATCTTATTCTTCTTTGAGATAAATGAATAACTTATTGATTTAAAACTTTTTTGAAAGTTCTTCAATTCAGAGGACATAAAATTAAAATTTATAGAACAAACCTTTTGTGATAATTTCAAAGAGTTATATATAATTATATTTATAATTAATTCATAGATACATGGTCTTATAGAATATTTAAATGCTAATATATTTTTATTATATGTTATAAGTTAATTGCAAAGTTTTATGAGGATTCTAACCTGTTTATCTGAATGAATTTTGAGTCCTAGGACTAATTAATTACCCTCTTCAAATTTCCTTTCAAACTTTCCATTGAAAATTGATCCCAAAAAATATCTAATCCCTCATAAATCAATTGGTATGATCTGATTAAATTCTGAGCCCTTGAAGAAAAAACAAGGGATAGCGTTCCATCCCCTTGATGATACATTGAGTCCCCTGAGGTTTTTTTTTAATATAAAAGAGGAGGGTCTTTATGCAATATCCCCTTCCTGAGTTATTTATTATTTATTATTGATTGAAGGATTTAGCAAGAAGGTAAAGAGACCACTTTACTTAATATTGAGAGGAGAATTGACTTGGGCCATCAAATTCTGGGTTAAAGTTGGAATTCCTTTGGATTTTTGAAATTTACTGTTACTCTCAAAGGTGTTATTTTAATTTTCTAAAAAATCTCCTCTTGGCCTTATTAAATTGATTCCAGGAAAATTATCTATTTCAAAAGAAATAATTTTTGAATTTATTAATAAAAATACTCCAGTATTATTAAGATTTATTTTATAGTAGCATTAAGACTCCTAAAATAATTCAGAGACTTACTTATATTTCTTTTTGTCTTCATTTTGCAGGTTCAAAAACCACTCAAGTGTAGCAATAGAGGTTAAATACCTGAAATATTTCATCTGAAAGCTGGGTTTTTTTCTTCGAAGGAAGATGATTCCTGTTTGGGGGAACTTTCTAAGATATTCATAGAACATTCCTTCAAAAATCATATTAACCCTGAAAAAATTATCAATGATGGTTTAACCTTGTTCATGTATAGATTTTGGACTTTTCTATGCCAAAATTTGAAGATAAATCACAATTTATCAATTTATTTCTATCCCAAAACATATTTCAAAACAAAATATTTTGGTCAGATTCTTGAGAATTAACTTCAAATTTAAATCAATTCAAAACAAGAAAAATTGTTGAAGTGGCTTCCATTGGTAAAATCTTCATAAACAAATATCTATTTGTTCCTCTACCAAACAACTGAAACTCCAAAATATTTATGGAAAAGAAAAAAATATTGGTTCCATTCAAATGAAAAATCTCACCCAGCTTAAGACTCTCTTTTTACCAATCAATCTCTTACAGAAAAGCAAACCAGTATAAAAGGCACTAACTTGTGTTGAAAAGAAAAAGCCAAACAAAAATCTATCTTTTGCACCTAACTTAAAGTTGGAAAAATTGGTATAGCTTGATGGTTTCAACATTCAAATTATGTTACCTACCAGAAAACTTTCAAAAAAGATAATTTTCAATTCAAAATGAAATCTTCTGTTTCCCCAAGAGGTTTCAAGCTAACTTTGAATGTGAAATGGGAGTGTATCCATCAATTTTCTCCAATTTCTCTTATAGATCATGCTTACAGTCTACAACTTGGAAAAGCCCATCCAACTCCTGAGCCTATTAAGATTGACAATAATCTATATTTGGGAAAAATTTTAATTCATTATTCCAGGTCAAAACAAGAGAAATTCCAGAAAAGTTTTGAATGGACTGGCCACCATTCTGATGAGGAGTTTTCATCTTTGGTAACATCTTAAAATCTTAAAACATTTCCTAAATTGATTTGATATTTTAATTTGAAATAAAATCTCAAGCCTCTCCAATCTTTCTTCCTTTTTAATGATTCTTACAATTTTATTTTGAATTTCTTTATTTCTCTATTTTATTTATGTTTAGTTATTACTATTAAATTGATAATGAGCATATATATATAAATTAACATCCATCACAAAATTTATGAACTTTTTTATTCAATAAAAAAATGGAAATGTTACATTCATGGCTCATTGAGTTGTGTACACGACTCTTTTGGGGAGCTCAGTACCAATATATGGAGGATTTGGGGGAGTTTTTGCCATGTTTTATATTTTAAACCTGGGTGATAATAAATTCACAACTCCAGTCGTGTGGGAGTTTTTAAGGGACCTACACCACCTGTGGGAGTTGTGTAGGGTCCCTAAACGCTTGGGGGCCCATACAATACTCCAAAGGGTTGTTCTAAACATGCGCAACCCCTGGGGGGGCATATACCCCCCATAATGGGCATTTTTGATTTTTGTACCCTGTAAACAACCATATTGTTTATTATTTATTATGTATTATTTATGATGTGTTATTTATTATGTGTTATTTATTATGTATTATTTATTATGTATTATTCATAATGTATTATTCATTATGTATTATTTATTATGTATTATTTATTATGTATGTTTTATTATGTTTTATATATTATGTATTATGTATTATTTATTATGTATTATTTATTATGTATTATGTATTATGTATTATTTATTACGTATTATTTATTATTTATTATTTATTATTTATTATTTATTATTTATTATTTATTATTTATTATTTATTATTTATTATTTATTATTTATTATTTATTATTTATTATTTATTATTTATTATTTATTATTTATTATTTATTATTTATTATTTATTATTTATTATTTATTATTTATTATTTATTATTTATTATTTATTATTTATTATTTATTATTTATTATTTATTATTTATTATTTATTATTTATTATTTATTATTTATTATTTATTATTTATTATTTATTATTTATTATTTATTATTTATTATTTATTATTTATTATTTATTATTTATTATTTATTATTTATTATTTATTATTTATTATTTATTATTTATTATTTATTATTTATTATTTATTATTTATTATTTATTATTTATTATTTATTATTTATTATTTATTATTTATTATTTATTATTTATTATTTATTATTTATTATTTATTATTTATTATTTATTATTTATTATTTATTATTTATTATTTATTATTTATTATTTATTATTTATTATTTATTATTTATTATTTATTATTTATTATTTATTATTTATTATTTATTATTTATTATTTATTATTTATTATTTATTATTTATTATTTATTATTTATTATTTATTATTTATTATTTATTATTTATTATTTATTATTTATTATTTATTATTTATTATTTATTATTTATTATTTATTATTTATTATTTATTATTTATTATTTATTATTTATTATTTATTATTTATTATTTATTATTTATTATTTATTATTTATTATTTATTATTTATTATTTATTATTTATTATTTATTATTTATTATTTATTATTTATTATTTATTATTTATTATTTATTATTTATTATTTATTATTTATTATTTATTATTTATTATTTATTATTTATTATTTATTATTTATTATTTATTATTTATTATTTATTATTTATTATTTATTATTTATTATTTATTATTTATTATTTATTATTTATTATTTATTATTTATTATTTATTATTTATTATTTATTATTTATTATTTATTATTTATTATTTATTATTTATTATTTATTATTTATTATTTATTATTTATTATTTATTATTTATTATTTATTATTTATTATTTATTATTTATTATTTATTATTTATTATTTATTATTTATTATTTATTATTTATTATTTATTATTTATTATTTATTATTTATTATTTATTATTTATTATTTATTATTTATTATTTATTATTTATTATTTATTATTTATTATTTATTATTTATTATTTATTATTTATTATTTATTATTTATTATTTATTATTTATTATTTATTATTTATTATTTATTATTTATTATTTATTATTTATTATTTATTATTTATTATTTATTATTTATTATTTATTATTTATTATTTATTATTTATTATTTATTATTTATTATTTATTATTTATTATTTATTATTTATTATTTATTATTTATTATTTATTATTTATTATTTATTATTTATTATTTATTATTTATTATTTATTATTTATTATTTATTATTTATTATTTATTATTTATTATTTATTATTTATTATTTATTATTTATTATTTATTATTTATTATTTATTATTTATTATTTATTATTTATTATTTATTATTTATTATTTATTATTTATTATTTATTATTTATTATTTATTATTTATTATTTATTATTTATTATTTATTATTTATTATTTATTATTTATTATTTATTATTTATTATTTATTATTTATTATTTATTATTTATTATTTATTATTTATTATTTATTATTTATTATTTATTATTTATTATTTATTATTTATTATTTATTATTTATTATTTATTATTGATTATTTATTATTTATTATTTATTATTTATTATTTATTATTTATTATTTATTATTTATTATTTATTATTTATTATTTATTATTTATTATTTATTATTTATTATTTATTATTTATTATTTATTATTTATTATTTATTATTTATTATTTATTATTTATTATTTATTATTTATTATTGATTATTTATTATTGATTATTTATTATTTATTATTTATTATTTATTATTTATTATTTATTATTTATTATTTATTATTTATTATTTATTATTTATTATTTATTATTTATTATTTATTATTTATTATTTATTATTTATTATTTATTATTTATTATTTATTATTTATTATTTATTATTTATTATTTATTATTTATTATTTATTATTTATTATTTATTATTTATTATTTATTATTTATTATTTATTATTTATTATTTATTATTTATTATTTATTATTTATTATTTATTATTTATTATTTCTAATTTCATAATTCATAATTTATGATTTATATTTATATTTTATATTTTATATTTTATATTTTATATTTTATATTTTATATTTTATATTTTATATTTTATATTTTATATTTTATAATTTATTATTTGTCATTCATTATTTATTATTTAGTGGAGGCTACATAACTTGATTTTAGTTGTTTAGCATGCCACACGGCCCATTTGAGTTGTGTAGCTTGCCACACGGCCTATTTCAGTCGTGTAACATGCCGCACGGCCCATTTGAGTCGTGTCGGGTGCCACACGGCCCATTTGAGGCATGTACACGACTCAAAGAGTTGTGAATTTAACATCACCCTTTAAGCCTGGGAAAAAAGTTTCTTCTTCAGTGTTTTGTTTATTTATTTTCTTTCATTTCCTTACTATAATTATGGAAATAATAACCAGTGTTCTTCTTAGTCAATGAAATCAATTGTGGGAGTTTTCAGTGTTTTATGATTCACTCTTGGAACAGCAAAAGATTTCAAACCTTACTTGTTGAAGACTTAATCCTTCAGGAAACCTTGGTGTGTTTTTGCAGATATTTATGAAAACAAGCAAACTTCAAAAGTTGAGAAAGCTGGAATTTTGCCTAATTTTCTCAGGCTGTAGCGCTAGGGACGCAGAAATTTTGATTCCTGATGCATTTGTTATAGAAAATTCTTGAAGCTAAAAATACTACTATTATTTGAGACAATTACTTAAATGAATTCAGGGAATATGGAAATCACATAATTAATAGGTGATTATTTTTTGAAGGTTCTGAGGAATGAGACTCTCAAATAGAAGCATGACTGATCTTATCATTTGATAACCAGGAAAATTTCATGCTTGGCCCAGGAAACTGTGATGATTTTAAACTTCAATTTGTTGAAAAAATCTTTAAATTCCTCTTATGCTTGGTATCTTCTCTGAGTTAATAGGATGAAAATCAAGAGAAATTCACATGATTGTTGAATCCCACTAAATTATATTTCAATCAAGCAAAGGACCATCCTTTTCTGGAAACTCAGTCAGACATTCCAAACTGTTTCCAAATCCTGCATTTAACTCATGAATAGTTCAAATTGGATTTGCCTTTGATCTTTTAATCTCAAAAATAGCTAATCATCTCCAATAATGGACCTTTTCCTTGTTCATATTCCATCATTAATCCAATTCTGGTCACCTTCTACCCATCAGTTTGCACCTTTCCTGTCCCAGCATATCAGATTTTCATGATCCAAACTCACAATAAAGAAACTAAAATATTCCAAGGACTTCAACCCTATCTTTTATCTAAAACTTAATCCTCTAATAATCAACTTTCCCAACTTCTACTCCTTGATTAAATCTGCACCCCCTTGCATTTTTTTCAATTTTCACACTTGGTCTTTCTTTTGGCTTGTATCTTAGATTATATAATTTAATTTAAAATACAAATTTTGACTATATTGAAAATTTCACATGATTTATATTTTATCATAATAGGTTTTTGATTATCTCAAACTTTTGAGTATTTGCTCTGTTTATTTTTCCTTATTTAGCTGAAGTCCCAAATTCCCCATTTTTTCTTAAGTAATAAGTATTCAATTTTTTTTCCCATATTAAAACACTTTAATCCTGTAACTTTCACTTGTCTTTTTTAGTTTTACTTAACTGAAAACTATTGTTGTAGCTTAGTGGTCAAGCAGGCACCTAAAGTTTGCCCAACCCTAGTTTGATTCCTGGATCTTCTAGAATTCTTAAAAGCTTTAGCTTTGAAACTCCAAAATATATTCCAAATTTAATATCACTTGTAGGTTTTTTTATCTTCTCTTTTTTACATTTAAAGAAAATAATTTCACCCTCTTCATTCAGTGGGGGAAGGGGGGATTGCATGAAAAAAACAGCCATTTCTTTTGATGAAACCTGATAGGATTTGAATAGATTTCTTTAGAACTGAAAACCAGCGGGCTAAGGATAGAAGTTAGAATCATGAAAGACAAGGCAAATATTAGGAAGAAGAAAGGATTGAGGAGACCAACAGCTTTGAGTCACTTAGAAAGTAAGAAAGAGATCAGACAGCATAGGCATAGGGTGTTGGCAGCAAGAAGGTTGATAGAGTGCAGACAAGGAAGGCAGAGGACTACGAGATTGAATGATATTGTCAGAATGATCATGCAAGGGCAATCTTGAGGATTAGGTTCTTACCAGGCATAAATTGGACGGCGGAGAGACAGTTCAGATGAGAGTGGAAGAGTTAAGAGTTTAGATCGAGGTGATAGTGTTGAGATGATTCAGATTGGAGAGTTAAGGAAAGGAGGTAAGAAAGGTGAGAAGATGAGGAGGCGAAAAAGAAAAGGAGAATCAGGAGAAGGAAGGATAAGAGGAGGAGTAGAGAAGGAAGAAAGAGCGTTTGCCAGAAGTTCACCCAGGGATTCACCCGGAAAGCAGAGAGGCTGAGGTGATACAGACATGTCACGAGTCTTCGTCTCAGTTCATCCGCGGAGCTGCTGGGACAGAGACTGAATGAGAGTTAGAACACAGGATGGGATGGGCATAATCTTAACACCCCTCGTGACTGGTAAGAGGATAATCCAAAAGATCAGATGATGGTTTCCTCAAAGATTGTATTTTGAAGAAGTTGTAGTGAGGTTGTTGAAGAAGCCTTTGTAAGAGAGTCCGCAACCATAGAGTGACTTTGGATTAAGCTAAGTGTAAATTCGTCGTTTGCATAGTCTTTGCGCAATCCTTTGGTTTTGATATCTATGTGTCTTGACTTAGAGTGCGACCCAAACTTCTTGATCTTGTCATCTAAACCCTTATTATCAATATGTAGAGTAGGCTTTGGTTTGGTGATTTGATGGATTTCACTGATGAGGTGCTTGATCCATTTGATTTCTAAGTAGCAGTCGAGTAAGGCGTTTAGTTCTGATTTGGTAGAAGATTAAGTGATGTTTTTCTGTCGAGTGGAGTTCCAGATGACTGGATTACCATAGTGGAGGATCATGTAGCCAGTTTGAGATCTGCAAAGGGTTGGGTCATCTCCCCAGGTGGCGTCGCTGAATCCTGAGAGAATTTCTTGTTTTGGATTGTACCTAATTATAAGTTTGAAGTTTTTTGTTGTCTTGAGATACTTCAAAACCTTCTTGACTTCCCTCCAATGAGTCATGCCCGGTTTGGCATTAAACCTGGCCAAACTAGAAACAGAGAATGAAATGTTGGGTTGGGAGTAATGAGCCAGGGGGTTCAGAAGCCCAGTAGCGGACCTGTAGTTTATATTGAGTTGGCAAAATTTGGCGTGGTCGACGTTGGAGGCAGGCTCAAGGTTTAGATTTTGCGTCAATGGAATGTGAGTATCCTTACAGGAGATCAAGCCCAGTTCTTCAAAGCCTTTTGCAATATGGTTGGGTTGACTCAAGAGAATTCTGTTGTCTTCAATTTCCATGAGCATGCCGAGTATTGTGTTCGGAGGATGGCAAGAGGAATTCTTGAATTGCTCGAGAAAGTTGACTGCAAAGAGGTCGGAGTTGCCTACATGAATAAGATCATCTACGTGAAAGTAGAGAATTTCACCGGTCTTGGTGTTGAGATACAGACAAGGATCGCTAGTCAATTCAAGATATCCTTGAGATTTTATCCATGACGTAAGAGTCTTGTACCAATTCTTGGGGGACTGCTTCAAGCCGTAGAGAGATTTCTTCAATTTCAAATAAGGAGATTTTCTAGCGGATCCTTCTGGGGTCCTTATGATGACAGTTTCGTCAATGGGAGCATGAAGGAATGCACCTTTCACGTTGAATTGAGTAAGTTTCATTTTATTTTTCAAGCTGTAGACAAGAGCTACTCGAAGTGATCCAAGTTTGCCAGTAGGTGCCCAAGTTTCATTATAGTCTATTCCTAGGACCTGGTTGAATCCTTGAACGCAGAGCCAAGCTTTGTATTTGACGGGGTTGCGGTGACAATTTTCTTTTACCTTGAAGACTCACGTTGTATTTAGGATATTGTCTGGGGTGCTGTGGTATTCTTCCCAGACATCTTGGAGCTCTATTGAGCTTAATTCATCTTCCAAAGCTTGCTTCCACTTTGGCCATTCTGGACATTTGCGCGCTGCATTGTAGGAAGGAGGCTTTTAGTAGTGGTGGAAAATGTATTGTTGAGGTTTTCTTACTTCCCTTTTGGGTCTTTGAGAGGTAGCTTGAATTGGAGGATCGGGGACTGGCGAAGGTAGAGGAGAGTGATCAGATGGTGGAGAAACTGGAGATACCAAATCATCTTGATCTGTTTCAGATTTGGAAGAGTTGTCTTGAGCTTCTTGAAAGGTGTATTTCTTTTTGAGTGATGAAGAATTAGGTTCTTTTGACTCAGATTCTATTTGAGTGAAGAGATTGATTCCCGGTGATTTAAGGAGAGGAAAGTTGTGGAGTGGATTTTTGAGAAACTGTACATGTTTAGTTTCAATAATAGAACCAGATGAGCTGAGGATCAGGTAAGAATGAAACACGGGATTGAACCCAACTAAGATCCCTTCCAATCCTTTCTCATCGAATTTCCTTCCTTTTTGTAGTTTGTTTGCCAGATAGATGATGGAGGATCCTACAGGTTTGAGATAATTAGTGGGGAGCTTCTTGCTAAACATAAGTTCCCAAGGGGATTGGTCATTACCTTCCCTTGGGACTTGATTCAGCATAAATCAGCAACTTCGAACCACAACATGCCAGTAGCACTTATTGAGTCTCGATGAGGAGAACTTTGCACAGGCCGATTCTATGATTGTCCGGTTAGCTTGTTTGGCTCAACCGTTATGTTGTGAGTGGTACGGTTTGGAAGTTAGGAGTTTGATGTGCTTGGATTTTGCGAATTCTTTCAATGTGGTGTTGGTGAATTCCGTTCCTTTGTCTGAAAAGATTTCGGTGGGGTAATAATTCATCCGCTTATATTCTGTCTCAAGAATGTTGATAATGACGTTGGGAGTTTCTTCTTTAGATTGGAGAGGAAATGCCGCCAGATAGCCCATGAAGTTGTCCACAAGTGTCAAGATGTACCGGTGGCCAGCTTTTGACTGAGGAGTGATTTGCCCGATCAGATCTAGGTGAATTTGTTTGAGTGGTTTAGATGAGGGCGATGAAGTGCCTGAGAACGGAGCCCGTGTGATTTTGCTCCTTACGCAGCCATCGCACTGAAATTTATCTAATTTGTCTTTAGAGTATCAATCCTCAAGGATTGGTTTGAGCATGGAGATTGAAGCATGGCCGTATGTCTTGTGAAGATTGGATAACGTCTGAGTTTGATTAAGTGGGGTAGTGGATGGTTGACTGGAGTGATTAACCAAGAGGTAATTCCCAGCGCTTTGAGTTTTCTAAATCACAAATAGATTATCTTGAATTAAACCTCTAAGAATCATCAAATTGCCTTGGGTGATATGGAATTCATCCTGTTTTTGAGAGAGACTGCAGCCCTTTTTTGCCAGGAGGCCGGGGCTGATCAGATTGACAACGATGTCTGGAATGTACATGCAATCTTCAAGCGTGATGATGGAATCTTTCCACTCGGGTCGCAGTGTACCTATTCCTCGTATCTTGAGATTTGCTTCCAACTTTCCTGTCTTAATTTCCTCTAACTCATCCTGTAGATCAATAGAGATGAAGTATTTTAGATCGTTAAAGATGTGTATATTTTCTCCTGAATTGAGAAGAAGATTTGGTGTGCTGTCTGCATTGATCCGGAGAGTCAGGAGGGTATGATAGTTGATGGTAGGTGTCTTCTTTGTCCTATTTTTCCACTCATTTTGCTGTTCTACCCACCAATCTGGAGCAATCTGAGGATGAAGGTGAAAACAGGATGATTCGGGATGAGGAGCATTTGGATTGTGGAAGCCTTCTTTGCATCTGATCCGAGGCTTTCTATCATCCTTATCAGGTCTGCCCTTGAAGGTCACTAAGGAAACGTAAGTGGAAGATTTGCCCGTCTTAAATTGTGCCTTCCTCTCATTGTTATATTGAGTTAAATGATTGAATACAACTTCTACAGTTATCAACTTCTCGCCGTGCATGATTTGTTGTTTCAGTTTCTCTAGAGTTGATGGGAATTTGAAAAGGATTAGGTACGCCAGAATGTCATTCGGTAGATCTATTCCTACGTCTGCCATTCCAGTGAGTGATTTTCGGATGTCCATTATGAATCCTTTGATAGCCTGTTCATTGAATGGAGCGTGCAGAAATTGATTGAAGATTTGTGCTCTATTAGCTGTTTCAGATGAGGCAAATCTGCGGGTGATTTTGGTCCAGAGTAGCTTGGAAGATGTGATGTTTGAGGCATTGACAACGTTGGCGTGTGTGGTGCTGTCGAGTTTGGATAGGATGATTGCCCGGATCTCTTGGTCTTGTTGTACTGGGAGTTGTCCTAGGTTTTTAATCATGATGTCCTTGATATCCTTGAGATTGAACAACATCAACATTTTATCGCGCCAAATTGAATAGTTGTCCTCATTCAGCGGGGGAATGGCATCAACGGAGGCCTTGAGCGCAACCTGGTGAAAGTAATTGTTTGCTCCGACTGGTTCATTCATATTCAATAACACGGGGTTGTAATTCGGCTTTTAACCGTGATAGGATTTGAATAGATTTATTTAGAACTAAAACCCAGCGGACTAAGGATAGAAGTTAGAATCATGAAAGACAAGGCAAATATTAGGAAGAAGAAAGGAATGAGGAGACCAACAGCTTTGAGTCACTTACAAATTAAGAAAGAGATCAGACAGCATAGGCATAGGGTGTTGGTGGCAAGAAGGTTGATAGAGTGCAGACGACAAAGGCAGAGGACTACAAGATTGAATGATACTGTCAGAACAATCATGCAAGGGCGATCTTGAGGATTAGGTTCTTACCAGGCATAAATTGGACGGCGGAGAGACAGTTCAGATGAGAGTGGAAGAGTTAAGAGTTTAGATCGAGGTGATAGTGTTGAGATGATTCAGATTGGAGAGTTAAGGAAAGGAGGTAAGAAAGGTGAGAAGATGAGAAGGCGACAAAGAAAAGGAGAATCAGGAGAAGGAAGGATAAGAGGCGGAGTAGAGAAGGAAGAAAGAGCGGTTGCCAGAAGTTCACCCAGGGATTCACCCAGAAAGCAGAGAGGCCAAGGTGATACAGACATGTCACAAGTCTTTGTCTCAGTTCATCCGCAGGGCTACTGGGACGGAGACTGAATGAGAGTTAGAACACAGGATGGGATGGGCATAATCTTAACAAAACCTGCCATTTTAAATTGTGATTTCCTGTTCTAGAATATGAGTACTACTTAAAATTGTGTCTTTGAAAAATGCCAATCTCACATAAATTGAATTTTTTAAACTTCAAATTCACCATTCTGTTGGATTTTTGGTGTTCACTAAGAGAGTAGAAGAAATTACGATTTCAAGAGGGCTAGAGAATGGCGGTAATCAGCAAGGAGAAATTATAAGAGAAGATAAAAAGAAGGAAATAGAAAAGAAAATACAGAAAGAAACAAACATAAAGATGCCGCGGAGCTGAGATAGGTTTGATAGAGAAGGGAAGCTGAGGATAGAAAGACGATTTGATAAAAGAGGGAAGATTCTTTGTACGGCAAAGAGTAAGATAAGAATCAAGGTACAACAAATGGTCAGGCAAAGAGATCAGGTTAAAGTCTTACCAGACAGAGCTAGCTAAGGATGAGACCAAAGACAAGAGGTTGAGGTCGCGAGTTTGAGAGAGTTGAAGTAGATGCAAAGAGAAGAATGACAGACGGAGACAAGGAAAAAGAAGAAGACATGGAAAAAGGAAAAAGGAGAATTAAGAATTTTTATGATCAAATTCCAGAAGAGAAGCCCCCGGGTACGGCCCCAACATGGATTCTTAAGGTAGAGTAAGGAGCGCACAGTCTGTACGTGTGACATTTGAGAGACAGTGAAGAAAAAGAGAAAAAGAAAGAAGAGAGGAAATTGGGCGCAGTAATTCTGATCAAGGTGGTGGGTGAGAATGTTTAGAAGTTTCAACACTCCCTGTGGCTGGTATGAATGAAAATGCAATTGAGTGAGAGGGATCAATGAGATTCAGCAAATGCAATAAGGTGAAGTAAGTCAAAGCTTTTGTGAGACCATCTGATTTCATCTTAAGAGAGGGAATGAGTTTCACAATAAGTTTGCCTGAGGAGAGTTCCTCTCAAAGGGCTTTGTTTTTGATGTTGATGTGGCAAGTTTTAGAGTTGCAACCAAGTTTCTTGAGTTTTTTGTCTAAAGCTTTGTTATCTATATAGTGAAGACTGGGTTTGAGTTCTTTTTGCCAAAGTTTGGCTACTAAATCTTTCATCCAGATAGCTTCCAAAAAGGATTCTACCAACGGGTTCAATTCAGCTTTGGTTGTAGAGTGGGTAACATTTCTTTGTTGGTAACTGCTCTGGGAGATAAGAGATCCAAAGAGAAGAGAAAGATGTCCCAATTTGGAGCGTTGAGTTTCCAGGTCATCACTCCAAGTGGCATTGCTATAGCATTCAATTTGGGTACTTGGAAAGTGAACTTGAAGGGTGAGTTTGTAGTTTTTGGTTGCCTTGAGATATTTCCAGCAGCATTTGACTTCCCTCCAGTGACACATTCCCGGTTTCTTGAAGAATCTAGCAAGACTAGAAACAGCAAAACTCAGGTTGGGTTGGGTGAGACAGGCTATGCAATTCATGAGAAAAACGGCCAATCAATTGTTGATTTTTTAAAGATTTGAATTCTTCATGTTCTTTGTCTGAGGCAGGGGATAGACTGGCATTGACGGTAAAAGGAATAGAGAAAGGTTTGAAATTGCTCATTTTGAGTTCTTCCAGGCCATGATTGATGTGTTTTGGTTGAGAAAGAAGAATTTTATTGTTGATTTGTTTGTATTTCATACCTAGGATGGTGTTGGGCTCATGATAACTGTAATTTGAAAAAAAATTGAGGAAAGAATTTTGAAAGTCTTCTCCTGCGCCTACAAGTATTAAGCCGTTGACGTGGAAGAATAAAACAGAGTTTCTTTCAGGGTGTATATATAAGCAAGGATCCAAAATAGACTCTTGGAAGCCCTGCTCTTGAATCCAGGATGTAAGAGTGTGGAACCAATTTGCAGGAGATTGCTTGAGTCTGTAGAGCGACTTATTGAGGATGAGGTACTTAGATTTTATTTTGCTTCCCTTGGGCGTCTTGATAATGGACTTGTCTGCTAGAGGTTCATGGAGGAAGGCGCTTTTGATGTCAAATTTTTTGATGGGAAGAGAATGATATAGACCAAAGAGAAGAGCCATTCTAAGAGACGCAGCTTTTCCTGTAGGAGAGAAATTATCAAGATAATCGAGACCGTAGATTTGGTCAAAGCCCTGAACAAATAACCAACTTTTGTAGACTAATGGATCTCCATGGCAGTTATCTTTGAGGCGATAGACCCAGGTAGTATTGAGTGGGTTGATAGGCTCTGGTACGTTGTATTTGTACCACACGGCAAGATTTTCTATACCGTTTAGTTCGGAGTCCATCGAGGCTTCCCACTTGATGGAGTCAAAACATTTTTTTGCTTGTTAAAAGGTTCTAGGGAGGTAATAGTGATGATAACCATATTGGAGCGGAGGATTGAGTAAGGATCAATCTCTTAGTCTGTGTCTGGGATCAAACTGGATTTCCAGATCATCAGACGAGTTGGACAAGTCATTGGAGGAGGGATCCTCAGGCTGAGGAGTATCAAGAGAAGGGGAAGGAGAAGAGGGAGACTGAGATTCATCAGGACAGAGAGGAAGAGGAGTTGAAGAGGAAGGAGCAGAGGGAAGAGGGAGGTCATTGTCTAACTTGATTAAGAGTGATTTTTAAGGATTAGAAGAAGAGGAGTAAGCAGGAGGAGAGAAGGGAGAAGAGTCTTTGACAATTTTTATGTGTTTGGAGGAGATGATTAAGTTGTCAGGAGTAAGAATTTGATAGGATAGAAAGCTGGGGTTGTAGCCCACAAGAGTGCCTTTAAGGCCTTGATCCTTGAATTTTTTGCCGCAAGAAATTTTGTTGTCCAAATAGACAACTGTGGAACCAATGTGGTGAAAATAACTGTATGTAAGTGTTTTATTAGTAAAAATCTGATAGGGCAATTGAGAATGAGAATCTTTGGCAATTTGCTTAAGAGTGAGACAAGCCATTTTGGATATTTCGGCCCACAGGTTGTGAGGAAGCTTGGAACTTTGAAGAATAGCTTGAATACATTGGGTCAGAGTCCTGTTGGTTCTTTCAATTTTTCCATTGTGTTTGTGATGGTAAGGCGCCCTGAAAAGATGATGTATAGAGTTCAAGGTGAGGAAATTGTTAAAATTGGTGGAGGAAAATTCTACACCTCCATCAGTGCAGATTGTGGCAGGAAAAAAGTCCCGTTTTTGAGTTTTGTGATTGAGGATGATCTTCAATTGCGTGCTTGCATTGGATTTGTGCTGAAGAGGAATGGATGAAATGTAGCCCAAGTGGTTGTCGACTATAGACATTATATAGTTCATATGGTTCCTGGAACTGGGAGTGATAGGACCAATGAGATTGATGTGAAGTTGTTCAAAAGGTTTTGATGCTTGCAATTGACTATTTTTAAAAGTAGACTTCAAAATTTTAGAAAAAACACAATCTACGCATTGAAACTTGGACAGTGACTCGGCAGAAAGATTGGGAAAGACATTCTTCAGACAGTAAGGACTGGTGTGTCCAAGAGATTTGTGAATGTATTTCAGATTCTTGGTCATAAATTCCTTACAAGAGAGGTGGCAGAGTTTTTGATTGGCTCCTACAAGAGAAGGAATATTTAGAACAAAGAGGTTACCTTGGATGAAACCAGAGAAAACAGGCTTTGATTTGGAGTAAAGATGGAATTGAGACCCATTCAATACAAGCAAGAACGATTTTGAAAAGATTAGTTTGCCAGGACTTATGAGGTTGTGGACGAGATTGGGAATGTAGAAACAGTTGGACAGAGTCACCACGGAGTTTTTCCAGACTAGTTGAACATTTCCTTTTCCTTTGATCAAAAGTTTGGAGCCTTCTTTTCCAGTGTTGATGAAGTCGCCATTTGAAAAGTGATTGAGATGAACAAAGAAATTGGTAGAATTGAACATATGGCTTGAGGCTCCAGAGTCAAGTATGATTTGGTTGGCTGAATTGATTTCTTCTATCCAAGTAGTCAGCAGAGCGTGGTAATGGGAAACTTCTTTGCCTTTGGAGTTTGAGTTCATTTGAGCTCTCCAGTTGGCTTGAGATTCTTTCCACAAGTCCAGAGAGAGATTTTCATGTTTGTGCCAGCATTTATCTTCTGAATGATCAGGAGACAGAGGATTATGGAAGCCTTTCTTACATTGTAATTTGCAAGGGACAGGTTTCTTGAGATTTGAGGTTGAGGCCGCAAGTTTGAGAGAGTTGAAGTAGACACATAGAGAAGGATGACAGAAGGAGATGAGGAAAAAGAAGAAGACATGGAAAAAGGAAAAAGGAGAAGTAAGAATTTTTATGATCAAATTCTGGAAGGGAAGCCCATGGGTACTTCCGCAACATGGATTCTTAAGGTAGAGTAAGGAGAGCGCAGTCTGTAGGTGTGACATTTGAGAGACAGTTAAGGAAAATAGAAAAAGAAAGAAGAGAGTACATTGGGCGCGTTAATTCTAATCAAGGTGGTGGGTGAGAATGTTTAGAATTTTCTACACATTCATACATAATCATCCATCAAAATCAAATTGAAAACATACACCCTACCACATTTATGAATATTGAAACTAAATTTCTCAGTTAACCACACCATACACCTCATAATTTTAGATCACACACATCATCACCACTCACATCTAATCACTTCAAATAAAAAAATAAAAAGCCCTCATAGAACCCTTCACTCTCAGAATTTCCAAAGCAAGCTCCAGAAGTCTTAAAAAAAATTCAATCAATCTAGCTGGAATTTGGTTTCTACTTGACACTTATGGAGAATTATCTGGAATGCAACTTTTGATTCTTTAACTATCTATTTCAAAGGAACTACCAAGTCCCCAAAACACAAAATTTTCATTATTCTATTGATGAAAAGAAAAATATCTGTATCCTACCTGAATTTAGCTTCCAACCACTTTTTGAAACTTCTTTGGCATCATTCATGAATTTTTTGGGGATGATTGAAAAATTTTGAGTATTCCAGCTTCCCTCCTCTCTTACTGCGCTTCCATGCGCCCTTCTGTTCCACTGCGCGTCCATGCGCATGTCCATTTCTCCTCCTGCGCTTCTGCGCGCGGGTACTCATACTCATTGAGTCTATGACGGGGGAGCCCAACGACTCATCATTTTCATCATCTCTATTCATCATCTCGATTGGATCTCTCTATTTATCATCTTGATTGGATCTCTCAATCTCTTCTTGACTATTGATTGTCTCTCTATTTCTCCTTTCTTTTCTTCTTGTTTATTATTCTAATTTCTTTATTTCTCTATTTTCTCCAATCCCTTCTAACCTCAACATACGTCACTAAACCTACAAATATATACTCAACCCAATCTCATAAATATCTCTGACTGGTAAGATAGATATTGCTCTTCAACAAAACATGGATCCAATCTGACTCTCTGCTTCGACTAGCCAAACTCCGCCTATATTCAAATCCCATTCTTCCTGTCTCCTCAGATTATCTCTTTGTCCTTAACTCTCTCATCTCTCCTAAACTAAAGCTGTCTCATCTGACTATCATTATTGATCTAAGCTGTAGGGATCAACGTCTTTTCTCTTCCTGTTTCTTTATCTCTTCTTTGATGTATTTTTCTGATATTTTTCTTTTCTACTCTTTCAGCCTCAGCTGGTTTTTAGTTCTGTTGAAATTCAATTAGATCTCATTACGGTTAAAAGCCAAAGGACCTCCACACGAACTTAACTGAGCCAGCCATGAACAAACCAGCCGGAGCAAACAACTACTTCCATCAAGTTGCGCTTAAAGCATCCATAGACGCCATAGAGAGTTTTATCACAGAAATGAGAAAGGCCATCACAAGGATGACGGATGTTGGGATCAAATTACCAAAAGACATCTTGGCGTACCTACTACTATTCAAGTTTCCTCCTACTCTTGAAAACCTCAAGCAGAAAATCATGCACGTAGAGAAAAATCTGACAATGGAAATATTTTTTAATCATCTTATCCAGTACCATAACAAGAGAAAGGCTCAATCCAATCTTAGCAAACCTTCCACCAACGTCTCACTTGTTTTGACCAGGACAAGAACCTTCAAAGACGACAAGAAAGTAAAACTGAGATGCTGCAAAGGCTATCACGATCCTAATGCTCCCCACGCTCAATCTTCTTGCTTTCATCTCCATCCCGAAGTTGCTCCTGAATGGTGGATTGAACAACAAAACAAATGGAAAAATAAGAACAAGAAAAATCCAACCATCAACTACCATTCCCTACTGACGCTCTGGATCAATGCAGATAATAATCCAAATTTACTATTAGACTCCGGGGCCAACGTTCACATTTTCAACGATTTGAAATTTTTCTCTTCGATAAAATTACAAGAAAAATCTGAAGAAATCAAGACCGGAAAATTGGAGGCCAATCTTAAAATACGAGGAATTGGAACAGTCCAACTAGACTGGAAAGATTCAGTGATCATGCTTGAAGATTGTGCTTATGTACCAGACATTGTCGTCAATCTAATCAGTCCCGGACTCCTTGCTAAAAAGGGGTGTAATCTCACTCAGACTCGCCATTCGTTCAAGGTAACTCAAGACAATCAAGTTGTGTTGAAGGGCTTGATCAGGGAAAACTTGTTTTTCATTGAAAAACCTCAATTGGCTGGTCAGAAAAATACTGTGAATATCTCCAACCAATCTTCTAATTTCACATATACCCTCTTAGATTTCCACAAGATGTATGGTCATGCTTCTATCTCAACGCTTAAACCTCTCCTGAAGGATTGCTTTTTGAACGATGAACTTCAGTCCTTTCAATGTGACAGTTGCGTCAAGTGTAAGATCACCAAATCTCCATTTTCCAATGTCTCTTCTCCTGCTAGCAAACCTTTAGAACAAATCCACCTTGATTTAGTCAGGTCAATCACTCCTCAATCAAAGGCTGGACATCTTTATCTTCTCACCCTACTCAATAATTTTACTGGCTACCTGGCATGTTTTCCTCTAACTTCCAAAGATCAGACCCCCAAAACGATTATCAACATCCTGGAGACCGAATATAAACGTCTAAACTACTATCCCTCTGAAATATTTTCCAATAAAGGGACTGAATTTACTCATTCCACCCTGGAAGATTTTGCCAAAGAAAAATTCATCAAACTTTGTACTTCCGAAACTTATCATCCTCAGCATAACGGACAAGCTGAAAGAGCAAATAGGACGATCATAGAATCAGCCAGATCCACCTTCTCCTCATCTTGCCTAGCCAAGAACTACTGGCATATAGTAACTCAAAGCTGTTGCTTTATGTTAAACCAGATCCCTCAAGAAGGTAATCCGTTGTCTGCCTGGGAACTCATTTTCGGCAAGACACTCCCAGCTAATTATTTAAAACCTGTAGGTTCTTCTGTGATCTACCTTGCCAATTGTCTTCAAAAAGGGAGAAAATTTGATGAAAAAGGTCTCAAAGGAGTCCTGATTGGTTTCAACCCTGTCTTCCACTCTTACTTAATCCTGGATACGCTCGGGACCATCATTGAAACTAAGCATCTGAAATTTCTCAAAAATCAATTTAACAAATTCCCTTGCTTTGAATCGCCTGGCTTGGACATCTTTTCTCACCTTAAATCAAATTCCTACAAAACGGACTTCTCGACTACTGATAAACAATACTTGATTAGGGAGACCAACTTGGAAAGTTCTGAGTCGAACTCTAATTGAGAAGATGCTCTTCATTCTACACCTCAACCTCCGCCTCTCCCTTCCCATTCACAACCAGAAACGCCTCATCAAAGAATTAATCTGCGTCCAAGACATGAGCTCCAGAAACCACAAAGGTACGGTTTCCATCATTACTATGAACCTCCCTCTTAAAAGGCCGCCCAAAAATGTTCTGAATGGCCAAAGTGGAAAGAGGCTTCCGAGGAAGAGCTTAAATCAATCAAATCTCAAGAGGTTTGGGAAGAATATTACGACAAACCCAACAATATATTGAACATGACGTGGGTATTCAAAGTAAAAGAAAATTGTCATGGAGAACCCGTGAAATACAAAGCCCGCCTATGTGTACAGGGATTCAATCAAATTCAAGGCATAGATTTTGAGGAGACTTGGGCGCCTACCGGAAAACTAGGATCACTTTGTCTTGCGCTGGTATATGGTCTAAAGAATAAAATGAAATTTACGCAATTTGATGTAAAAGGGGCTTTTCTCCATGCTCCCTTGAACAAGACTGTAATCATCAAAACTCCTGAAGGCTTGGATTGAAAATCTCCATATCTCAAATTAAAAAAATCCCTCTACGGTTTACTTCAATCACCCAAAAATTGGTACGAGACCCTCACCGCGTGGATCAAATCACAAGCATTCCGCAAATCAACAAGCAACCCTTGTTTATATCTCAATTCTAAATCTGGGGAAGTTCTCTACTTCCATGTTGATGATTTGATCTTAGTAGGGAAAACTGACTTGTTCAAAGTCAATTTCCTGAAAAGATTCTCTAACTCTTCCTTCCATTTGCCGAATACGATTCTTGGGATGTTAATGGAATTTGAAGGGGACAGCATATTTCTGAGTCAGCCAAAACACATCAATTGAGGACTTGAAGAATTGGGTCTCACCAAATGTAAGGATATAAATACACCTCTAACACAAAACTTACATCTTGAACCGGCCTCCGACAAAGATCATGCTCAGTTTTGTCAGCTCAAGATTAATTATCAATTGACAATTGGATTATTAAACCATCTTTCTCAATACACTCGTCCGGAAATCTCCTTCGCCTCCTCCAGTCTGGCAAGATTCAATGCAAAACCTGGCATAACTCATTGGAGGGAAGTCCGTAAAGTATGGAAATACCTCAAAACCACTAGAAACTTCAAGTTGACTCTAAGATACAACTCGTCCAAGGACTGTATTGCGGGCTATAGTGATGCTACGTGGGGAGACAATCCCACTTCTTGCAAATCTCAAACCGGATATATAGTATTACATTTCGGCAGTCCAGTCATCTGGAACTCCTCACAACAACGTAAAGTAATGTACTCCTCTACAGAATTGGAACTCAATGCACTGCTTGATTGCTCCCTTGAGTTGAAGTGGATCACTCACCTTGTGGATGAAATACACAACTCTACCTCAACCAAATTGAGAATATATGTGGATAACAAAGGGTTAGACAATAAAATAAAAAAATTTGGATCTCACTCCAAATCACAACACATTGATATCAAAAATAAAGGCCTACGCAAAGACTTCAACCTCTCTAAATTTCTTCTCGATCTGGTACCCACCGATAAAATGATAGCAGATCCCTTAACCAAAGCAACGTCCGTTGGGGCCCTTCAACTACTCCAACAAACCTCTTTCACCTGCTAATTCACTCAAATCTCCTCTTACCAGTCACAAGGGGTGTTGAGTATTCCAGCTTCCCTCCTCTCTTACTGCACTTCCATGTGCCCTTCTGTTCCACTGCGCGTCCATGCGCATGTCCATTTCTCCTCCTGCGCTTCTGCGCGCGGGTACTCATACTCATCAAGTCTATGACGGGGGACCCCAACGACTCATCATTTTCATCATCTCTATTCATCATCTCAATCGGATCTCTCTATTTATCATCTAGATTGGATCTCTCAATCTCTTCTTGACTATTGATTGTCTCTCTATTTCTCCTTTCTTTTCTTCTTGTTTATTATTCTAATTTCTTTATTTCTCTATTTTCTCCAATCCCTTCTAACCTCAACATACGTCACTAAACCTACAAATATATACTCAACCCAATCTCATAAATATCTCTGACTGGTAAGATAGATATTGCTCTTCAACAAAACATGGATCCAATCTGACTCTCTGCTTTGAGCCAAACTCCGCCTATATTCAAATCCCATTCTTCCTGTCTCCTCAGATTATCTCTTTGTCCTTAACTCTCTCATCTCTCCTAAACTAAAGCTGTCTCATCTGACTATCATTATTGATCTAAGCTGTAGGGCTCAACGTCTTTTCTCTTCCTGTTTCTTTATCTCTTCTTTGATGTCTTGTTCTGATATTTTTCTTTTCTACTCTTTCAGCCTCAGCTGGTTTTTAGTTCTTTTGAAATTCAATTACATCTCATTAAAAAACATTATTTCTTCCAGAATTAATCTTTGAATCCTCAAAGGAATCCTTCAATCAACTCTTCAGTTTCTCTGCATCGTTGAGATCAAATTTTAATGTAGTGGCTATTTAATTTGGGTTGTGATAAACTCAAAACCCTAAAAAACCCATAAACAACTCTAAATAGGTTGTGTGGCACGGTTCACAATGCTTCTGAGTGGTTTAGGGCTTCCCAAACCCCACAGAGTTGTGAAAGGCTGTTCACAACTAAGATGGTTTGTGAGCCAGCCCACACAGCCCATTTTGAGTTTTGAATGGCTGTTCAAAACCTTTTCACAACTACAGGGTTGTGAGCAAAAAAAATAAGTTAAAATTAAAATGAATATAAATAAATAGGAAATAAGAAATTAAACAAAACAAAACAAAACATCAAAAAAAGTTGCAAAAATAAAATAAATTAAAAAATAAAGGGAAATGATAAATTCACGAATCATTTGGGTTTTGTAAACTACTCAAATGGGCTGTGTGGCATACCACATGACTAAAATTGAGTCATGTGGCCTCTACACGACTTGACTGTAGTTGTGTACCTCCCAAACAATGTTTCTGTGTTGTGTGGCACCCTGCCCAACTACATTCAAGTCGTGCAGGGCTGTAGACAACTCAAATGCAGTTGTGTCTCATGAAAAAAAACTAAAATTGATTTGGGCCAAAATAAGAAAAACAAAAAAAGTAAAATAAATTGAATAAAAATTCAAAAAAAAAAAACAGAAATCAACCAAAAAATCCAAATATGTTGATTTTTTGGTTAAAATAAATAAATAAATCAATTAATTGATAAATGAATCAATTGATTAATTAATTAATTAATTGATTAATTAATTGATTAATTAATTAATTAATTGATTAATTAATTAATTGATTAATTAATTAATTGATTAATTAATTGATTAATTAATTAATTGATTAATTAATTAATTGATTAATTAATTAATTAATTAATTAATTGATTAATTAATTAATTGATTAATTAATTAATTGATTAATTAATTAATTGATTAATTAATTAATTGATTAATTAATTAATTGATTAATTTATTGATAAATAAATAAATAAATAAATCAATAAATGAAAGAATAAATAATTGAATAATTAAATAAATAAATAAAAAATAGATAGATAGATAGATGAAAAAAAATTGTGTTTGGAACAACCCCTTTGATGCATGTATGGGCCCCCACCCATTGATTAGGTCTTGTGGGGCCCTAAACAACTCCCACATGACTGGGAGTTGTGAATTTATAATCACACAAAAATAAATTGTGAAAATTTCACAACTCAAGGGCAATGAATGCAAATTAATGGCCCTATGAATAAATTAAAATAAAAAATTTAAAATTCTCAGAAAATCAAAAAATTTTGGCCGAAAAAAAAGGGGGTAAATAAAGCTAAAAAGGAAAAATACACAAAACGCAGCCCGAAAAAAATACTATAATATAATTTTTGAATAAAATATGATAAAATACAATAAAATTTAAAAAGTTTATATAATATTAAAAGAGAAATTGAATTTAATAAGAAAAAATTGAACAAAATTAAATTAAACACAATAAATTGAATCCATATCATTCCATTTTATAATTTCATAAAGTCAATCAATCAACCCCAAGAAAAGAGGAATCAAATTCAACCTCATTGAACTATCTCTAAAGTAAAAATGACAAAAAAAGAAAGTTTGACTTGTGTTCAGCTGATCCCATCATAAGAAATAAAAAGACTTCTTATGATGGGATCAGACCAAAATAAGTTGAATTCATTGGAATGGCGCAAAACTGAATCAAAACCCACCCAAAAAAGGGATAGTCCATTGAGCTGGACTTGATACAAGTCCACCTCAATAGAATTTCCCTCATTTAAGAATATCAAAACAAAAAGGTTCAACTGGTGTAAAGTTTATCCAATCATAAGAAGCAAAAATACTCCTCAAGGTGAAATCAGCCTCACACAAGTTTAACTGAATTAACAATAAAATATCATTCAAAAAAACACTCAAAAGGATGATTTTCCAAATTCTATAACCCTTTATATTAATAGAAATACAAGATCAGCATTGGAAGTAAATATTAGACCAAACCCAAATGATGAAATGATATGATTTTTATAAATTGCAATAAAAGTCCAGTTGATCTCTGAGATGATCAACCCAACCTGAAGATTTCTTTGAAGTAAAAGAAGAAGTTTTTGATATAACAGGCAGGATTGTAAGCATATCTCCCTCAAGTAATAAATGAACCCAATGGTTATTGTTAACAAAGGAAATGAAGATGGAATCTGATAATTATTGTAGACCCATTTCCATAGGATTATAAGTAAAAAATGAATCCAATGGAATGAAAAAAATTGGTCTTGAAAAAGTATCTGCTATTATTTTATGCATATCAAACTTTGAAAGCCATTTTGAAGAGGTGATCTTTTCATTGATGTCTTGAACATCAATTCTTTGTTTGATATTTTTTACCTCTTTGCTGCTACCATATATCTTAGCATAGCATGCCTCATGTTTCCTTAATGTTTCTTTCATTTAAATTTAGACTTTGAACCATCTATTTTTATCATACCCAAGTGAGTTAGAAATGAATCTAAATCCACAATTGTCATCACCAACAGGATCCCAAATCTCACCCAAGAACTTATTTAAGTTCTCAGGTGATTGATTGAGGTATTTAATTTCGTTTTCTAAAATCAAAAATTACTTAGCCAACATCCAAATTGCATCAATTGAATTAATACTAACTAAAGCTGAGATTCTGGTTGACTTCTCTTGCATGTTTTTTTTTTTTTTCATTAGAAGAGGGTTCCAATTCCAAATGAAGGGAGGATAATTAATGTTCAGTCTCTTCAACTGAGCTATGAAATAAAATTCTCTGAGCTATGAAATCAGATTCTGACCCTGATGACTGGGAATATAAAGATCATATAACCTCAAGTTCATTGAAACATCAAAATGAATGCTTCTCAAAATAAAAGACTTGGTATTTTTGGTATTTTTGGTGCCCTTCTAATCACCCTTTCCCTCTCAAGTTTATTTTAAACATTTTCCAAATCTTGAAAGTTCACACCTAGTGTCTTTCAATTTGTTTCTCCTGCGGCTGGACTTTAAGAATTTTGGCTTGAGCCTTGGATTAGTAACAAAATTTTTTGCATTATTGACTATGGACTTCAGAAGCTGCACTTTCAATTTTTCAGGTTGTCCCATAACAATTAAAATGATTTTATCAAAAAATTGAGAAGAGTCAAGCACTGGATCAGTTTAAAACTTCCAAAAAGAAAAAACATCATTCATTAGTAAATCCATTCAGGAATCAT
Organism: Puccinia polysora; assembly: GCA_025617555.3. Lineage (NCBI taxonomy): Eukaryota > Fungi > Basidiomycota > Pucciniomycetes > Pucciniales > Pucciniaceae > Puccinia > Puccinia polysora. Next base: position 34,427,954 of record CM062616.1, read on the forward strand.
CAATCAAACAGGAATTATCACTCAAAAAGCAATTAAAAAAATCCAACAATCCAACAATCCAACTTACTGAACCAGAAGGGCTATAGTCTAACCTCCAATCAGGATGTAAGTCATCAGGCAAAACAGATCTTATTGATGATAGTATTTGGCCTAATGTGTGGGAAAAGGGCAAGTCCATTTTCTTGGAATATGAATTGGTGCACACTTACTATAAATTATGCAATCAATATCACACTTTAACTTGTTGAATTGTTCCCCAACAAGTAAAACTCCCTCAATTTACAAATTGTATCCCTAAAGTAACAGTTCTGTTCAAAGAACTGTTCTTAAATTTATTCAAGAGTTGCTAAGCAACACATGCACTGATTTTATTTTTTCATTAATTATTCCATCCAGGTGTTTCAACACTTCAAAAATGTTCCCCAAAGAATTTGCAAGTCATTTTTTGAAAGTAGCATGGACCCCTTCTACCCAAGACATTGTTTTTTTCTAAAATTCGGGGTTGACAAAAATCCATGCAGTTAAAAATGTCTTGTGGATAGTAAAAATTTTATTTTCCATATAAATAAGCACATCCTCATGGTCTTTCAGGGAACACTGTATACAAGTTTCAACATAAGCAATCCCAGCAGAGATGAACAGAAGAAGCAATAAATTGGCCTACTCTGACTTCCACATAATTGAATTCTGCCTCCCCCTTGGTTTTAGAGGTCCCATAATTTTCCCACAGAGACATAAAAAGTTTCAATCCTTCATCATGATTACTGAAGCAAACTTGGAAATTTGCTTTAATATTTTTATACAAGTGTCAAGAGCACAACTGTCTGGATGAATCAGGGAAATTATGTTGAATAGAAAAAATCAGCACTTTTTCATGGCCCATCAAAAATAATTTGGGAAGCCTCTCTGCATCATAAAACAACTCCCTTAGTGTTTTCAAGTTTCAACTGTATAACTCAAATTGTTATTTTTTTGAAAATAACCAAAGCCTTTGTAAACCGTTTCCTGTTTGCAGTCATTCCTAAAACATGCAATATATAGAGGGGTGTTGTACCTATTTGTTTTATAAGTAAAATCCAACAAAGAAATATGATGGAAGTTTTTAAAAATTTTTATAGTATCAGCCAAGAACAGGGCATCTAAGTGGCCCTCTCCACTGAATTTTGACCTGGATACCCACTGAGTATCTTGGAGCTTTTCAAATAGCACATGCATAACAATTTTACTCTTGAGTTCTTATGCCTTTTCCTTGCGCTTAGTCTTGCATATTTTTCTATTAGAGCGCCTCAGAGTTAGAAAACCTGGCTTTTTTGAACAAACCAGCCATTTTTAATGGCTGGTTTGTGAAATACACATACCCCTTGACTGGTATATTTCAAAATGGTGGTTTCAAAAAAAAAAAAATGGTGTGTTTCAAGTAGAAAAACAACCATTTTATCTGTAATAATCCATCACCCTCCCCTCTGTATACACAAAAGGTGAGCAGGACCATTCATTATCCATTTTATTATCTAAAAAAATATCACATCTGTTCAGAACAATTTATTTTTACATATGAGAGGAGTTTGATGAAGTCCGGATATTTGGTCCATCATCTACTAGTTACATATCTTGATCCATATCAATAAGCACTTATGTGCACTGTTAACATCATCATCATAATTTTTTCAGATCTGCCTGTGAATCAGTTTTCATCAACAATCTCAAGATCAAGAAACTAAAAACATCAGAGTAGCTTACAGGAAGTTTGAACAATCAAATTCAATCTACCAGTTATTTAATCTTTCAAGTTCAATTGATGAAGGAAAATAGGGAGGAGAGGAGGAATATTGGGTTGATTCATCATTGAGTGATCAAAGATATTCCGTATAATTATCATTCCAACCATACTAGTCCAACTAAGAGTGATGATCATCATCAACAAACAGTGGATGACTACTTACCAATTGATGATTACTAAACCAAGCCAAGGATCAAGTTAAAGTTCCACAAAGCTTGAAAACCAATCAATTGATTATTTACATTCATGGTGGAACATGGAGGATGGGTGAGTTACATGATGAGCCTCTCTGGAATTTTTAATCATTCAATATTGTCATTGAATTTACTGATTGAGAAGATCACCTTTTTGATTTGATCATTGTTGCCCCTAGGTGATAAGGCATGATAAAATTTGAATTGGTTCCCAAGAAAAAGCTGAAATAAATTTCAATAAAGTCACAGAAATGAGAAAAAATTGAGATGATTATGAAAGAAACATGGTGAGAGAAAATAACCAACAAGGTTTCACAGGAAGAAGGCTGTGAGTCTAAGAATAGTAATGGATGGGAGATATGATACAAGAATTGCAAGACCGTGAGAGATATGTGATCATTAAGAGTCAAAAGGTCCTTAGACAAAGTAGCAAGATGATTTACTAAGGGCCAGTGCAAGGAGTGAAAGCAACAGTTGAGATATTGCAGTAGAAGAGTCAAAGCACCTTGAGTAACTAACAGAAGAAGATCATGTGAGTGAGTTGAGAAAGAAGTTGAGACTTGTTTCTCTGGTCCTCTTACTGGTTAAACTGGCTGCCAGACTTAGTGTGTGAGGTTGAGGTTTGTTGTGTGATTGAGTGTTGGTAAAGAGTTTATGAACTTGAAAGTTGTTTTGAGTTGATTGACTTGAGTTGGTTGAAGTTTGATTGGTGATTTTGTTAGTATGAGGAATCAGAGTTGGACTATGTCCCAAAGGTCATAACTAAATGTGGAGTGTTCACAGACAGGTGCCCATGCAAGATGGAGTGCAGGGCTACCAGTGTATAGTGGATAGTATGGCTTGGAAACTTCACTCAGATACTATGAGAAGATATAGAATATATAAATAAGAATAAAAATAAAAGACAGAACATGGAATATGAAGAGCAGCACAGAAACTTGAAATTAAGAACTTAACACTCCCCCACAACTCCAAGATCAGTGAACTATAGAACTAAAAGTATTTACCAATCTCATGTTTGAGTTCTTGTTTGCTGCTTTGGTAAGTGCATCTGCGCTCATGGAGAGAGACAGGATTAACTTGAATTCAATGAGTCCAACATCAAAATCATCTTGAAGGCTTTTAGTTTTGATATCTATGTGTTTAGCCTTTTAGCAGGAGCCAAATTTATTGATTTTATCATCAAGGCCTTTATTGTCAATCAAATGGAGTGGAAATTTTAAATTAAGACGGTAGATGTCTTCAATGGGTTTTTGAAGCCAGCGCGCTTCCAGATGACAGCTAGAGAGGGAGACACATTTGGACTTGGTCAAAGAGTGCGTGATACATTGTTGAAGTTTGCTGGTCCAGTATAACAGGCTCCATTTCAAGGTGCAGATGAATACACTCTGTGAGATAAAAGTCTCAGGATTGTCTGCCCAGGTGGCATCATTGAAACATACCAGTTGTTCTGTGATTGAACAAGGGCCTATTGTGAGCAACAGATTCTTGGTACCAGATAGATAGGGCCAAACATGTAAGAATTCCTGCCAATGGCTCAAGCCTGGTCTTTTGGAGTGTCTTGCTAGGCTAGAAACGGAAAAGCTGATGTCCAGGCGCGCCAGAAAGGCTATGAAATTCAGCCTGCCTATGGGAGACCAATAATTGTCATTGAGGGCAAGGAACTTATTGTGATCATCATTGTCAGAAGTCTTGAGATGGAGGCCTGGAGTGAGTGGTGTGGAGAACAGCTTGCAGTTGCTAAGATTGAGTTGCTTGAGCCCTTTTTTGATATGCAGGGGTAAGGACAAATGAATCAGGCCATCATTTAACACAAACTTCATGCCAAAGAGCGTGTTGGGTGGATGAGCTGACAAATTTGTGAACCTACCCAGAAAATTTTCTTTTAATTGTTTGGTATTACCCATAACAATCCAATTGTCCTCGTGAAAGAATACCACCGTCACCATGTCATCTCCTACATAGAGACATGGGTTACAGTCGGATTCCTTGACAACTTGACTTTTGATCCACTTGCTTAGCATCTTCTACCAATTTCTTGGAGCTTGCTTGAGCCCGTATAACAATTTCTTGAGCCTTAGGTATCTGGATTCTCTGTTGCATCTGTACAGGGTCTTGATGAAAACCTGTTTGTTGAGTTGAGAGTGAAGGAAGACACCCTTCACGTCCAGTTGGAGAATTTCAAGCTTCTTATCCGCCGAGTAAGTTAGAAGGCCTCTCAGAGAGGCAGATTTACCTGTTGGAGCATATGTCTCAAGGTAGTTAAGGCCATATCTCTGATTGAAGCCTCGTATGCAGAGCCAAGTCTTAAAAATTGGGGCTTCACCATGCGCATTGGTCTTGATTTTGAACACTAGAAATGTTTTGTGCAGATTGGTAACAGGCCTTTTGTCTGCATCCTCCTAAAAACCCTGATCCTCTATTTTACCAAATTCCTTGAGGGCTGATTCCCTCCATTTGGGAATTTTCATTGCCTCCTCAAGAGTTGTTGGTATTTTATCAGCTAGAAAACTGTATCTGTATGGTTTGGCCAATTTTTGTCTGTCCCTCAGGTTTGGTTGCAGGCGCTCCTCCAATATCAAGTTAGTGTCAGAATCTGCCTAAAAATAAGATTTTTGTTTCACTGCTGCAGGAGACTTGAGTTCAGTGGGCACCAAATTTTCACTTGTGTGATTTTTTGGATTTCTTGGTTTGTATGTGTTTGGCTCAGTAGTGTATACCTTCAACTTGTCTGTCTCAATTGATATTTTGATGGGCTCTTGAGTGTTGAAGATCACATTTTTGGTGTCCACAATTTTTCCTGTGGCATTCATAATCTTTTAGGATAGTAGTTTTGGATTGAACCCCACCAGAATTCCCAGTGCACGCTTCTCATTGAGTTTGGACTTGATTTCTGTGGAGTTGAGTCAATAAGTGACCGCGGTTCCAATTGCTTGGATATATTGAGGTGGCAGATATCTGTTGTGCAACTTTTTCCAGGGAGATTATTCATTCTTGTGTTTGGTATCTGATTAAGCACGAGGCAAGAGCTCCGTTCAATTTTGTGCCAGCATGACTTTGGCAGATTGGAGTCATAGTTTATTGCTCTAGCTTCTTTGATGATGGTTCTGTTTTCCCTCTCTACCCTCCCATTCTTCTGAGAGTGGTAAGTCTCACTTAAAATTTGATTAATATGCCGGGATCTGTGGAATTTTTGAATTTTGGAATTGAAAAATTCTTCACCTCCATTGGAGCAGACCTTGGCAGGGTAGGAATTGCTTTTTCTGTGTTGGTTTTTTATGATGAATATGATTGTTTCAGCTGAATCACTCTTAGCGCAAAGAGGAAAACAGGAAATGTAGCCTGAGTGAAAATCAATCAGATTAAGAATCTAGCAAAAACCCCCTTTTGAAGTTGGATTTATTGGAACCATCAAGTCAAAGTGGATTCTTTCAAAACAAAGATTAGCTAGTTGTTTCTGATTGTTGTATGGTTTCCAAGTAATCTTTGACTTTCCACAGCTGAGACATTTGAACTCCTTCTTTTGAATTTCCAGAATTGTCAGTTTGAGGTACCGTTCCATTCTTTTGATGTTTGCATGTCCCAGGGATATATGAATCTGAAGGAGTTCTGATCTGGAGTAGTAGAATTGCTTTGGTTCCATTGACATGTCAATCAAAAATGAATTTTTTCTAATTCAACCCAAAATTATGGTTCTTCCTTGGAAAGATTGGTTGAACGCGCTAGGTTGCTGCTTCAAGTTGAAACTCAGAAAAGCCCCTTGAGTCATGAGAGCACCAAGAGATATTAGATTGAGAGTTGATTTGGGAACCCAGACCGCATTTGATATAATTAAATATGCATCTTTGGTTGACAAGGCAGCATTACCTGTTCCTTTGATTAGGATGGCTGCTTCCTTCTTTCCTGTTTGGATTTTTTTTTCTGATTTCTGATCAAAAGATTATAAAATGCTTGTGAATTGACAAACATGTGCATGGAGCATCCAGAATCAAGGATGAATCTCTGGGATACCTGTTCATAAGGCAAGCTCCTACCGCAGAAAAACAATTAGAAGTGAGCTTTGTTGTTAGTCTTTGATTTTGCCTTTTTTCCCTGGTTGTGCCTGCTTGAAGGCTTTAATTTGGGAAATTCAAACCAGCATGAACTGGCAGGATGTGAGGTAACCACAGGATTTTGCTTGCCATTTTTGCATCTTTGTCCTCTGTATAGAGCTATATTAGTGATTTCAATGTTTTCTGCTTGAGCCATTGCTTCATTCTTGTGTTGAATGAGGTGATTGATTATGTTATCTATCTTCATGTCAGGGGTTGAGTGCATTATCTGGGACTTCATGGCCTGCATGGTTGAAGGAAACTTGAAGAGAATCAATTATGCCACTATGTTGGATGGCAAGTTGATCCCAAACTCAGAAATTTTCTTTAAGTACACCTTAATGGAAGTGACAAATGCCTCAATTTTAGCCTTGATTGAAAGATCAAGAAATATGTTGAAAAATTGGGCTCTGTTTGCAGACTGAGAGGAAACAAAGTGGGATTGCCTCAAAATCCAAATAATTTCTGCATTATCTTTGTTGATATTTTTGATGAAATTGTTGTAGGTGTTTGAGTTGACCTTGGCGATGATGTGTGTGACAAACTCTTGATTCAAGTCATTTTCCAGCCATCTTAGACCGTCAGGATCACTCATCACTTTGAATATTCCTTGTAGTTCAAATATTTTTTCAAATTTCTTGCGCCACATGCTGTAGTTTTTGGTAATAAGCAGTGGTGTTGACTCTATTAGAAATTTAATGGCAAGTGACTTGTAATTTGTATTTGTTTCCCACCCTGGTCCTGGTGTGGTAGAAAGCCAAGTCTTTCCATTTTGATTGGCGCAGGCTTTTAACCATGATAAATTTTGAATTGGTTTCCAAGACCAAGATGAAATAAATTTCAATAAAGTCACAGAAATGAGCAACAATTGAGATGATTATGAAAGAAAAATGGTGAGAGAAAATAACCAACAAGATTGGACTGGCAGAAGGCTGTGAGTCTAAGAATAGTAATGTATGGGAGATATGAGACAAGAATTGCAAGACTGTGAGAGAGATGTGATTAGTAAGAGTCAAGCGGTCCTTAGAAAAAGTAGCCGGCTGATTTACTAAGGGCCAGTGCAAGGCGTGACAGAAACCGTTGAGATATTGCAGTAGAAGAGTCAAAGCGCCTAGAGTAACTAACAGAAAAAGATCATTTGAGTGATTTGAGAAAGAAGTTGAGACTTTTTTCTCTGGTCCTCTTACTGGTTAAACTGGCTGCCAGACTTAGTGCGTGAGGTTGAGGTCAATTGTGTGATTGAGTGTTGGTAAAGAGTCAATGAACTTGAAAGTTTTTTTGAGTTGATTGACTTGAGTTGGTTGAAGTTTGATTGGTTATTTGGTTATTATGAGGAATGAGAGTTTTACTATGTCTCAAAGGTCATAACTAAATTTGGAGTGTTCAAAGCCGGGTTCCCATGCAAGATTGAGTGCAGGGCTACCAGTGTATATTGGATAGTATGGCTTGGAAAATTCACTCAGCTACTATGAGAATATCAAGAATATATAAATAAGAATAAAAAGAAAAGAAAGAACATGGAATATGAAGAGCATAACAGAAACTTCATATTAAGAATTTAACAAGGCAGATATTTACTCAAGAGGATTGATGAGAAGCCTATTGAATTGATTTGCAAAGCTCAAGAACATTCAACTATCAATTATCCAAGTTATTCATTGATGAATTGGGTCAAGGATTGATCAATTTCAAACATCCCAGCCATTACTTGGAGGTCATCAAGGCTATATAATTGATTGAATCAATTGATGGATTAGATCAAATCCAAGAGATCTATATGATCAGTCATTACGTTGGTTCCCCCATCTCTCTCTCAATCTTGGGAATCTCAAAGCCTTCAAATACAAAGCTGAATGAGGAGGAGAAGAAGGAGACAAAGGGAGATGGTCTCCTTGATTGAAACTTTTGATTGGATTCAGTTCAATCGTCAATATGATTTGCAGTTTGATCCTCATTGATGGGCTCACAGATTTCTGATGACCCACACCCAACCAAGCACATGCACACGCATTCCCAAATTCAGTTGATTGATTGATCTCCTCAATTTGATTCAGTTCATAGAAGTCCATCAATTGTTTCTAAATTTTACATCCTTCTCATCCTCATCTCATTGGCGCACTCTATTTGCAATCATCTCCTCAATCTTAATTCAAACTCATTGCTGCATCCCTTCAAATGATTCACAAATCCATTCTCCCCCATATCCATATTTCTTTTCCTCATTTTTTTCTTGCCTTTCTTTCCCATTCTTCCTCCCCAAAACTCTTTTTAAAAACTTTTCTCAACTCTGTTTCCTTTTTGTACTACACTTGTTATTTTTTTTCATCAATTTCTTGTCAAAAACTTTGTCCTGTCTTCACCTCAATTCATTTTTGTTTTTTGCTTCAATACAGAAACTTTACAACCAAATATTCAACCAAAGGACAACGTGGATTTTAATTTCAATGGTCCTTCCAAGAGTCTGGTTTTCTTGTTGGCCAAGACCAGTGAGAAATTAATGAAATAACTTGGCCAAACCGGCTGGGAAGCTATTGAAAGCATCCCAGGCTCATAAAACCATTAACACTCCATTTCTTTTTCTTCCACCAAGGAAAATGAGGAGATTGCATGCTTTATTAATTACCCTGCCAAATTTTTACAAGAATAGGTGAAAAGTTAATGGCTGAGATCAAGTATCTTGGGTAGGAAGACTGGGTGGGATTAATCCTCAGAGGGAATCAGGATAAATCAAGGGAACTGAGTTGGAGGTTGACTAATGGGATCTAGTTACAAGAGTGCATATGCTTTGGTCTTTTGGGGAAACAATGGCTTGGTCCGTTGGAGAAATGCGTTTGGTTGGTTGGAAAAAAAATTGCCTTCTCCACTCATCAACTCAACTTCCCATCTTGTTCTCCACTAATCAACTCACCTTCCAGGCTCATTTCATCCTCTTTGTTTTGAGGAATAGTTTATTTCTGTAAGATTCAGATTTTTTAAAGAACTAAGAGTGACACATGAGTGGCCAGAAATGAAACATATAAGAGGAAATTGATAAAATAGCTCTTACCTAAGAGCAAAGACAAGCTTGTAAAAAAATGGATTGAGAAGAAAATAAAACAAGATAAGGAAAGGATGATGGTGGTGAAATGGTTGAAGAGATTGGTCTTGAATGATTGTGTTGATTTCTGAGGCCAATTTTAAGAATTTTCTGAGTGGCAAAATATGAATCAGTAGTGAAAGAGAGAAGCAGAGAAACTTTCAGGTGGAAAACACAAGTTAGAAAATTGGGATGAACAACAAGTAGACAAGCAAAGAATAGAATAGGGTGGATATGAGAATGGATGAGAGTGTGTAATCAAGGTTCCCTTTCTAGATCTAATATATCCAAGGGTGATTGAATTCCTAACCATCTGAAAGGAGTATCAAAGGGTTCCAGGGCTGGTGAAAGGCTCATCAAGAACTTGGTGATCAAATTCTGAGCTTTGGATGATAATGTGAAACTCAGGGTTGGATAGTTTTTTTTGGGATGGAAACCATGGTGATCTGCATAGTTCAGACAGGTGTGATGAGTTTGGTGGTCCTCAAGGTAAGTTGTTTTCAGTTCCAAATTATTCTTCAACAGCTGCTGGGTGAGGACTTTGGATGTGGCTTCCAAGGGAGTTTCTGATGGTGGAGGATGGTGTGACTTCAAAGGGGGATGAGAATAGGTTACAGCCCTTGATGCGGCTTGAGAGGAATGAATACATGAAGCAAGGAGGATGTAGATGGATGTTGTTCCCTGTTAGAGTGATGGATTTATATACTATATTGGAAAAAAACCACTTATGTTTGGGTAAATCTGAAAGCTCTTTTGTGAAATAAGTGGGGTTTTTAATTCTTTAATGGTGGGTTTGAAATGGCAGATTTGGGTTGAAACCACCCATTTAGAAAATGGAAGGTTTGCTAAATGTAATACAACCTATTGATGATGAAATCTCCAGCATCAATCTTTCTCAATTTACTTTTGAGTTTAATTGTATTGAGCCCATCTTGCATCCCTTCCTTAAGTTGATTTAAGGCCACACCAGAGGTTCTCCTTGGTTGAGGATGCACTGAGGGGTTTGAGGATTTTTGATTATTATCTTGGTCAAGTCTAATAGAGAGTTGCCCCATGGGATCTGCTACTGTGGAAATTGCACAGATAATGAATTTAAAACCAACCTTCCTTGTGTGAGGTTTCCCTTGCAGTTTGGTGAGCAACATCCCTGGGTATATTGCATGTCCGTTGCATGCTAGGTCTACTTTTTTTCTCTCTTTGAATTGAATTTTGTCAAAGCATTGCCATGCATGGATGCCAATTTTTGGCAAAAGTACTGTGTTCCTTCCCTACTAGAAAAGGCTCTCATAGGAGGAGGTTAAAGGGGTTTTGGAAAATCATAGTTAAATATTCCATAGTTAGATTAGTTTCCATCAAATGAGATCAATCAAATTTGACATAAACTGTTGCACACCACCACCAGTCAATTCCAGTTTTGAAACATCTTTTTCATCAATTTTAACCCTAAATTAGGATGCAATTGGGGCTCCAAATTTTTTATTTCTAACATCCCTAGCTTCTACCACAGCTTTGTTAATGGAAATATGCATTAAGTACTTCAAAACAGACATGTTGAAACCAGGGGGGCTTGGGCTTGCCACCATTTTCAAAATCAAAAAAAATCCAATGAAACTTCATTATTCAATCCAACTGTCAATTCAACAACTCCAAAGTGTTTCACTTTTGGGTTGAGAAAAATAAAATTATCCAAATGGCAAGTATTGCGTATGTTTCACACAGTGGTATGTGACACCATAAAAACTGCAAAATGAACTTGTCTTTCAGCCCATTTCATAGCCTTTTTGTAAGGCCTTGCCTCTCAGTTAGTTTGCAGTTGTGCAAGGTATGACAGTATGGTTGTGTTTCCTAGTTTTCTTTGTGGTCCAATAGTCCCAAATGTATGCATAATCCCCAAATTTGGGTTTAAAGCACTTAAATGTGGTACCAGGGTACTTAGTTTCCCTAATTAACCCCTAAAATGGCCCAATTGGGGCTATTTTGCCCCAGATGGGCCAAAAGTGTCAATTTCAACATTTTCAAACCCCCAGGTTTCAGGCATGTTGTGAATGATTTTTTTAACAACTCAAATGGTTTGTAAACAGCATTTCATGCCTTTTCACCACCCAGGGTTGTGAGTTTATCACACCCCATTTCATTTTTATGAATTGTTTTCTAAATTGGATATGTAATAGTCCACTGATATACCCAAAGTTTCATTCCATTCATCCTAAGATTTTCCCTCTCAACCCCTTTCTGGCCAAAAAAATCAGATAAAATGTAGATATTGCAGGTAATGAGGACTGGATTCTTACTGGATTTTAGTAGATTTGTCAATTGAACCACCATCTCCTTGAGGCAAAAACCCAAAATTTATGGAAGCCACTGTTCTTGTTGGAAGAAAAGGCATATCATTCTTTCATTCTCAGATTTTTTATATAGGAAACTGACCAAGAAACCTTCCTTTTTTCAAATTTTTACTATTTTTATGCTCAACTTGTTTGTGAAAACAACAAAAACTTTATTCCACTCCATTTTGTTATTCTGGGCTCATTTCAAAACTCATATTTTCTCAATTGGAAGAAAATTGTGAAAGGAAATCCCAATTAATTTGAAAAGATAATAAAATTGTGGCCAACTTTTCCCATGCTAGTAGTGAATATGCGGATCCAAAATACCAGAATTGTTTTCCTGATGATCATCAGAAAACCAATTTCAGCTTTAATTCAGACCAATCAAGATTAAAAATTGAACATTCTATAGTATTCCATAAAGGGAGATGGGCCAGCTTAGAACAAATTCAGAATAAGCTCCAAATTATTGTAGAAATGAATATATTTGTAAACTGGGGGAGCTGTTGTGTTATTCTTCATAATTTATTCCTCAAAATAAATGATTTATGGGATGACTTCTTTGAAGATGATATCAATTTTTCTCCTCACTATTCTGGTCTCATCTAGCCATATATTTTTATCTATGTCAGATAGAATTCTACCTCTCAATCTAGCTCATTATTTATATATATATATATTGAGAATTGATCAAAAAAGAAATAAACAAAAAAAATGAATTCTGCCTGTTTTTTTCACTCTTTTTATCTTGGGTACCCTCCACCTTATGAGTTTGATCTGGATTCAATTGGAAAAACATCACAATTTTTACATCTGAACCACCACCTAATATCAGCCCCACCCACCTCACAAATACATCATCCTTCACCTTGGAAAATATAATACAAAAAAGCCTCACCATCACTACACTATGATTAAAATAAAATCCTTCCATTTAAACAACCAGGAAAGATCACCTTGACCACACCATTCCCACATCAAACTCACTAAATACTACCCTTCAACCATCTCATCTGAAATTGAAATGTAAATACCCTTTGCCATATGCCTGCTCACCCCCCATTCTTTTGTTCAAAAAGTATTTTTTAATCTTTTTTCTACTCAACTAATACTGATTTGATCTGCATCCCCCCATATTTTCTCCCATTAAGACCCCCAGAAAGGCCCCCCTCTTTCTGAATGACGCAGACAAACACACCAGATTCCTGCTGAATTTCACCATCACTATCATCAACCCCCAAGGCAAGCTCTCAAAAATAAAAATTTGATAAAACATTCTTCTAGTAATGCTTTTCCTTTCACCTCCCATCTGCACATCTCATAGTTTCTTGGTAGGAATGCACAATCCTCAATTAAACAAGTTTATCAGGATAAAAAAATTCAACAAAAGAAAATTTTGACAGAAATAATTCATCTATGAATACTATTCCTCCCATTTTCAAAATTTTTCATATAACCAATGGTGTTTTTGAAATTGAAGATACAATCAGGATCACAGAAATCTGGGTAGTGATTCAGTCATTTCCAATTTAATAGTTGCCTTTCCCAATATACTTCCTGACTTTTTTGTCTTTAGAATTGAATATAGAATATCATACATCATATTTAACCAAACCCGCCAATTTTTTAACTGTGGGTTTCAAAACAAATCCACCATTTCAAACCCGCCATTAAAAATCAAAAAAAAAAAAACACTTATTTCACATCAGACATGTCATAGTTACCTGAAAATAAATGGTTTTTTTCAGATAAAGTATTTAAAGGCTTTCACTGCCTCAACCAAACATCAGTCAATGTCATAAACCTCTGGTTTCCAGTCCAAATCATACACCCCTGGTTTCAAACTTACCTCCTTCTAGCTCCAACCTCATTTTCAAAATTCTACCTCCAAACTCATCAGCAAAATTTGATTCATTGCTCTCACCTCTTTTCTATCCTCATTGCTTTACCTCTCATTCCCTTTTCACTTCATCACCCTTATTACTTATTGCTCTTGTCACTTCATCACTATCATCACTTCATCAATCTCGTCAATTTATTGCTCTAATTACTTTCTAACTCTCATTGCTTTATTGATCTCATTGCTTCATCCCTTCATCCCTCTTAAATTTTCAAATGGCCCCTGATCAAGCCTCCCCCCCCAATACCACCCAAAAATCCAACAAAACCAATTAAACATCCCGAAGGAACTCTACATCTACAAATCCACCACCATCAGATTCCAAAGGCTCAAGTCATCTCAAGAGAACTGATCAAATCGTACTTGTAAACTGACTCAAAATTCCCTCCAACTATGACACTTGCTTTGGGTCCAACAATGAAACAAAGGTTTGCCAACCTCCATCCTCTAAATTAAATGGTATCTCCCAATTGCCAATGAACTAACAAATAAAACCAACGGTAGGCTTGCTCTTTCATCCAAACAGATGAGGGAGAAATTAAAGAATTATCAAGCCAAGTAAAAAAAGGCCCAGTCAATGTCAATCTCTAATGGCTTTGGTATCACCAACTCCAATAAGGCTAAGGGAATCAACTTTGTGGTTGATAAGTGGGACTCCATTTGTCCTTTTTATATTCAAATGGATGAAATCTTTGGAAAGAAGGCCAACATAACCCCCTTAGCTTATTTTCATGCCAAAAAATCTGATTCCATTGATGCTGAGGACTTGGCTGTAGATGCTCAGCCAAGCAAACACAAACTGATGAAACCTTGGAGTGGCCCCAATCTGATGTGGAGGAGGATATTTCAGCTGAAGCAACTCCAATCATGTCCACATTTTCATTGATCAAAACTTCAAAAACTTCCTTGGACCCCTCACTTACATCTTTTTATTGTTCCATTCCTTGGGTGGAAGAACTGGACAAATTGGAAAATGGGGAGCTATATATTCCAGGATTGCAATCGCAATCAACATCTTTTCAAGTAAGGAAGCAATTTCTCTCATTTCTGGCTAATTCTAATGATTTTTAATTTCAAAAAACAGCCTCATCCTTTCCTGAATGGCCAAACACTCAAGCCAACGGGGCCTCCCACGTCATCTTCAAATAAGAGTAAAAACATTCCCACACAAACCACCTGGGCAAAGGGAAAGAAAAAGGCCTCCAATTCCATCAAAATCAACCCTGATAGCCATCAAAAGAGGAGAAACACTTTGAATTCCTTGGTCTTTGAAGATTTCAAGGAGAAGCAAGATTCAAGTAAGTTCATTGATACATTCTCACTTTTAATATCAAGCCATTCATATTACCCTCCAAAATACAGTTAAATCACAAATTGAATCTGAAAAAATTCAATTTGAAAAGGAGAAGTGGGACTGTCAAGTGGCTATTGATTTTCAAAAGCAGAAAGCCAAGATTTTGGCTTATCAACAAAAACTTGATGCTTATTGTAAATTCAAACAGGTAGAGCTAGAGTTTCAAAAAGAGAAAAAGGAAAAGGATCAAGTGGAAGAGCAACTGAAAAAAGAGAGGGAACAACAGGCCATGAAAGAAAACATGGGTGATTGGTAGCCATGGCATGTATTGGTAGGAGTTGAATAGTTGATCAAATACAGCAGATTACTGAATTTTTTGGTTTGTAAATATATTTAATTTGATAAAAATTTCAAAAAGAAAAAAATATTTTGGATTACAACAACATTTGAGACTGTTTTTAACTCCTCCAATAAAGAAATATTTTTTATCTTTATTTACCTTTTTTTTCTAGAGTATATTATTCCACTTTTGAAGTCCTTGCAATTTTTCTGATTTTTTTTTTTCTTCATTTGCATAGACATGGCCATGCTTGCATGATTGAAAGCCTCTACAGAAGGAAAAGTGAAGTGCTTTTACTTATTTGCTTCCCAAATAATTTTAACAACACATTTTTCTTTGAAAAAAATACCAAAACCCAACTCAGGAAAAAAAAATTGGCCATCAGGTAATATTTATCTGTTGTTGTTGATAATTTGTGCACTCAATTTTTATTTTTTTGAACCACCAGTAAAAAGGAATAGGAAGAGATTTCACCTTTGTCAATATGAGGAGAGTTGAAGAAGGAATCAGAGGTGAAGGTGATGTGGGGGGCACATTCAAAAGGAGTGAAGCTGTATCCAAATTACACTGAAGAGAAGGAGGGGATATTGTTTTCCATCATTGTTTCACGGTTGGATTCAAATGCAATTCTGGCTAATTTTTGAAAAATTTGGCCTAAAATATGAGATAAATTGTTGGACCTAAGGTTAAAAAAAGAAAAATCTTGAGGGAGAGATTGAACGGTGGATTTCTTAAAATATTTTCCAAATATTTCAGAAGGTTGAATCAATTTTTTCCATCAAATTGCCCACATTGTTCCACCCCAATATCTTGAGGGGCCAATGGTGTTGAAAAATTCTTTTGATTGGTGAGGGAAAGTGGTGAAAGAGTTGATTTCCTTCTTCTCTTTCTCAAATATTTCATTCAAAGGGAAAAACTCAATTATTGCAACCAGAGGATTGCAATCAGATTTATCCTGAACATATACTCTTCCAAAGCTGAAGAAATGGAACTTTTTGATATTCTGTTTCTCCTGTTCAAACTAATCAGGGGAGGTTTTTTAAAGTTTCTCAACAATTGAAGGATACAGATCCAAAGGATTTATTTTTTGCAAATACCAAACAAAATTTTTTTTAATACCTTCCTTGGCTACTTCCAATGAGATTTAAGAATACCTCAATTGAGCCCTCCTTTTCTGGCTAGCCCTTTTCTTCCCACCTCTCTGTATGTTTTCCAAACCATCTCCTCCCATCTTGTTCCCTCCAAACTGTATGCTTTGATTAGGGTGAGGATCAAGAGGGGATTTGATTGGTTGTATAAAAATTTGAGAATGGTGGGAGAGGAATTTTTTTTAGAAAAAGGGGGGTGTAGAAGGAACTGGGGTTCAAAAAGTTTGTTTTATTGCACAGAATAAAAAAAAACAAAAACCAAAAAATCATTAGTCACATTCTACTCAAGGTAGATGATCAAGATGTTAAAATATGTATGCACTCACGTGTGTGCTACATATAGGTTTAATGAAAATGGGATGCATTTTTGGGCCTCTACAGCCCATTGGAAAATCAAATGGACCATATGGTCCTGCATGGATTTCATTGATTTGGAGAAACTGGCTCCAAAACGCTTGAAATAAGCCTATTGACACACAGGCCTTAATGGGCCCAGTTGGGTATATGTTTAATTACAGCAAGATGGGATTTGATGGGCATTATTGGTACTTCTCTGTATTTTGGAAATACTTGGCCAGCCGGGCTGGCCCGCCAAAGTATGTTTAATTGAGCTCTTGTGTCTGTGGTGGCCCATTGGGGCCGCTACCCGTGTTACAGCCCACTTGTGGCCGCTGGTTCTTGCTTATGGCTTGTTTTTGGGCCTAAAGACTTGCGCAGGGTTGTTGCAGGGGGCAGAGGGACTCATTTGAAGTTCCTCCACCCCAGTCAGTTTTTGCCACTGCAACCAGCCTGGGTTGCCGCTGCAGTGGGGGGAGCAAGACCACTTCCCCCACCCTGCATTGCTGCAAGGGAGGGGACAAGATGGCTAGGCCAGTTGCAACAAGGCAACCGGTGGTGGGGGGGATTTGATCACCCTCCCATCAGCAATCTGTATCCAGGCCAGTTGCAACAAGGCAATCAGCGGTGGGGGGCACCTGGTCACCTCCCCACCTTCAAGGGGTGCTCCCCCCCCCCTTTAACAAGGGGGAGGAGCAATGGACTTGAGGGGACCTGAACACCCCCCAGTCTACCAATTGATTGAAATGCCCTGGGGTTATTGACCTACAGGGCCCTGGTAGGGGGATTTGAATGCCCCCTCCAGGGAAATGACAGAGAGAGGGGGGGGCATGTCCGCCAGTTACACCCCCCCCATTGGTGTGAGTTGTGAGAGCAGAGGCAGGTGTGTCCTGGGCCCCACCTGGCCCATTTTTGGGGCCAGGGGCTGAGTGCATGATGCAACTGGCATTTTGAATAAAGTAATAGGGTCAACAGGGCCAGTTTTAAGGACAACAAGCCTAAGGTTTGAACAGAAAAGGGCTGGTTCAACCCTGTAAGGATGGAAAAATCATATTTGACTGGAATAGGCTTGTTGTAAGGTTACAGGGACTGACACCATGCAGGCTGATGTAGTACAAACCAATTAACAAGGCCTGTAGAGCCTGTGGAGCCCTTTTGGGGCTGAGATTTTGCATTTTATCTTGTTGTATCATGGGCCCAAAAGAGGCCAATCTTTTGTATTTAAGGAGGCCTTCTTCCTTCTTTTTTCCATCCCATCCATTCAAATTCATCCAATAAATTATATGAAGTATTTCCCTTTTGTGAGGGCCCATTAGCCTTTATAGACACAAGTTTTACAGAATTTCTTTTTCTTTAATTACTGCTCCTCCTTCCACTAAGCTAATTTCTGGCCATAATTTTCACACAACAAAGGTTGAAAAAAATAAAAGATGCATGTAAATTATCCTAACCAAAAAAAAGGTCAGTCTGATTGAATTAAGAGGAGGAGGGGGGCTGACCTAGGTTGTAGCTGGGCAGAATTGGTTGATCAATTGATTGATTGAGTGGCCAATTGTTTGGAGGATGGGGCAGGTGGAAGCTGACAAGGATTGATTTTTCAGAGGATGAGGTGGGGGGAGGCTGACTCTGACAAATTTTCTGGACGTTGGGGCAGGGGGAGGCTGACTCTGATTGATCAATTGTTCAATCAAGTTTGAACCATGAGGATGGGGGAGGCAGAACAGGAACAATCAACTTTTGTGACAAGGACAATGAGGTGGGGGGAGACTGAATCTGATTGATCAAGCATTCAGACAATGAGGCAGGGGGAGGCTGACTCTGATCAATTGCTCAGACATTTAAGAAGGGGGAGGCTGACTCTGATCAATCAATTTTTTGATTGAGTGTTTGTAAAATGAGGCGGGGGAAGGAAGACCAGGAACAATTGAAAAATTAAGAAAGTATCCAGAAAGTAGAGTCAAGTGAGGCACAGGTCTTGGGACCAAAGGAGAGGAGACAAGAAGGAAGATAAGAGTACCTGTAGAAATTATCCAGTGAGTGGATTCAAGTGAGGCACAGTTCTTGGGACCAAAGGAGAAAAGAAAAGAAGGAAGATAAGAGTACCTGAACAAGGTAAAATAATGATGAGAAAAGAAAAGAGACAACAATGAGGAAGAACAAGAGGCTGGTACAACAGGAGGTTAATAAGTCTGTAGGTAAAACAATCTGGAAACCTAGGTTGAGGATAATCATAGTTGAGGATTTTAGGTTTCAGTTGGGATTTCATTGTTGGATCCTCATTGGGACATCTTCTGGTTGGCTGTTTGTTGACTTAGGTCTGTATAATTGTACACCCCCCTTGCTTGCTAATCTGCTTCAAGGGGAAGGACACGGTTTTCATTGAGGAACTTGGTGTGGATTTTGGGAGGGAGTATTTTGGTCAGGCCATTTGCTACATTGTTGGATGTGGGGAAATAAGTGAGGATGAAGTCTTTGTTGCCAAAATGATGCCGTAACCACTTGAGGCAGAAATCAATATGACAGGTGCAATGTTGATAGACAGGATTTTCCAAGAGGGCTATGGCCCCTTGGTTGTTGCAATAAAGAGTGGGAGAACAAAAAGTGGAATTAAAACGCTTGGAGAGAATGGATAGAAATTGAGAGGCCCATAAGAGATCCTGCCCAAACTCAGAGCAGGATTCATGCTTGGCTTCTGTGGTGGACAGGTCTATAACCAATTGCTTGGAGCACCGCCACATGACAGGTCTGTTCAGGAGGAGTAAGCTACCGTTAAAGGAACAACAATTGCTTCTTGAGGAATGGTCAGCATTGCAGTAGGAATTAAGGGTGAAGGCGTTGGTGGTGTTACCTCCAAGGGTGATACCAAGGTCCTTGGTGCGTTTGAGGTATTGCAGGAGATGGAAAAATCGTTGCTGATGAGTGATGATTTTTTTTTCAGGAATTGGGAAAGATAGCTCCAGGAGAAAGAAATTTCTGGTCTTTTTCACTGGACTAGGTAGTTGAGAAGCCCAACCCTGTGGCAGAAACTGAAGTTTTCCTCCATGAGATTGTTCAAAATTGGTACTCTAGCTGGTTGTTGAGGAAGAGGGGTGGTAGCTGGTTTTCAGTTTGTCTTTTCAAATTTTTGAAGCATGTTCTCAATATATTGGTCTTGATGAAGCTGAATGTTACAAGCACTTCAATATCTAGTCACCCTCATTCCAAGAACCCATTTAAATTCTCCCAGATATTTCATTTCAAAATGCAACTTCATATTTTGTTTGAACTCCATGACGTGTGGTTCCTTCCCCCCAATAACTAGGTTCTTCACTTGATTGTAGACAAGGAAAAGTTTTTGAGGATCATTATGAATGAAGAGCCAAGGGTTGACTTCCGAGGGACCAAAGTTCAGTAAAGAGAAAAAGGAAGTGAGTGCATTGTAACAGCATTGGGGGCTCTGCTTGAGAATGTAGAGGGATTTCTGAAGCCTGATTACATGTCCTGGTGGTTCATGAAAATTGGTTTCCTTGGGTTACTTAAGGAAAATTTGTTCCTCCGGTTCACCATTTAAAAACGCACAGCAGACATCCATCTGATGTAGGGCCAGGTCAAATGATGCGGCCAGACTGAGAAGGATGCACAGAGTGGTTAGACAACTGGTGGGTAAAAAGTTATCTTTGTAGTCAATCCCTTCAACTTGTCAAAAACCGCAAACACACAGCCTCACCTTCTTTTTGACAAAGGATCCATTTTTTTGGTACTTTGAATTTAGCACCCAGGTGGTTTCCAGCTCTCTGACATGACTTGGTTTGGGAACAACCTCCCAGACTTGATGTCTATCACAGTTGTCATTCTCCAAGTAAATTGCACTCTTCCAGCCAGGCAAGTCTGGTTGGGTTTTTGCTTCCAAGATGGTTTTGGGGTCACCAGTGATGGATGGCTTGGCGGTGATTAAATTGGCCCAATGGCGTCTCCCACAGGGTAATATTCTGGCTTTGTAGATGTCGGAGCCAACCTCTTTGGGGGCAGAGTCATAACAGGGAACATAATTGTAGTGTTTTTTGAAGGAAGCAGGATGTTCAGGATCAGGCATGGTGGTTGAGTCAGGAGATGGGGAGGGCACGTTTGGTCCTGGGTCAACTGAAAAATCTCCTTCCACAGGGGTGGGGCCATTGATAGTTTACTCAGGATTGGCTGCAGGAGTGATAGGAGGATTCAATTGGTCATCATTAAGGTGGAAGAGGAGGAAGCTGGGGTGGTCCACTTAGGAGGTTGAGTCTTTCAGTGGGAATTGATCATGATCAAGCTTTACATGATGGGACCATGTAATTTTGTCCAATGAGGGGGTCCAGATTTTGTAAGAGTGATGGTTTGGATCAAAATCAATGAGAATTACCTCAGCTCCAGAGGGGGAGAATTTTGAGTTCCTCCACTTCTTCTCTACAAAGGTGATTTCTTGGCATCTGAATGGGGCCAGATGGTCTAATTTGGGTGGTTTTCCGGACCGTTTCTCAAATGGGGTTACAAATTCAAGAGATGAGCGGAGTTTTTGATTTTCTAGGAACACAGAGGTGACCATGGCATCACCCAAAATTTTTAGAGGGGCTCTGCTGGTGAGAAGGAGTGCCTTGGTTTTTTCAATGGTGATTCTATTGCCACGTTTCACAAAGGGATTTTGCTGAGGCTTGTAAGGTGCAGAGGTTAGGTGTTGAATCCCTTTTCAGTCTAAGAGGGTCTTGAATTTTTCATTGAAAAATTCCCGCCATTTTTGGAGACTACAGAGTGGACTTTATGCCCAGAGGCAAGTTCAGATTCATTGAGGAAAAAGACTAATTGGTAATAGGAGTCAGACTTACAGCAAATTGGGTAAATGAAGGCATATTGACTATAACCCTTGATGATTTTGAGGAAGTATCTATTTCCACCCATTGAAATTGGAGAGATGTGACCGCATAGATCCATATGAATACATTAAAGGGGAGATTTTGGAGTGGAGAAGGTACTGGAGAAGGGGATCCTTGACATCTTGGCAATCATGAAGTCTGAGAATTGAATTGGTTCTAGCTTTTGATTTGGGAAGAGCTTCTGGACATATTGGTCTTTTGGATTTCCCAGGGAGCGGTGGAGATCAAGGGAAGACCAAACAGTTTCAGCATCAGAGTGTGGCAGATTGAGAGCAAGAATATTGTTGATGAATCTTGTCAGCCTCCTGGATGCCAAGACCCTTGCTATCCTTTAGCTACCAGAAGTGATAGAATAAATAATAAATATATTATTTAATAAATGCAGCAAAAATCCGTAAAATATTTGGATTAAGCTTATTGCAAGGTTAAGTGGTTTGGTTATGGTTTATTGTTTGGAATCAATATAAATAAATTGATTATTATATATTTTTATAGAGGGGCCACAGTTATATTGGGTACCTTTAACACCTCTCTTCAGGGATTTCAGTATGAAAACACGTAGTCCTGGTTACTTTGGGATCTTTTAGTTTAAAGGATATTTTAACCAAAGATAATATGTATAAAAAATACAAAGTGGAGTAGAAGGCCTTGTAACCAAGCTGCCACAACAGAGAAAGGATAATAAAACTCACTTGTATATTATTCAATTGTTTGGGTATCTGTTTGAGACGTGCACTGATGGGTTAAACCTGTATACTGGGGTTATAAGGTTGTTCAGCAGTTTTAATTGATAAAAAAGATGTTGATGACAGACATTATTGATCAGACTTCTTCATAAATCACTTACTTATCTCTTATAATTACTTGATTACTTTGGCACGGTTTCTGGATATAAATATAACTGGGTCTCTGCTCATCAATATCCTTGAAAGAGCTCTTTATTTATAGCTTTTGGAGTCCCAATACTATCCTTCTGAGGGGTACAGGGGCTCAAAGGGCTGGAAACTAAGGCTAGCAGGGCAACCAGTGGTAGCCTGTAACGTGTGTTTGGTGCTATAGCACGGGTAGCATCTAATTCCTCAGGGTATGGGAATTATTCTACTTTATAATAGATATTAGGATGTGTGAATAACTCTAATCTGACCTATTTATGTATTACTTAATTAATTATCCTTAGTAAATGTTTTTCAGTAATTTAATAATTTTTTAAATAGAAATTTCTACGGACATCCTGATTTCAGGTGAGTTCTCATTATGTATTAAATAACTGGAGTAAATTCATGATATTGATTTTACTCCTTATTTTCGAGTTCCAGTTGTATTAATAAAATAATTAATTAAAAATATAATTCATGGGAATTCATGTAATATGTTTACATCATTAGTTTTCTTAGTATTTCACAAAGATATTGATGTCTAGAAATTCTCATAAAAGTATATGAAAGTATTTTAATATATTTTTAGAATTTTTCATTGTCTTATTTTCGACATTCTTGGTACTTTGAATTATATTTAATAAAAAATATGTATAAGGGTTATTTAAGTATTTTTATATAATATTATGTACTTTTAGACTATCTACTATCCATGGGAACATTTATTGCATATGTAGAATGTTCACTTGTGGGTTTTAGCATGTTTACGCGGTACCTAAGCCTCCGAGGCCGCCTGTCACTCTGTCAAGCTGTAGTCCCGCGGCTGCGTACTTGTCAGAGGCCTGGGGCTGCGTACACGACCTTGATGAAGTGACAGGGCTGTATCTCAGCCGCGCGCGGGTGCATTGGCTGCCACGGCTGCGTGCAGGAATTGTGACAAAACACATTTCCATCCGTAACTCCTACAATATACACAACACCTAAATTCTGACTGAATTTTGGGTGTGAAACCTATACGTGACAATACGTGTAAAATTTTTAATTGACCAAAAGCTCAATAGTGGAGCCGTGGTATTTTGGTCTTTCTTTCCTTAATTATTTAAAATATAAGGAGTTGGATTTCCAGGGTGGGGTCAGTGAGTGACCCTACCTAATTTTGGGTGGAGAATCCATTTTTGTAATAATATATATGGTTTCCCTACTCCTTCTTAGGTTAATTATATTATTATTATTATTGTTATTTAATTTTTGTTACTTTTGCAGCTTTCTTTGCAATAGTAGCAAGCTGACAAATCTTCCACAGATAAGTTTCTCTCCACCCTTGATGCATACAAAACCGTCTTTGGACAGGGAGATGGAGTATCCTGATTTAAGGTAGGGATTCATGGAGATGAGAGAGTTAGAAAGGTCAGGTACCAGCTGATCATTCAGGATTTTGAGAATGCTGTTTTCCAAAACAACAACAGCTTTGCCAAAACCTTCAACTTTTAGGGGAGCTCCATTGGCTGTGTAGAGATTGGAAGGAGATTGGTGGAAGTTAATGCAAAATTTGCAATGCTTGAGATAGTGACTTGATGCACTGCTGTCAAGGATAAAAAGGTCTGGATTAACATTTTGAAGGCTGAGGTTTGCCTTTCCAGGTTGAGTTTTCCCTTGAATTCTACTGAGGGAATCCTGATGATAGGCAATGGCTAATTCAGGGTGAAGCTGGTGGCATTTTTCAGCCAAGTGGGTTGTGTTTGGATTGTGTGTGACATTTTCACAGAAAAGTTGTTTTTTTTGTGCCTTGTTTTCAGAGGAGGTTGAAGGTAGGCTTTGGGAGACGTTGAAAGCATAGGCTTGAGTTATTTTGTGTGAATCAGATTGTTTTTGAATTTTCTACTCAATTTCAGAGAGGAAGGTATCCATGGGGATTTTTGCTTTTTTGCCTTTGTATTGGGCAAATTGAAGAGACCGCGTCATGGCAAAGGAAGGTGGAAGTTATTTCAAGATACTGATTTCCCATAGTGTTTCAATGTTGGATGGGTCCAGGTTTTTGAATGAGACTTCCAAGAGTTATTGAAAGGTTTTGCAAAATTTTTTGATTGATTCTTGCAGATCTCCATTGGAAAAGGGGATTTCATAGAGATGGTCCATCAGGTTGACTACATTCTCAAGCAATTTAGTGGAGTAGTGGTTGCAGATAGAGTCCCAGAGCTCCTTGTATTCATAGACAGACGGGTTTTTGACAAAGAGGGTAAAAAATTCTGCTGATCAAGGTGAAGTTGAATGAAGGTAGTGGCTTGTTTCTTCTTCAGCTTGATTTCAGGAGTGATTTCATCTGAGGGTTTGAAATCCACGCCCTCAAGATCCTTGTATCCCAGAGAGGTGAGGATGTTTTTTTTCCAGCTGGAGAAGTTGCCTGGCGCCCAAGAGTGTTTTTCAGAGGATCCCACGAGTCTCTGCGGGGTCCACCATGATTGGACCGTGAGTAAGACTAGATTTTCCAGGGGTTTGCCCAGTGAGTTTGTTTTGGAAGGTACTTCCGGATGATAAATTGGAGTCGCAAGAGGAGTAAGAGTTTTCACTAGATGAGGTAGATAGATGTGATGGAGTAGTGTATGTTGAGTCTTTTGGGTTTGGATTGGAGTTGGCCATGGTTTAGGTATTCAGGGGTCTTCTGCATGCTCCTTATCCTATTGTGCTCACAGCTGGTATTTGACTGAGATAAAATGAACAAGGTATGATAATGATGACAAAAGAAAAGAGAAAACAATGAGTTGATTGAATTCCAGATAGCAAGCAGACAGACACAGGCTGAGAAAATGGATAGAAAACACAACATGGAGAAGAGAGGAAATGAGAGATCAGATAAGACCTGTAGAAAGTATCCAGCAAGTGGAATTGAGTGAGGCACAGTTCTTGGGACCAAAGTAGACAATACAAGAAGGAAGAGAAGAGTACCTGAACAAGGTACAATAATGATGAGGAAAGAAAAGAGACAACAATGAGGAAGAAGAAGAGGCTGGTAAAACGTATCCAGCAAGTGGAGTTGAATGAGGCACAGTTCTTGGAACCAAAGGTGACAAGATGAGAAGGAAGAGAAGATTACCTGTAGAAATTATTCAGCAAGTGGAGTTGAGTGAGGCACAGGTCTTGGGACCAAAGGAGACAAGACAAGAAGGAAGAGAAGATAAAATGAACAAGGTATGATAATGATTAGGAAAGAAAAGAGACAGCAATGATTTGATTGAATTCCAGATAGCAAGCAGACAAACACAGGCTGAGCAAATGGAGAGACTACACAACATGGAGAAGAGAGTAAATGAGAGATGAGAGCAGAACTGTAGAAAGTATCCAGCAAGTGAAATTGAGTGAGGAAAATTTCTTGGGACCAAAGGAGACAAGACAAGAAGGAAGAGAAGAGTACCTGACCAAGGTACAATAATGATGAGGAAAAAAAAGAGACAACAATGAGGAAAAAGAAGAGGCTGGTACAACAGGAGGTTAATAAGTCTGTAGGTACAACGCTCTGGAAACCTGGGTTGAAGATAATCATAGTTGAGGATTTTAGATTTCAGTGGGGATGTCATTGTTGGTTTCTCATTGCTACATTGTATGGTTGGCTGTTGGTTGACTTAGGGGTGTATAATCATACAAAAAATTGATTGATTTTTACCTGGGGTAAGAAGAAAGAGGGGGGTTTGGTACAACAAATTGATTGATCAAGAAATCAAGAGAGGAGGGGGAGGACAAGGGGGTACTCATAAAAGACTGGGCTATCAGAGCAGGTTGGCTGGAGAGTGTGGGGGTGGCAAGAAGAGGCTGGGAAAGGAATCAGCAAGGAGAAAAAAATATGAGTAGATGATGGGAGGGGGACTTGCAATAGGTGGATTGAGGTGGATTTGTTGGTGAGGTTGGTGAGGTGAAGGTGGTGGAAAATTGGCAAGGTTGGAAGGTGGTGGTGGTGAGTGAGGTGGTTTGGTGAAGAGGAGGCTGGAGTGGACTGGTGAGTGAGTGGGGTGAGTGAGCGGGGTGCGGTGGGTGGTTTGGTGAGTGGTGAGGTATGAGGTGGAGGTTTTTTTTTTCTAATTCATTCAAAAAAAAAAGAAAAAAAAAAAGGTAAATGTTAAATTCATGGCTCATTGAGCCATGGAAACGGTTCAAAAGGGGCTGTGTGGAATGCCACACAGTCCAATATGAGCCATGGTCATGGTTCAAAAGGGGCTGTGTGGCATGCCACCCAGTCCAATATGAGCCATGTACAACACCCCATGGCTCAAAGAGTTGTGCGGCCAACCCAGCCTGGTCCGCCAGTGTGTTGGATTCCACACAACTACATTCAAGCCATGTGGAGTTTTACACGGCTCAAATGTATTTGTGTGGCATCCCACATGCCACCGGACTGCGGTGAGCCAAAAAAAAAAAACAAAAAAATGGAATGAAAGGGCACTAAAAAAACCCATGAATCAAATCAACCTTCCAAAAAACAGGAATCAACCAAAAAATCAAAGAAATCAAAAAATGTTGATTCTTTGGTTAAAAAAACAAAAAAATAAATAAAAAACAAAAAAAACTGGGACTATCCAATGGACTAGCCCTAAAGTAAAAAGACCCAAAAAACACAAGTAAATGGACTAGCCCTAAAGTAAAAACACCAAAAAAAAGACAAGTAACGTGACAAGCCCTAAAGTAAAAACACCAAAAAAAAGACAAGTAACTTGACTAGCCCTTAAGTAAAAGGGCCCAATAATTAAAAGAGTCTTTCAACCAGCCCTAAATTTAAAGTGCCAAGAAAAATTCAAGTCTTTTGACCAGCCCTAAAGTACAAAAACCAAAAAAAAAAACAAGTTCAACTTGTGTTAAGGTGATCCCATCCCAAGATTAACATAAGTAAAGCTTGTGATGGAATCAGCCCAACACAAGTTGAACTGACTTACCATTAAACTCTCATTCAAAACACTCAATATAATGATTTTAACTCAAAAAACTCAACATAATGATGTTCAAAATGTGATAAACCTTTATATTAATAGAACTTGTTAGAAGCATTAGAATTACAATTTATATGAAACCCAATGATAAAATGAAGTCAAAGTTGATAATCTCTATAATCTAGAATAATTTTTCAGTTGATCTTTGAGATGATCAACCCCACCAGAGGCTTTTTTAGAAACCAAGGAATGCGGTTTTGCTTCAATGGGCGGGATTGGAATCATTTCTCCCTCAAGTACTAATAGAACCCAGTGGTTATTGTTTACAAAGGAAATGATCATTGGATCTGATTGATCAGTGACACCATTTTTCATTTGAGTATAAGTATCACATAACTCCATTGAAATGAAACATATAGGTCTGGGATATGTGTCTGCTATGATTGGACCCATATCTCATTTAGCCAGCCATTTTGAGGAGGGAATATTTTCATTGATGTCTTCAAAATCAAGTCTTTGTTTGATGTTTTCAAACTCCTTTGCACCACCAAGCATCTTAATGTAGCATGATTTATGTTTATCTAATTTTTCAATCATTTCCTTCCTAACTTTAAACCAACCATGTTCTTCATAACCAAGAGATTTAGCATTGACTCTAAATCCGCAATTCCCATCTCCAATTGGATCCTAAACCTCACCCAAGAACTTATGTAATTTCTTGTTTATTTGATTGATTTATTTCATGTTTGGTTCCTATCATGAAAACTAACTTAGTATTCATTTCTTTAATCAGATCAATTAAATGAATACTCACCAAAGATGAGCTTCTGGTGATGTTCCTTGCCGCGTATCTGTTCATTTTGGCCTGCCGCTACTTGATCATAAGACTTTAGGTTCAAGTCTTTGCTTTGATGAATATTTTGTAATATTCTGAATGATATAATTCAATAGGCCTCTTTGCTCATGATCTGGAGACTGCAAGATCATTTCATTCACTTTTTCATGTAACTGAGGAATGCTTCACATTTCATAAAGATTGAACTTGAAAAATTCAAAAGGATCAACCATTAGTGAATTAGGAATAATTAATCAAAAAGCATCAATCAAAATGAATTAATCACATAGTGATTTGAACAATCAAACTTAAGCCAACTAACAGAACTAGAACCGCAAGGGTCATAGTCCAACCTCCACTGAGGATGAACATATTTGGGTACCACAGATCCTCTGAATGCTAGACAGTCACCTATTTGGTGGGAACAGGGCAAACCCATAGTCTTGGAATATGACTTGGTGCACACTTTGCCATCATTATCACGTTTGAATTTCTCAAATTGTTCCCTGATAAGATGAATTGCCTCTAAATACAATTTTTAACCCAATGGTAACAGTTCAGTTTGAAGAACTGTCCCTAACTTAATTTGAGAGTTATAAAGTGATGCATGAACCAATTTAATTTGATTCAAAACTGTTCTTTCAAGGATTTTCCAAAAATCCAACAGGTTTACCAAGATTCTGCAAGGAATTGTTTGAGAGTTTCATGGGCCCCTTCAACCTTAGATGTTTTTTTGTTTCAAAAATCCGGGTTTATACAAGTCCACTCTGTTAGAAACATGTCTTTGATAGGGAAAATTTTATTTTCCATATACTTGAGTAAATCTTCATAATATCTCAAGAAACTATATACAATTCAAAAGTTCAGAACCCAAAACTAGGAAGAATAAAAAGCAGTGATTTGGACCTACTCTGAGTTCTGCATCATTGACCTCTGCCTCCTCCTTTTTCTTTGAGGCCCCATGTTTTTCCCACAGAGTCATAAAGCTTTTCCATCCTTCAATGTAATTAACAAAGCACCCTTTACAGTTTGCTTGTATGTTTTCAGAAAAGTTCCAAGTGCGAAATTGTCTTGATGACTCAGGGAAACTAGATTAAATAGCACAAATCAGAGCTTTTTCACATTCCGTCACAAAGACTTTTGGAAGTCTCCCAGGATCATAAGCCAACTCCTTTATTGCATTTACAGACGAAATGTAGAACTCAAAAATTTATCTATTTATAAAAACAAGAGCTTTGGTGAAATTTTTCCAATTGGCTGTCATTCATACAACATGCAATAGTGGGGTTTTGTACTTATTTGTCTTATGAGTACAATCCAACATAGAAACATGATGGAATTGTTTTGAAAGCTTTACTGCCTAAGGATTTTCTAAGTACAGGGCCTCCAAGTGACCCTCTCCACTGAACTTTGACTGGTGAATCCAACTTTTTTATTCAAGCTATTCATAGAGTACCTCCATAACACTTTTCCCCTTTAGTTCTGCAAGTGTTACCTTCTGCTTAGTGCTAAAGATTGTTTGGTCATCAACATAATCCGGCCCATCAATCTTGCTCAATTTTCTGTTAATCTGTAACGTATTGAGCCCATCTTTCATGACTTCCTTAAGTAGATCCAAGGCTTGCCCAGAGATTCTCCTCAGTTGAGGATGCACAGAGGGATTTTCAGATGGTTGATGGTTATTTTGGGTTTCTTTATAGGAGATTCACCACAAGGGGTCTGCCTTTGTGCAACTTGCATGGATTAAAAAATTGCACCCAACATTCCTTGTGTGAGTTTGTCAAGACCGTTTGGTAAGGAGTTTTCCTGAATAGGAACCATGGCAATTGCAGGCCAAATCCACATATTTATCTTTCTTCAAGTTAAAAACCATCAGAACGTAACCATGCTTCAAAGCCAATGTTTGAAATTAGTTTATTGCCTCTTCCCTAGTAGGAAAAGCTCTCACAGGAGGTGGGTCAAGTGGATCTGGCACCAATTCAATGGTTAGTTTTTGTAGTTTCATAGTTACATGCACCCATTAGTTTCAATCAAATTAAATCCAGCAAAGGCCTCATTAACATAAAATTTTACTCACAACAAGAGGTAAAATCCCACTGTGAAACATTTTTTTCGTCAATTTTCACCCTTGATGAGGATGCAATTTGGGCTTCCAATGTTTCATTACCCAAATCCTTTTTTTCTTTTTCCAAAGCTTTGTTGATGGAACTATCAGCGTAGACCTTCCAGGCAGCCATGTCAGACAAAGGAGTGGTTCCAACTGTTCCCATGAAAGAAAATGCAATGGTATACTTCAGTTTTCAATCCAACTTTCAATTGAAAAAACAAAGTTTGCTGACTTTTGAGTTGAGAAAGAATTGTTTACAGATTTTTATATGATTTCAATTTTCACTTTACTTTCACTTTGTTTTCACTTTAAAGTCAATTTGGTTTCACTTTAAAGTCACTTTGGAATTGCTAGGTGTGGAACAACAGTCCCACAAAGTATGGGTTGATCCCAAATTTGGGTTGACGGAACCCAAGTGTGGTCCAGGGGGTGCCCAAAATTCTGGCACAACTTCCGGGGGGTTGTGCACCCCAAAACATGGCGTTTTTGAGCCTTTTACAGGGCCACATAGCTTGAAATTGCCATGTTAGGATGGTCAACGGCTCTTACACAACCCCCAGGGGGTTGCGGGTGTTTGAAACAGCCCTTTGTAGTCGTCTATGGGCCCCCATGGCTCATTTGAGCCATGTAGGGCCCTATAAGACTACCACAGGTTGGAGCCGTGAATTTAACATCACCCAAAGAAAAACCTGAGTCAGCTTAGGATTCTTGGTTTTACAACAAAAAGAAAATTACTGTGAAATTATTTTTTACCTATTTTGAAACTGAATGCTACTCATCAAAGTGAGCAAGTGTGAGGGTTAGAATACCCTCTCTCATGACAGAACATGAGGTAAGAGATGAGAAAGGGATGACTTGAGGAGGAAAGGAAATATCTTCTACAAATATTTCCTCCCATTCATCTTTGATTTCTGTGTGAAGAAATGGATATGAGATTTGTGTGATGTGATGGAGATGGGATTGTTATGGATTTTGGAGGTGGAGGTGTGGATGGTTTTTTTTTGATCTGATGGATGGTTGATTGATGATTGTGCATAAATTGCAGATTTGATGTTTGAAATCCACCATTTCCATGAAACCACCAGTCAGGGGTTATGTTTATTTCAGAAGCAGCCATTAAAAGTGGAGGGTTTGGTAAAAAAAATGGTTGGTTTCTAATGGTGGGTTTGCTAACTCTGATACACCCTATTTCCATGAAATATTCCATTTCAAAATACACCAGTTGGGGGCTATGTTTATTTCAGAAAACCACCAATAAAAATGGCGGGTTTGCTAACTCTGGTACACCCTAATAGGAATCATGTCTAGATTCAGGGAATGGGGAAATGCTTCTTCTTTGATTAATTACTACCACTGAAAGAATCAGGAAAAAAATCAAAAAGAGAACCAAGAAGGCAAAAAAAAATAAACTTTTTGGGGAAAGCATTAATCTGTCCATAAATGTTTTCTGAATCACAGATAGCTAAAAATTTTATTCAAATCCAACTGAGATTCACATTAACCAATCCAATATCATTCTTACACCAAGATAAAAATTTTATATGCCATCCTTCACCGACTAAAACAACCATATTTCTCTTTTGATCAGTTGTTCCATTTCTCTAGGATGTCTTCTGAGTTTAAATTTTGATTGAAAGGATTTTATTGCCATATAATCCAAAATAATGATTGCCTCCAACCTGATAAATTAAATTGGGACCTTTTCCCTGGGGTTATAATTGCTGATAAATGAAGAAATTGAAATAATCAGGAATATTATTGAGGGTTTTTGATCAGAAACTATACTATGAAAGTATATGAGATTGATTGGATTCAAAATTTAGGCTGAGAAAAAAAAGATCACCATGGCTGGAGATTGGCTTCCAAAAAAATTAATTTATTTTTCTCCTCAACTTTTGAAGGGGTTTTGGGAGACTCATTACTGATCAACTTCTTACTATGAAACATATGTAGTATGAGAAGAAATATGGGAGTTATTATTTCCTTTCCTTCTTGAAATTTATCATGTTTGATCTTTCCAATCTCCCCTATCAAGATGAAATTTGAATTAATGGACTGCATTGGGGTATATTCATTCCGTCAATTCCAGGAGTATAGAAGATTAAAAATATAGTTATATTTTTAAAATTTTAATTTTGATATAATTTGGTGTGAGTCTTCACTCAAGGACTATCAGATATATTTTAATTTTATAAATTTCTGCAGTTGCATCATCTGTTTTCAAATCAAAGCATTCCACTTATCAGACTTGTACAGAATTTTCAACATAGACAAGTATGAAGAAATAGGCTTCTCCTGCCAGTTATATGAAACATGGCACCAGAATTAAATAAATATGTTGATTTTATTTGAAATAACTCACAAAAAATTTGGTATAAATGGTATGAAAAACATTCAAAAAAATCTTCTAAATAGTTGAACTTTCTTCAAGGATTTTTTTTGCTCCAAAAAATTCAACGCAGTATAATTACAATAAAATGATACATGAATTTCTTACAGTTCCTCAACTGGTAAACTGCTTCTAAAAAAATAAACTCATAAGGAAATATTGCTATTTTTCTCATGAAAGGAAAAAAATTCCATTTTCCTCCCCTTGAAAATGAATATTTTTCTGTTGAAATATGAGCCCAGAATTGAGATTTCTTTCATTAATTTATGGTTTATATTCCCTAGTATTCCATTCAAAAAAATCATCCCTTTCAATCCGAAATCTAGCTTTTTCCAAAAGCTTGTTGATTCATTTTGATTGGTTGTTTGTATATTCAGCGATCTTTCTTGATTCTCTTCTTTGAACTATTTAATCAAAGCATCAAAAGATTTAAATTTTCCTCCTCTTTTGATGGATGATTTGGTTGATTTTTAAAATATTGGAGACCTTGTGCTTTCAATTTCCTTAAAAAAACCCTTTTGATCCATAACAATATTGTCCAAGGGCTAGCTGGGGGTCCATTTGGCTTAAGATTTCTATTTTTCAAAACATTATTGTGTTTTTTACCATAAATCAGTGATTATTAATCAAGGAAAAAACATAACATAAATTTGGTAGTGAACTGACTACAAATTTCTTGAAAAGTAGCTTTGGGTAGTTGGAGAGGTTTCATTGAATTGAAATCAACTTCTGGTAGGTGGATGGAATCATTTAATTGATTGAAGTGTGCAATTGATTGATTGAAAAATGAAATGAATGGATCCAAGGAAGGAATTAACTGAATTAAAGGTTCGGAGATTGATTGAATGGGGAAAAAAAAATTTTGAACTATCATAAAAACAAGTTTTTTCTTTAATTCAAAGGGGCTCAAGAAATTCCTTCTTATTTCCATCACTAGGTTGAGGACTGGAAAAAATCTCCTTGGGATCAATTGGCTTAATTTTGTTGTAATCAACATGAGCTTGTGAAAGTATGTTGAATTCTTTCACAAATATTTCACCAATTTGATTAAAGAATAAACAGATTTATTAAAATTTTCTAATAAACAAGTTGATACCCTTGGGTTTATCTGCTTTTTTTATTAAAAGTCAAATGGAGATGAACATAATGTGTGCTTTTTTTACTTTGAAAAATTGTTCTTGAAACATTCACTAATCTGTTTGGATCAAAATACAGCAATTTTTTTAATTTTTAATAATTAGATAAACCTCAACCTTAGAATATAGTGGTTTTCCAAAAATAATTACATTTTTTGTCTCAAATAAAGCACTGTATTCAAAAGGATATTTAAGCTAATTGACCATAATTATATGGTCTACTATCTTTAGTTGACCAGAATATATTGGATTTGATTGTGGAGGAGGATTTTCTTCTTTTGAATTCCTTGGATAGGTTTTCTTGGCTGTATTGGCTTTTTGATTAATTATCAGAAATGTTTCTTCAAGTAAAAATGTAGGTATGCTTGTATCTGACACCATAAAAACTGCAAATGGCCTGGTTGTTCATCCAGTGTCATAGAACTTTTTTAGGCCTTGCCTCTTGATTTTTTTAGTATCCTGGGGTAAAAAAGTAGATTGGCTGGCCCTGTGGGCTCAATTTTCAATTAATAAAACGTTTCAAGTGGCTTTTTCTGTGAAAATTGTTGGGCTTTACACCTGTAAAGAGAAAGAATCCAAATTCTTGTTTTCTCCTTATTGCTTTCAGGATTTTTTTGAATATGGCTCCATGACTGGTTAATACATGGTTTAGTGCTACCAGCCATACACACTTTGGTAAAAATTTCCCTTAAACCTGTGGGTATTTTCAGGCAGTTGTATGTGACACCATAAAACCTGCAAATGAACTGTTTTTTCAGCCAGTCTGATAGCCTTTAGTTTAGGCCTTGCCTCTTCATTTTTTGCAGGATACTGAGGGATGAAAAAGTTAATTAAATGATTATTCATGTAGAGCTAGTTATTTAAAAGTTTGAGGATGAGGTTGGAGAGGTATGGAGAGAGTGCAATATGGTGGGGTGTTTTGTGTGAAGAGGGGGTGAGGATAAATCCCATGAGTTTGAAATTTGATCAAAGCAGGAACCAAGGGTGTATGGTGCATTCTGAAATTTGGTTAAGGCTGCGGGAACCTCTATAAAATTCATTTGAAAACCAAATATATTGTCAAATCTGACCAGCCTGGTGTCAAAGGTGTTTTTTCTTTTGATTTTTTAATTTAAGTTCTTAAATTGTGGATTTGGTTTGAAGCACACAATTAAAAAAAATTGCTTAATTTATAAATCTGATACACCCCATTATGACTTGAGAACCTTCTCTTTTTTTGGAATTTGAAGTTTTCATTTGATTCTTTGTAATCCACTTCCTTAAAGTTATTGAAGTAAGTTTTCCAACCTTTCTGCTCCAAAAATTTCCTGGTCTTATATGATGATAAAATCAAAAATTAATGTAATATAATTTTTTAAGATTTCCCCTCCCTATCTACAAAATTTCATTCATCAAACTTTAAAATAAAATTGCACACAATATAAATTTTATTTTACCCTCATACCAATTGGAATAGCTTTTCCAATCTTGCTTTCACATAATTCCTCCCTTGAATCTTAGCCTGCAAATTTACATTTTTTCTGTGGTTATAAATCCTTGAAAAGATATTTTCACCAGATCCTCCTCGGTTTCAGGAATTTAACTAGTTTTCTTGCATTTTTTTTGATTAAATTTCAAATAAGACTTCATTAGAATCCTTAACTCCATAATCTGTTGACTTTTATTTAAGGAAGTATCAAGTATCAATTGAGAATCTTGTTGACCATATTCCTCCCTGAAATTAGACTTGAAATGTACTTTTTTCCCAAAAGAACTTGTTTCTCATTTCATTT
Source organism: Puccinia polysora (assembly GCA_025617555.3). Classification (NCBI taxonomy): domain Eukaryota; kingdom Fungi; phylum Basidiomycota; class Pucciniomycetes; order Pucciniales; family Pucciniaceae; genus Puccinia; species Puccinia polysora. Next base: position 34,463,350 of record CM062616.1, read on the forward strand.
ATTCACTTCAAATTATTTTTTCCTATTTTAAAATGGTTTGGGAAAACCAAGGTTCTTGTTCTTTATATATAAACAGGAAAAATTAATAAGATATCTTTTTCCCTTGTAAATTATTGATGTTCTTCATCTATTAAAATTCAATCACCTTTTTTCACTGTCAATGTAAGAGCACCCATTTGGCTTCCTTCAAAAACCAATCCTAGACCTGTTTAAAACCTTGAAAAAGCTTTTTCAAATATGAATTCATTTTTTACAACCACTTGACTGTCTTGACTCTTTATCTTTTTTCTAATCTTCAAATAAATATTTTGATCTGTCACCTATAAAGATTTAAATTGAATAGTACCAAAAAAAAATTGAAAAAAATTGCTTCCCAAAATCAAATTTACTTTTTTAACTGTCATTCATATTGATAATTATGTAAATAACTTCCGTATTCACAGTTGATGATTTCAAAAAGAAAATTATTTAATTCCAGAAGAACTTAATCTGGAAATTTTTGTATTATTTCCTGTTATTATTTCCATTTTTAATGCTGATTGTGTATGATTTCCTTCTCCATCAAATAGGTTGTATCAAAGTTGCCATTAGAAACCCACCTTTTTTTCATGAAATCTGCCTTCTTTAATGTTTGGTTACTGAAATACACTAACCCCTTAACTGGTGTAATTTGAAATGGCACATTTCATGGAAATGGCAGATTTCAAGCATCAAATCTTCCATTTATGCATCATCATCCATCCACCATCCATCAAATGCAAAACACCCATCCACAACTCCACATCATCCATATCAAAACCAAAATTTATACCAGCACCCCATACACCTCCCTTGACCAAACAACTGGCCAACATGTTAGTCTTTTCTATGAAACATATTTCTTCTTCTTGACACCAGATCATCGCAGATTAATCCATTTTGCCTCCTACTTTTGATTCTAGAGCAATTGCCACTCCAGGCTTTTTGCTTCACTTAGTTGTCAAGATGAAACTTGATCTCAAGTCAGATACTTTTTTTGTCTTTGATGAAGCAAATAGACTATTCAAGATGGGATTTGCAACTAAAATTGAAGAAACCATTCATTGGCTTCTGGCTAATTATCAAATTATACTTTTATCCACCACTCTGCCCAAGAATCTAGTTGAATTTGCCAAGGCTGGTTTACAAAATCCAGAGTTCATAAGACTGGATAGCAAATCAAAGATCTGTCCTGACCTTGAGATGGATTTCCTGAGTGTCAAACCAATCAAAAAGGAAGGAACTCTGTTGATTTTACTCACTGATGTTGTTGGTGTAACCAAGGCTGATCCCACCCAGATCTTTGAGAAAGAGTCCCAGATCCAGGTTGGTTCAAAGTCGTCCCCAAGTTTGGGCCCCAAATCCTCAACCATTCAAATTAAGTGGTTGTTGCCAATCTTGAAGCACATGGAATTTATATTCCTCAACCAATCAACCTCCTCCCCTAGATTTACCGGCCAACCTTGTCTACTTTAACAAATCTATTGGCCCCCCCCCCATCTGAAACCAATCAACTGGCCAACCTTAACAACTTTGACCAATTGAAAGGCTTCCCCCCATCTTCAACCTTTGACCAATCAAGTGGCCCCCCCCCCATCTGCAACCAATTAAACTCCCCCCCATCTGCAACCAATTGACCTCCCCCCCATCTTTTACCAATTGATTTCCCCCCCCATCTTCAATCAATCAACCAGTTGCCCCCCCCCATCTTCAAACTTTGACCAATTGATTGGCCCCCACCATTTTCAACCAATTTACCAGCAGCCCCCCCATTTTTGACCTTTGACCAATCAATTGCGCCCCCCCCATCCGCAACCAATTGACCGGCGGCCCCCCATCTTCAACTGATTGATTGCCCCCCCCCCATCTGCAACCAATTGACCAACTGACCTGAACAACTTTGACCAATTAACTGGCCGCCCCCCCATCTTCAACCAATCAATTTCCCCCCCCCCCCCTATCTTCAACCAATCAATTGGCCCCCCTCATCTTCAACTGATTGACTGGCCCCTCCCCAAATTGGCAAAGATTGGCCGCCCCCCCCCCCAATTGGAAATGATTGACTGGCCCCCCCCCCAATGTGCAAAAATTGAATGCCCCCCCCATCTACAACCAATTGACTGCCCCCCCAATTGGAAATGATTGACCAGCTGCCCCCCCATTGTCAACCAATTGACCTCCTCCTCCCAAATTGACTGGCCAACCTCCCCCCCCATCTTCAACCAATTGACTGCCCCCCCATCTTCAACCAATTTACCTCCTCCCCCCAGATTGACTGGCCAAACAGCCCCCCCCCCCGCCCCCATTGGAAACAATTGACCAGCCCCCCCCCCACCCCATTGGAAAAAATAAACCAGCCCGCCCAATATACAACCAATTGACTGCCCCCCCATTGGAAACAATTTACCAGCCCCCCCCCCATTGGAAATAATAAACCAGCCCTCCCAATATACAACCAATTGACTGCCCCCCCCCTGATTGAGTGAGCAACCCAGCCTCCCCCTTACCCTTGACCAACCAACCCACTGACTGATGGATGAACCTCCCCCATTCTTCCTTGGCCAAAGCAATGGCACCATCCTCCCCACTCCCACCACCACCATCCTCCCCGCTATCATCACCACCATCCTCCACAAGGCCTATTAATGATGTGGTGAAGCCTGTAACCAAAAAATGGTGAGTAAAATTACCCCCATTTCTTCCTTGGATGTCCCCACTGCTTCATCTTCCCTATGGTGTCTGTCAAATTGATTATACAATCAGGATCACAGCCATTGGGGGAGTGATTCAGTCAAATCCTTGGATTTTCCCCTGGATTCATCTTCCCTATGGTGTCTGTAAACTTGATTATACAATCATGATCACAGCCATTGGTGGAGTGATTCAGTCCAATCCTTGGATTTTCCTCATTCTTCATCTTCCCTATGGTGTCTGTCAACTTGATTATAAAATCAAGATCATGTCCATTGGGGGAGTGATTCAGCCCAATCCTTGGATTTTCCATCCTGCCTCATTTATGCCTTATTTATGATATTTTGTTTGGCTCATTTCTGAATCAGTTACTATTGGTGTAAGCAGAAGAACAAGAGCTTAAAGAGGAAAATGAAGAAGAGGAGGCATTTGGATTTGGTAGGATATATTCCCATCTTCAATACCCAGAGTATACCTGATGAAGGTTACACTGATCTTTTGGCTGATGATAATTTTGAAATGATTGGAGGGAAGTTTTCATTTAGGGATTATCAGGTATATCTTTATTTGGCTATATTTTCCAGGGTTACATTAGCTGTTTTCAAATCCAAAGATTTTACTCATCAAACTTGTGGAGGATTATTACCATCCACAAAGTATACACAAATAGGCTTCTCTTGTCAAATATTGAAAAAATGGCACTATCAGTCCAAAAATATCTTGATGGAACTTCAAATTTCTCAAACATTAGTGGATATGAAGAACAGATAAAAAATGCTTGTAAATAATTTAATTTTTATTTTTTTGGTGAATTAATAGCAATATATTCAGGAATAGTTACAATCCAAACAGCTGAGAAATCTTTTCAATCTATTTCATTGGTTGACCACTACTTACACAGGCAATGTCCAATGACAACCTGTCCTTTTTCTCTGATTTAACACAATCTTTGCCCTTTTCCTCTTTCTGAAAATCCAACTCATATTTTTTCATATTCCTTTCAGAATTGATCTTCTTCTTTTGGGTTGCTTCCTCTGCCTCTATTTATTTCTCCTGAACTATAAGCTCAGATCTCAATTTGTTGTCTTCAATTTCCAGATTACGCTCCCACTTCTCCCTCTCAAAGTAAAGTTTCTAGCTTTCAACAAGATTTTTCACTCTTTGCAAAGTCAATAGATCAATTAAATTTGCATTTTTGTTGAAGATTTAGCAATCCAATTGATTTTCCTTACTTGAATCTTGCTTCTCAATGATTTCTTCAAATCCTCCCAAGCTAGAAGTTGGTCTCCTCTCTTGATGAATTTTTGGGTTGATTTTCATTGAATTGGAGGCCTTGCGCTTTCCCTTGGCTGAGGTTGGTGGAAGCTGACTGTCTTCACTCAGATTAGAAGGTTCTGTAGGAGGGCCCATTGGCTTAAGAATTCTGTTATTTTCAAGAAAAGGATGAGGATTTTCATAAAAAATCAGTTAAAATTCACTATTCAATAAAAGAAAAACCATACTTAATTGAGGTTAGGTATGTTTGGATTGTGAATTGGGAAACTCTTCCCCCAAGTTGGTGGTATTGTTTATTTCATCCATGCTAGGAAGTGATGGATCCAGGAAATTGTTTGAGATGCTTATGGACTGGATTGGTGCTGATTGAGCTGTAATTTCAGAAACATCATTCTTGGCTGCTTATCCTGGCTCTGATGGTGACCAATTTTATGTTTCCTTGTTATCAGGCTCACTAGGCTGATTATTATAAGGAAGTGGCTCCATATCATTTGACTCTGCTGTTTGAGAATCAAAATCGGCCAGAGGGGTGATATTTGCTTTTTTACCAAATATTTCATCCTTTTAGTTGTAGAAAGGGCGGATTTAATCCAATTTATTGAGCACAGAGTTTATCCCCTTGGCTTTATTGGTATCAGTTATGGCAATCCCAGTTGAGATAGACATGGAGTGGGCTTTGGTGTACTTGACCCAGTAGTTCTTAAATTGCTCCTGCATTTGATTTGAAGTCAATTTTAGCCTACCTTTTCTTTTGTTCTTGAGATCATTGGCAATCAGTAGATAACTATTTACCTTTGAAGATGGGGCTTGACCAACTATTGTTTCTTTGTTGTACCCAAAGCAAGCAGAATAGTTTGATGTGAATTTGAGCCAGTTGAACAGGATTAGGTGATCTTCTTGCTTGATTTGGCCAGATGATTTGGAAGCTGAGGGAGGGGGATTTTTTGTTTTTTCAATTTCTTGGAGATGTTTGTTTGGGTAGGTGGTTTTTGGTTTTGGATTTCTGAGGATTCATTTTGATAGAGTGAGGTGTGAGAGGATAGTGTGATGAGAAGTGAGGATGATGAGATGTCCAAGGAGGTTGGAGTTGGATGGAATTGGCAAGCAAGAATGAGTTTCCCAAGGAGGTCAGATTGGGATGGAAGTGGGAAGCAAGGATGAGATTTCTGAGGAGGTTGGAGTTGGATGGAAGTGGAAAGCAAGGATGACATTTCTGAGGAGTTCTGGTTCAATGGAAGTGGGAAGCAAGGATGAGATTTACAAGGGCATTGTAGTTGGATGGAAGTGGCAAGCAAGGATGAGATTTCCAAGGAGGTAAGATTTGGATGGAAGTGGGAAGCAAGGATGAGATGTCTGAGGAGTTTTGAGTTGGATGGAAGTGGAAAGCAAGGATGAAATGTCTGAGGAGGTCTGGTTAGATGGAAGTTAGAAGAAAGTATGAGATGTCCAAGGAGCTTGGAGTTGGATGGAAGTGGGAAGCAAGGATGATATGTCCAAGGAGGTTGGATTTGAATGAAAGCGGGAAGCAAGGGATGGATTGTGTGGTGCAGGGTGTGGTTGATGCTGTGGGTACCTTTATATACTTTACTTTAAAAAAAACACTCATTTCATGTTAAATTTGAAATGTCTGATCTGAAATAAGTGGGTTTTTTTGATTTTTAACTTTGAAATGTCTGATCTGAAATAAGTGGGTTTTTTGATTTTTAATTGCAGATTGAAAATGGCCAATATGAGTTGAAACCTGCCATTAAAAGATGGTGGGTTTGGTTAACTTTGATACACCCCAATAAAGGCCTACCCCTGTAATTCTATGCAAAATAATAAATAATGAACAAGAAATAGAATATGTTCTATGAAATTTTAAAATGCATATAAAACTGTGAAATTCACTCTGCAAATGTTTTCCTTGGTGACCCTTGTAGCTCCAAACCATTCATGCATCCAATCAAAAAATAGTTTTTATGTTCAATATTTGACAAAAATCTTCTTTATTGAACCTCCTAAACAATTTTCCCTCTCTGGAATCCTTTTATTTACCTGCCTTTTGTCCAATTTATGATTGATTTTTAGAATTTTCCCTAAATAAATCTTTTTAATTTCACAACTTTTGCAAAATTATTGGTCACACCCAGTATTCTCCTTTTAAATTAAGACATTTAAATGCCACCAGCTAAAAAAATTGAGCTTCCATGCTACAGCTCTTCCCCCACTATGATAAATTTTGGTTCAAAGCTGAAAAAAAATAAATAAATAGCCACCACAATTACATTTTAAATTTTGGTCTATCCTAGAACAATTCTCAAAATCTTCCCATTCAACAGGCCAAACAGAATGAAAAATTTTATGTCACTTCGTGGCAAGTGCCACCAAGATATCTATAGTTGAAGCTCTCTTCAATCTATAGTTGAAGCCATCTCCATTATTCAGTCAAGTTTTTAGTTCCCAGTGAATTTAAAAAATGCATAGTGAATTTGCAAAATGCACAGCAACCATGAAAAATGCACAGCAACCATTAAAAATGCACAGCAACCATGAAAAATGTACAGTGACTGTGCGGTGGATTCTGGTTAAAGTTTCAAATGAGATTTTCTGAAGTTTGGCCTGAGTTTTGCTAAAGATTGGGACTGAGATGCTCTATTGCACTTGCTAGAAATTGACATCAGTTCTTTGTGGTGAAATTTCCAATATTCTGAAAATTTTCAACCAGGATAAAAAAAATCACTTTTTGAGATATTGAATAATGCCCAAATTGGACATTTATATTCTAAATTTTGATTTTACTGATGGTATTTTTTTTAATCAAAGGAATTGGCTTCCTGATAGCATAATACATTAATGTATTTTAAAAATCCTGAAACTCCAGCCCCCAAAATTGAAAATTGAATTTTGAAAAATACCACCAGTAATATGATATTATTCATCAGTTTCTAACTAAAAAAAGCCCTTTTAATAAAACAATTTCCATTTTCCACATTGTGATTTGTTTTTTCTGTTCTTATGTTTACTCTTTCACTAGTAACCACAAAACATAGCACTTGCATTACTTGTGTTGTTTTCTCTGCACCACCATCTTTTTTGAATGGTAAAAGGCCAATGGAAGGTCTAGAAATAGACAGTACATCAGTCACCTTCAGAATATTTGAATTGAAACTCAAATCATCAGTTTAATTTCTTTATCATTACCAATACCTCTGCTTGTTGCAAGACATTAATCCTTAGATTTGACATCATCTCATAGCACATGAACTTGAAATAAATAAATCTAGACTTATAAACTCTTTTTCCCACCTAAATTTGAATTAATTTCCCTGAAATCTCAAATTTCCCTGAAATCTCATTTGGATTTTTTTGTGCTTAAACTAAGTTTTTTTTTGTAAAATCAAAGAAAGGGTAAATTAATTTGATTCTATTCATTAATATTTCACATCAATTTCCATGTACATTGAATTTGTTTCTTTAGAGAAAATTTCTTTAGTTTTTACTATAAAATAAATTTACTTTCTATTATCCTGAAAAGCAAGTTGCTTGATCCATTTTTTTCTCATTTATTTGATTTCATATGTTATTTAATTTGATGATGTGCATATAATAAATTGGACTAGTACCCTTTTTTTTGAATTGAAACATTTTTCTGAAGTTTTAATTATGTTGAAGAGTTCCTTCATGCCTCAAAAGTTTGATTTGGATAAGCTTAAACTTAAAGAAAAATTTGAGAACCTTCATTGTATTCTGGTTATCCCCTTCAGAGCCATGCATATCCAAATATTAGTCCATTCTAAAATGTGTGTGGGGTTGAAATGCAACACATGCATCTAATAAAATCCACAGATGAAATTCCCTTTTGAGATTGTATGCAGACTGCTTTTTAAGATTCTGTGTTAATTAAATTTTGTGCTCAGAATTTTCATCTTTCACCCAGAAGTATGGATTTTACTGGGCTCAGAATAATAATTTATTACAATTTGGGACACCATGCCACACTCTCATGTTTGCACCATTCAAATGGATTTTTATAAATATACACCTCATTTATTGAAATTAAAACCACAGTCAGAAAAAGATGCAACAAAACATAGGAGAGAAAAATGTGACATTCACCAACCAAGATGAAAATAAAGAAGAGTGAAAATGAATTAATTAAAATTCACATAGGAAAGTAGAGTCCATTATTGACTTATGTAGACTCATTAAAAGAGCCATTATATAAAACACTGATGACTTGTTTCATGATTTGATAAAATCCATCATTTTTTTATATCATCATATTCATTAAATCACATCTCACACAATTATTACAGAAAATAAAATATTTTCTGATTTTTTTTATTTGAATTTAATTTTCAAAAGCCATTACTTTTCACAATTTATTTTTATATTTCAAAGAATTTTCATAAAATAGGTATCATGCCATTCCAGATCAAAGAAATTAAATTTGAAATGTAGTTTTTTCCATTGATTAATTATTTTGTGCAATTTTTATTTTTCTCATTCCACTTAAGGGCTTCAGATTCCAAAGGATTTTTTGACATTCCTTTAAATTTTTTCATTACCAAACTATAATTTGCATAAATAATTAATCTATTGTAGATCCTTATGAACCCAGACCTTTCAATGACAATTCTTTTTTGATCACCAAAGATTCTTGGTGAGTTAATTTCCCACCAATGGTGAAAAATACACCAAGACTTCTGATACAAACCGCGCCTTGTGAATGCAAAACGCTGATACTTATGGTAATTTTCTTGAAAATCTTGTCCATACGTCACAATTTCAGCAATAGTGGCAAAATCAGGATTATCCTTTGGGTCAAAGTCAAACCTATCTTCACAGATATCTTTCCAGAATGATTTAAAGAAAATCATGATATTTTGAAACTCTTTGATTGTTTCATAATTTGGATTGTACTCCTTTACTAAATTCAAGGCAAAAAATATTTTCACAGTTACAAACTTGGTGACATTCATGACCAATTCTTGAATCCTAAAGAGTTTCCTTGAAAAAAAATTACTTTTCTGGACTGCTGATTGGCTCATCAAAATCTTTTGGGTTAAAGCTCCTTTCATTTCTTCAATCATATCTGAATATATCACATTGCTGAAGTTCTCATCAAAAACCCCTAGGGTTATATCTATTGTTTGTTCAAACCTTGTGGCTGCTGAAGAGCTCTCCAGAGGATATGGACCATCCACAAAATCACACAAGATATAATTTCCTGCCTTTTTATCTTTTGAAATGATGAAACTTGTTCTAATCTGATTCTGTGAGCCATTCTTGAATAACCTTTTCAACATTGCTTCATCTATCCTCTTCCCTTCCTCATTTTTTTTGGAATTCAACTTCAGAAAGTCCCACTCATTGGGATTCATTTTCTTGATAATGGCTTGGGATTCTTTCCCACCATGGCTCATTTTGAAGTTTTCTTTAGGCTCAATATCATTTGACAGCTTGAGTCCTTCAGGTAAAGCCGGGAATGGAATATGATTATCAGCTTCATGATCCCAATTTGATGCTGCTTTCTGATTTGGTTTGAAACCTAAAGCTAAACGAAACTCAATTCCGTTAGGAAGAAAATTCCCTTGAGAGTTCCTTGAAGATCCACTGAGATCCGTAGCTTCCCCGAAATTGCGTTTGAGGCCCCGGGAGCTTGATGCAATCTGACTTTGTGTTGTGTGTCTTAACAGTGAGACCTCTGCTATTCTCTCACCGGTAGTTTTTTCTGAGTATAAAACCATATTTGGAGTCTTTTGCCATTGCTTCACGGATGGTCCCAATTGTTCAGGGGCTAGGACATCACTTTTGAGCTTTTCCACATTGCAGAAATTTGTCCCAGATCTCGATTCGTATTCTCGACAACTTGATGATTTAGATGGTCCCGGGACATTATCAGGTTCCCAAGAGTGATGCGCCACTGTCGGTCGCTCGGTCGACTTAACCTCTACGATTTCCATGGTGTCTGGCCGGGCGAAGCGATCGGATTGGAAACGGTCAAACTTACTAGAACTGGCCGGGAACTCTGGCCATAAATCAGGTTCCGCGACACCTAGCCGAAGCCAGTTGGTTGGACTATCAATTTTACAGACTTCCCAATTCACTTCAGGCTTATCGGATAAGCCTGTTCCAATTAAAGCCTGTAAGGAAGAAGCTCCCTTTGCTCTATGCATCGCCCCTTGCGCGCATTGCAGAATTCCTCCAAGTAGTAGCCCTGCCCAGTTGAGTTGGAGGTGAAGTTGATTCATGGCAATCAATCCTGTAGTCGAGCTGAGTTTGTTCCTGTAGAAATCGCGTTGGTAGCGTGGATGGGGTGGGGTGTATCAGTCAGTTCTATTTAAACACAATCGGTTTGAGTGAATGATTAAGCAAAGCGTCCACTGAAGTTCAACAGCTGTGTGACATTGCCACACATATTCACGAATCAGCTACTCCCTTAAAACGCCATGTTGAAACAACAAGCAAGCGAGTGAGCTGGTAGGATTATGGTAACCCGAGCCTACAAAGTAGCTCGGCACTGAGACTTCCGCAGTCTGGTTTTGGTACTTGTTAGAGACATACCCATGTCATTTTTTTGCGCATAGGGAGCTCTGAAAGAGGCTTTATGATCCTGAAGCCTATTTGCATGAGAGGTCCATATGGCCACCCCACTACCTACCCATACAGACTCATCGCATCACCCGGCCGCCGGCCTGGGCGAGGTTAACTTGAAATCCATCATCCTGGAAAGACTTTTAAGTGTATTGATCATAAATATGTATACAGACGCCTAAACACCTTCGATTCGTTGTATTAATATCTTACATTGAGATTAGAAGTAGAGCAGCTCCGAAACTGACAACAAAAAACCCGAACGATGAAACTCAAGCATGACCTCATGCGACAAACTTCAGGCTCAACATAAGAGCATCTCCAATCGTCTCGGTAAACCCGCTCGTTAACTAAGTTTACCGAGCGATCTTCATAATGGTGCAAAAATAAGGGCTCGCTAGCAAGCGAGCTCCATAAGTTCGCCGGGTTTTCCATAAAGTTATGGGAATTTAGCGAGCTCGCTAGCTCCATCCTTGAGTACCTCCTCTCCATCCTCTACCCCGGCGACCCGCCAGATCTCCTTTCAATGTCCTTCGATACTGTAAAGAATGGTGACAACACGTATTACAAATTGCACAACTATGGAATAACAAACTCCGACATAGTGAAGAACATACAGTAGATTATAAACATACTTCCCACATGTAAGCCACTATCAGGTTTCCTCACTTGTATATAGTCTAATCTTCACGTCCCGGACAGACTCCTCTCCTCATCAAAGTTGAGGACCGAGTTCTGGGACGGGTTGAGCTAACCCATCGGGTCATAATGGACGTGCAGGTCAGTAATCATCAAAGTTGAGGACCAAGTTCCGGGACGGGTTGAGCTAACCCATTGGGGCATAAGGGACGTGCAGATCCACTTCTCCTAAAGACATTATAGGTTAAAAGCCAGCTAAGCCGTGAGCAATTTTGGACAACACTCCCCAGTCAACGACTCAAATGCTGGTAAGGTGTATGGATAGATTATTTAGAGATATAAACATAGATAGCAATCAATCAAGCAATAAAGCCAAAAGCAATAACTCTTCCCTTTACTCAGCACCTGAAGAACAATTTACCCCTCAGGATACCAACATGAACAGAAATACAAACATGACCATCAAATTGCTAATGGAAGTCATCTCTGAACTACAGTCAAGAGTTGAGCGTTCCAAATGCAACCATCCATCTCACCTCTTGGCGCCCGTCAATGCATTTGCAAGGATAGACACAGCCTTGAAGAAGTTCATTGACAATCCATTGGCAGTACACAAGATGATGAATCCAGTCAAGACCATACTGGCATTTGACGGGCAAACTACGCCTAGTGGGAAAGCGCCCTTGATTGTACTCTTTGACACAGCTTCAAGAAGGACCAGTCTGTGGTTGCGGGTGAGGCGCCGTTTGCTTTGTTGGAACAAGACCATTGGGATGCCTTGGCCATCCTTCGACGCAATACCATTGATGAAACCCTTCTGGCGGTGGTAGAGAGCTTGGGGACAGAAGAAGCACAACAAATGATGGACCTTCTGAAACAAAAATGCAGCTGGAGCAATCAATTTCACAAGCTTACCATCATAGACCGTATGATCAATACTCTGAGCAACATATCAGGCTCCAATGATACATGGATATCAGGGTGGCATAAAGTCATAGCTGATCTCAAATGTGTCAAGTTCACCGCTGACAAGCTATATGGATTACTCATGCAAGCTAGTATGACGGCTCCACCTGGAATTGACAGGCAGAACTTTGAGTATGCCATGAGCCAGGCCCTTAACAACTCCACTACTCCACCAAATTTTACCAAGGTGTTGACTATCATCCAGGCCTGCGTGAACAAGCTCAAAGTCAGACCCCACCTTCCAATGGGGATTTTGCCATCAGACGTGGAAATAGCTGTGCAGGCAGTCAATCACAGGGCTGTTGCAAAATACCTTCTTCCAGTAGGGAGGACAAACCAGTCAGAGACGCATGGGCACCCAGGCAAACATCCTAATTGGTTGTTGATTGACAAGGCTTCATTTTTCAAAGGTTGGACTCAATCTGACTCCCTACTTTGAAAATTTGGATACACGTTGTGGAAATCAAGAGGGTGAACTCCCCTAGTTATCCTCAAGTTCCAGTATCAATGGTCCTAGCATCTGTAAGGATTAAGATGCTCCAGTAAAGAGAGAGAGAGAGAGAGATAAAGAGATGAATTTCTTTTCCTTTCCATATCCTTTCATCCATCCATCATTCAATCCATCCTCTTTCCTCTTTTCCTTTCTCTGCCCAAGATCCAATGATAAGAGCTGGGGTTGAGAGCACCAAATTTATGCCAACACTCTCAACCTTAACCTAAGTACAAGTGCAATGACAGCCCAAAAACAAATGTAAAAGAAACACTAAGCCCAGAGCCCTAGCCTAACCCTAATCCATTCCCTGCCTGCTTACTATTACTTACATCCAGTTTGTCCTTCTCATGACACATCCCTCCGCCACGCCCTACTCAGAGCCCCCCGCTTGTCTGTATCCGCCTTGCGCGCCACATGATTTCCTGCCCCATGGGTTGGCCCGCCCCTATAGCCCCAATCACCCCGCCCTACCTCCCCAAACTAGCTTCCCGCAAACCAAGTAGGGCCAGCTCCATTCTTGGGTCCTTGATGTCCAAGCGGGCCGCAGCCTGATGAAAAATAAATGATTGGTTTGGAAACCAGAGCCAGGATGCATTACGATGAGGAGGAGACCAAGAAACAGAATGAGACACAAAAGCTTAGAACAAGGAATCCAAAATAAAACAATACCAACGGAAGTCTAATGGAGACAAGTTGGGAACCAGCGCGACAAGGATGACCAAGATAGACAGAGGGAGCGCTTTGGATGAACTGGTGAGAGTGGTTAGCCAAAGTCACAACCAAAGAGTTGTGATTAGTCCTTACTTAGTTTTAGCTGGCTGCAAGCAGTCTTGATGGGATGGTTGTTGTGGCGGGTGGTCGGTTGATGTTCAAGGATGATGCCTTGATGAGCTGAAGGCCAAGAGGTAAAGAGTTGAGAGGCTCCAGATCTGGAGTATTGACACTCTGCCTTGTACGTGGGAAGCCACAAAGAAATCAAATGAGAAAAAATGAAAATGTAGAAACAACTTTGACAGGACACAAGTTTGACAGACAAGGGAGAGTAAAGGATACAACAACCATAGGTTCAACATAGGTTCAACACCCCCTCTTGACTCAGAGGTTAGTGAAAAGGGGAGTAGAAGGAATTTACCAGTCTTTGATTTGAAATTTTGTTAGCTGCCTTGGTTAAGGCTTCAGCAGCCATGGACTGAGAGGGTATGAGCATTACATCAATTATTTCATTTTTGTAGTCGTCCCTCAGACTCTTCATTTTGATATCAATATGTTTTGCCTTGGAATTGGTCCCGAACTTCTTTATCTTATCATCAAGTTCTTTGTTGTTGATGAGGTGAAGTGGACAGTTGAAAGGTTCTTGATACAGATCAGACAGCAGCTGGTGAAGCCATCTGCCCTCTAGATGGCAACTGGAGAGCGCGACGCATTCCAATTCAGTGGAAGAGTGGGTTATGTTTTGCTGTCAATGACTTGTCCAGTATAAGGGGCTGCCTTTGAAAGAGCAGATGAAACCGCTCTGGGAGACCCTATTGTTGGGATTGTCCCCCCAGGTAGTGTCACTGTAGCAGATAAGTCTGTTGGAGATTGAGCAGGGACCAAGTGTCAAAGAGATGTCCTTGGTGCCTGATAGGTATTGCCAGACATGAATGACTTCCATCCAATGTGAGTATCCTGGCTTCTTGGAGAACCTGGCTAGGCTGGATACAGCGTAATTGATGTCCGGTCTAGCCAGTCCTGCAATGAAATTAAGTTGGCCAATGGGGGATCAATAGTTTACACTGAGGTCCAGAAACTTCTGGTGATCTTCTGACGACGCTGGGGAGAGATGGAGTCCCACGGTCCTGGGAGTGGAGACTGGTTTGCAGTTGGTTAGATCCATGGCGTTTAGGCCCTTTTCAATGTGTAGAGGAATACTGAGGTGAATGAGATCTTTGTCTCAGGTCACCTTCATTCCTAAGAGTGTATTGGGTGGATGTGCTGAGGAGTTTTTGAAGCAATTGAGGAACTTCTTTTTGAAATCTTCCGTATTTCCGGCAACTATTAAGTCGTCTACATGAAAAAATAGAGCGGAGGAATTGTCTTTATTCAGGAAGAGACATGGGTCGCAAGCGGACTTAGTGTACCCTTGATCTTTGATCCAGGTCATTAGAGTTCTGTACCAGTTTTGTGGCGCCTGCTTCAGGCCGTATAGAGATTTTCTTAACTTCAGATATTTTCCCCTTCTGCCTGACCCGGGAGGACTCACAATGAAGACATCTTCGTCGAGGTTGGCGTGTAAGAAGGCCCCCTTGACGTTGAGTTGAAAGAGATCAAATTTCTTTTTGACGGCGAAGGTGAGAAGAGCTCGCAAGGAAGCTACTCTTCCAGTAGGGGCATATGTTTCAAAGTAGTCCAGGCCGTATTTCTGATTGAATCCTTGAACGCATAGACGGGTCTTGTAGGTTGGCAGTTCGGCATGAGTGTTGTGCTTTATCTTGAACACCGCTACGGTCTTCAGAGGATTTGTTACTAGCTCCTCATCAACTTCCTCCCAGACCTGTTGGTCTTCAATACTCTTGAATTCTTTCATGGCGGATTCCTTCCACAAGGGAATTGTCAGGGCTTCCTCTATTGTCTTGGGCAGGTTCTCCACGTGGTAGCCGTATTGATTGGGTTTATTGAGAGTGTCTCTGTTCCTTAAGCTTGACCTGAGACTTGCGGTCACTTCCGTGTCTTTGTCCGAGTCACTGGAACAATTGGTCACATCTTCTTCCTTTATTGATTTGACCATAGGGTTGTCTGAAGTGGAATTTTGCAATTGGTCATTGGTCAGAAAGATGGGAGCGATTGGAGTTGTGTGGATACTGTTTTTGGAGGGCGGGTAGGGATCAGACAGTTTGTTTTGGACGTTTGCATCTGTGGCTGAGCCTTTGGTGAAGATCACGTGTTTGGTGTTGAGAACCTTGCCAGAAGGGGTAAGCACCTTGTATGAGAGGAGTGCGGGATTGAAGCCTATGAGTAAGCCGGACTCACCTTTCTTGTGCAGTTTGGATTTAATCTGGACATTGTTGAGTCAATAGACCAGGTTGCTGCCAATGGGCTTCAGATAATTTGTTGGTAGTTCCTTGCCGTGCATTAACTCCCAAGGGGCTTTGCTCCCTTTTTCCTTAGGGATCTGATTGAGTAATACACAGCAACCCCAAACAATTTTGTGCCAGTACAATTTTGGTATTTGACCTTCTGAGAGTATCACCCGTGTTGATTCCATCACAGTTTGATTGGCCCTTTCTACTTGCCCATTGTGTTGGGAGTGATAAGGTTCAAAAACAATTTGATAGATATGTTGTTCTTTCAGGTAAGCAGTCAATTTTTGATTGAGGAATTCACCTCCACCGTCTGAACAGACTTCTGAGGGATATCTTTGGTGCTTCCTATGTTCATTTTCCAACACAAAGATGAGAGTGCTAGTAGCTTTGTCTTTGGTCTTGAGTGGAAAGCACGCAATGTATCCAGAGTAAGAGTCGATGAGGTTGAGTATGAATCGGTATCCGCCTTTAGCTGTTGGATTCAGGGGACCCATTAAGTCCACATGGATTCTGTCCAAGGTTTTTGAGGAAGGCTGCTGGACTTGGGAAAAGGGCGATTTTGTGATTTTTTCCTTGTTGCAACTGAGAAAATTGAAGTCCTTTTTCTCATGGGACGGAATTGACTTATTTAAGTATTTTTCCATTTGACCAAGACTGGCATGTCCAAGGATTCTGTGTATTTCAGACAGCTTATTACTGGAGTAGTAACTGGCATTGTATTCCTCAGTCATGTTTATGACAAATAGGTTATTGAGTATTTTGCCGGAGATGATTTCTTTGTCACCTACGTGTACAGCAAAGGTACAGGGCAAGCCGGACGAATTGAAAGTTAAGGTTACTCCCTTTTCCACCAGAGCTCCGAGGGATATAAGGTTGACGGTGTGGAAAGAATAAAGGTTATCCCCCTATAATCGTCCCAAGTTTTGGAAGTTAACGGTTCCCTGTGTTTGAAAGGAGATGAGGATGTCCAAAGTCGCACTCAAATGAGAAATAGAAATAAAGAGATAAAGAGAAGTAGAGAGAGAGAGAAATCACCAATCCTTCAATCCTAAGAACTTTCCACCTGGATGTGTATCCGGTATGAGTTCCTTTAATCTCTTGGTGAGATGAGTGATCCAATCTGATGATGTGATGTGATCCTTCCTCCTCCGCCCCTATTCATCCTCCCCTCTAACCCGGAGTTGGGAGTGAGGATAAGTCCTCCCCCTCAACCCTAACCTAAGTACACGCGCAAATGACAGTATGACAGAGAAACAGAAAACAATCCCAAAAAAGAAACCCTAGCCTCCTCTCCCCACCTCCTCCGTACCAAACTCCCCCTGTCTTCCGTACGCCGTTCCATCCATCCGCCTCGTCCTTCTCATGACGCGGTCCTCGCACCGCGCCCTACTCGGAGCCCCCCACACCTGTCCGTATCCGTTTTTCCGCGCCCGTCCTGGGTGTTTGGTAATATCCGGCATGATCCCGGCGCTTGCGCGCGCGCTCCATCCATTCCCTCATAGCCCGTGGATTGCTCCGCCCCTACGTATCCAAACCGGCGCGCCTGCAAACCTAGTTGAGCGCACTACCTTCCAAATCCAATCTCCGGGGCGGATTGCCGCCCACGCCGCATTCAATGCTGAGCCCAACCCGTCCACCAGGTGTGGAGCCAAACAGCGGCTGCTGCTGATCCAGCAGCTACAGCTGCTGAGCACTCCGCATACCCTAATGCTGAGCCCGCTCGCCCCCAATGCTGAGCGCGCAGCCGCGACGCAGTTCCCAATCTGTCTCTATAAATTGACACCACAACGGTTGAATCAGGGACCCACGCGGCATCGCTAAGATCAATGTTGCAGTGCTTGACGGGAATTCTGGCGTTACCAATACCCCTGATCTCGATCTTGGTGTTTTTCTTTCCTGTTTGGATCCTTCATTCTCCGTTGGTGTTAGAGAGGGATTGAAAGTGGTTCCTCTTGGTGATCATATGGATGGAGCATCTGGAATCTAGTATGAAGCGCCTTGGGGTAGACTTCTCTTGACAGAAGGAGTTTAGTCCACAGAAGAATGAGAAGTTGTGGTAGTGGGCTTCATTGACGCCTTTCTTCTTGCCTTTGCTTCCTCTATAGTGAGAGTTTGGCGGTCTAAGTTCCGGAAATTTGATACAACAGCTCTTGGCCGGGTGAGAGGTCACAGCAGGGTTGTTTTTGCCGTTTTCACATCTGGGTCCGTTGTACAACGCTAGATTGACTGGTTTTTTTGGTGTTTCTTGTGCGCTGACTTTGTTTTTGTGTTGGGTAAGGTGATCTAGGACGGTCTCAATTTTAATTTCCGTAGTTGAATGCATGATTTGAGTCTTCATGTTCTGCATTGAAGAGGGGAATTTGAACAGGACTAGATAGGCAATGATATCGGAAGGGAGCTTGATACCGACTTCTGTGAGCTTCTTCAGAAAGGTTTTGATGGTTGTCACAAACACTTCAATGTTTGGCATCATGGTGAGGTGAAGAAAACTGTTGAAGACGCGAGCCCTGTTCTCTGATTGCAAGGAGGCAAAATGCGATTGTGTTGCCAGCCAGATGAGTTTGGCGTCATCTTCATTGCGATCTTCAATGATGTTATTATAGGTGTTGGTATTGAGCTTGGCAATTAGGTACGCTACCATTTCTTGGTTTGTCTCCTTGTCCAGTACCAGCAATTCATCCGATGATCTCATTTTGTGAAAGATGCCCCTGAGTTTAAATAGCTTCTCCATTTTCTTCCGCCACATGCTGTAGTTTTCTTCATTTAGCAGTGGTGTGGATTTGATGAGTACCTTCAGAGCTTGAGATTTGAAGTTCGTGGGGTCTCCCCCTGGTCCTGGCGTTGATGAGGGTCCGGTTGCGGGAATGGCTTCCTTTCGGCTTTTAACCATGAAAAATAAATGATTGGTTTGGAAACCCAAACCAGGCTGAATTACGATGAGGAGGAGACCAAGAAACAGAATGAGACACAACAGCTTAGAAAAAGGAATCCAAAAGAAAACAATACCAACAGAAGTCTAATGGAGACAAGTTGGGAACCAGCGCAACAAGGATGACCAAGATAGACCAAGGGAGTGCCTTGGAAAAACTGGTGAGAGTGGTTAGCCAAAGTCACAACGGAAGAGTTGTGATTAGTCCTTACTTAGTTCAAGCTGGCTGCAAGCGGTCTTGATGGGATGGTTGTTGTGGCCGGTGGTTGGTTGATGTTCAAGGATGATGCCTTGATGAGCTGAAGGCTAAGAGGTCAAGAGTTGAGAGGCTCCAGATCTGGAGTATTGACACTCTGCCTTGTACGCGGGCAGTCACAAAGAAATCAAAATGAGAACAAATGAAAATTTAGAAACAACTTTGACAGGACACAAGTTCGACAGACAAGGGAGAGTAAAGGATACAACAACCATAGGTTCAACATAGGTTCAACACCTGCCACATCTGATCAAGACCAACCTATTCCCAGTATGCCAAGCCCCGCGGTGCCTACTTCTGAGCCCGCTGCAGGCTGCTGCTGAGACTTTGCACATCCAAGTGCTGAGCCTGACCTACCAAATGCTGAGCATGCCAACTGTGGTGCCGTTCCCAATCCAAGAATATATAACAACACCACATCCCCCCCAACTTGAGTTCTGTCCCAAGAGGTCTTCTAATTTCTACCTCAACCGTTACCCCACCCACTACCAAAGTCACTCCCCTCCCCTACTTTCCCCTATCTTATCATGGTTCCACCATACACCTTCTGTGCCAGGAACAGGTTTCCCTGCACCCTCCTCTCTGGCATTTGCACATGCTTGTCCTGCCGCGCCAGTCATTGACATTGCTTTCTTGGCAAAACCATGTCACAAGCTTGTCCCAAACCTAACCCAGCTTTCCCAAGCAAGAGGGCCTGCCACAGCTTGTTTTTAGTCTCTAGAAACAAGTCAACCTTGGAGCAATCATGGACCCCGCCTGGATCCCCTTCATCCTGTTGTCCCCGCGCTCTGCCTTGGCCAACCTTGGCTGAAAGCCGCAACTTGGCCTCTCTGCTTTGCTGTGCCAGACCGCCGCGTAAGGAGGACTTTGCAAACCCCGCGGACTAGCAAGCGGCTCTCCGCTTCTGGGCCAACCAAGTCCACATTAATAAAGGCACAACCAACCCAAAAGTCAAGGAACTCTTTGGAAAGCGCCAGGCTCCTCCTCTGGCCCCCAGCCCAACTCCAGGTCCTCCGCCCCCTCCTCTGGCACCTCCAGCAGTATCACTGTCACCGGCCCTGCAGTCATCACCAGAGCCTGCATGACGCACATTGACTCCGGTGCCCCTGTAACAGGTTGCTATCTCTTCTTCACCAGCTCCACCTTGCGCTGCCACTCTGGAGATCCCAGACATTCCTACCAGTCTGGTGCTAACAGAGGAACGCTTCAAGGAATTTTTGGCCAAGTTGGACAATCTCCTGTGGTGGTTCCTTTTCCGGGGGCTGATGGAGCCAAGCCCCAATGCAAAGTCTTGGTGGCCTTCCAAGGACTCGTGGACCTGGCTTGGTTGGAAATGGTGGAGGTTACGGAACTAATTTAGGTGGATTGCCCCCTTCTTTGTCTTTACCCAAACCATTCTGTACTTCCCAAAGAAATAGACTTTTGGTGCGCTATCATTAGTTGAGGGAGCGGCCATGGGCCTTAAATGAGAGTGAGATTGAGTTGAAACTCCGCGCCTGCCCGCGCATGAGCCCTGCAAGCGGCCTTGAGTCTGAGTAAGAGTGAGAAAAATGACTAGCTCCATGTCCGCTGTGGAAAGAGATCGTGTGTTTGCTAAATTCTCCGCAACATTCTTGATCCAAGTTCTGGAAAGCCCACTAGCCCTTGAGTCACACTCCTGTACCTCTGCAATTCCTAATTGAACTCTGGTTCCTCACCCAAGCCGGAAACCACTAAAGCTAACTTGCAATGAAATAATAGTAAATAAACAAGACAGACTCCCTGACAAGCTCTGCACTTGAACTATTTCCCTAGATATGAACTCCAAGAACTGTTGCTGGTAACCAAACTCCAAACAAACAGAAGAAAAGAATAAAGGTATAATTTGCTGTGATAATCTCCAATAATGGTAAACTCTGATTATTTTAAACTCCAATGATTATAAACTCCTCCCTTTATTTTTTCTTCATAAATCATCCAATGATTCCTTTACAACTAAAGAAAATCTTCCTTATATAAACAACAAAAGAATGCAAGCTGCAAATGAAAGACCCCTCTTGTCTCCGTGAATTCCACACTGACCCGCCTTTGCTACTCCCAAAAAGAAATGTGAACTACTAATGAAAAACTCCTTGTCCCCACCGCCTCCCTGCATTTGCACTGATCCTCCTTACCAATAGTCTGATCCTTACCCAATACAATGATTTTCAGGAGATTTGATGATCCTGTTGCCAATTCCCCCTAACAAGTGAGTCGTGCCAATGCATAACTAAAAACAGATCCTTTTCAATCTTCCCTAGTGGATCACTCCCAATCCCGCATGCAGCACAATTACAGATCCCCAACAATTGGCATGCCGCCTCCTCAACTTTAGCGTTCATTGCCATAAAGCGCTCCACAATCTCAGTGCATATCCCATAATCAGCCTAATTTTTACTAATTAGCTTCAATAACTTGCTTCTGCATTAGTAAACCCACTGCCGCGGAGGGAAATTTATATTCAACCACGCAATGTCCGCAATAGGAAAAAACTACGGCCCATTCTTGTCATTGTGCCTGGAAAAAGCGTGCGCCACACCAATGAAGAGACCTCAGCCAATGTACTCCCAAATAGAAAGTCTGCCAGCATTCATCTCTGTGCCTATTGTACTGCAGACTTCCACCCACAGCTGAGCCGCTCCAAGTCAAATGTCCAGTGGTGAGCCTACTTGCCTCCTTGTCTATAAATAACCACCACATCCCCCCAAAACTTAAACTCTGTCCCCAGGATTCCCGCACTCAACAAAACCCAAACGTCCGCCAAACCCTTCAACCCCCAACTCCTAAACACCCTCCAAAATCCAAAAGAAACAAAATTCCCCACCATGGAAACGTGCAATTACTGCGCAAAAATGCAGAGGACATGAAACCAGCCTGCAATGCATGCCGTCTAGGCCACCACAGGTGTTCAGTTGTTGCTCCAGCACATGGATCCTTGAGGACTTTCCCTCAGCCTTGTCCTTGCTCTACCTCTGGTCCCCCTTTCAAATGCTGCTACCATGTACCAATGGCCAACTTTGTGGTGGACGATGACAAATAAATCAAGACCAAAGACTGGACTATGGAGCCAGACTGCGCCGCCTCATTGTTGCCTGTTGCAGATGCCACAGACCATCTTTCCCTCCCCTCCTCAAAGCGTGGACTACCCCACTTCTGTCGCCTGGGGAGATGCCACCCAAGCCTGGCGCCAACGCCATAACCTGAATGTTGGACTTGGCCAAGTACCACGTGGGCCCAACAAGGCTCCCGTTGTTGTAAAATTAGCCACGCCTCCAATACCCCCGCCAACAGTGCTGTAGAGACTCCAAGGGATAATGGGATTATTTAGCAAATAGCTTGCTGGCAGTCACTAGAAGCGGAACTTTGTTTAATACTAGTCTTGAATAGATAGAGGTAAGCTAAGGTGGTTTTGAATTGCCTGCCCTTCTGAACTATATTAAGTCTGCACAATAATTTTTTTTAATTAGTGGCTGGTTTCTTTGAGAATTAAAATAGGTCTCTTATCAGACCTAGATTAATTATTAATAGAGATTTTTTTTAGGAATTGCAAGACTATTCCAGGTTGGATTGGATTATTGGCAAGCATCCACCAATTAATAATCAAGAATTTTCGACTTTTTCCAACTATTTTTTTCAATTCCAATTAAAGGATTTAAGGGTTGACCAAAAGGTGCTTAACCAGTAGGGGGACCCAAAGATGGGCTTGCCCACAGGGAGCTGGGCGGAAAAAAATCTTGGTTGGTTGTTCTGTTGTGCTCTTCCTCTTTTATGAATTTACTAATCAAAAATAAGGGGTTTTCCCTCTTAAAAACAGGTGCTGAATAACCGGCCTTTTCTCAAGAACCCTTCTTCAAAAACACCAGGGTTTTGGTCAAATGGTCAATGATAATTTCGTGTATGATCCTTTATTTCAATTTAACTTGATTCTGGTTCACTGACAAACTTGTACTGATCAGGCAGAGGCCATAGACCTTAGGGGGCTGATGCCATATTCTGGGATGATGCCATGCCATACCACTTGGATAGGGCAAAAGAGCCCTCCTTAAATGGACAAATACTTCCTCAGGGGATGCTCAGGGCTCCCCTGAGTGCGGTTCTGAGCCTCTCTCTGCACTGTTGAAGAACAGGAGGGTACAGTTACATGAGACAGATCATTCTGGTGATAAAATGTGTAAATCAGGCTGAGAGATAACTGTATTTTTTAGTTCAATCTTTGAGAGTCAGGCTAAGATATGAGATAAAAGATAAGAATGGTGTGATCTGGACGCTTCTGAGTGCTTATCTTGTATAAAAAATGATGCAGAAGTTGCCTGCACCTTCAGTTAATTTTTGATGGTTGGGAAAAGCATGAAACATGCTTGGCAGCTGCAAGCCCTCTTTGGTAGCTTGAATGGTGTGACCTGCATGGGTTTGGTGGTGGAAAGTCATGTGCTGGGTGTTTCTTAGGACTCTTCTGAGCCCTTATAATGTATAAAATGTTGCAGGAACTACCTGCATGCTGTTTCAATGTAATTAGTTGTGGAGATATGAGGTATGCTGTTTTACCGCATGTCCCCTTGGGTAACTTGAGAGTGTGGCTTGCAGGTGTTGTATGGTTGATATGGTGGAAAACTGAGTATCAGAGTGCTTGAGAGGACGCTTCAGAGCTCTTATCTGGTGGTGAAAGTTCCAGAAAAAGTCATGTGCACTGAGTTGTTATTGCTGGTTGGTGAGAATTCAGACATACTTGGCTGCATGAGCCCCTACTTCCGTTGGTACATGTGTGTGTGTTGTACAGTTGGAATGGTGGCAAACTGAGTATCAGAGTGCTTGAGAGGACGCTTCAGAGGGCTTATCTGGTGGTTAAAGTTCCAGAAAAGTCATGTGTACTGAGTTGTTATTGCTGGTTGGTGAGAATTGAGATATACTTGGCTGCATGAGCCCCTGCTTCTGTTGGTGCATGTGTGTGTGTTGTATGGTTGGAATGGTGGAAAAATGAGTACCAGAGTGCTTGAGAGGACGCTTCAGAGGGCTTATCTGGTGGTGAAAGTTCCAGAAAAGTCATGTGTACTGAGTTGTTATTGCTGGTTGGTGAGAATTAAGAGATACTTGGCTGCATGAGCCCCTGCTTCTGTTGGTGCATGTGTGTGTGTTGTATGGTTGGAATGGTGGCAAAATGATTATCATAGTGCTTGAGAGGACGCTTCTGAGGGCTTATCTGGTCGTGAAAGTTCCAGAAAAGTAGTGTAACTTGCTTTCATAGTACTGGTTGTAGTGTAACATTGGTATTGATATGGTTTAAGTCCTGCTGGTATGGGGTATGTTGTTTTGTTGTGTGGTTATTTTGAGAATAATCTTTTGATTATATATTAAATTAAGACTTTCCATTAATCCATGTGACATAATCCAGTCTTTGACAGGTTTTGGGTTGTTTTTGTGACAGGTGTTGGGTTGTTTTTGTGACAGGTGTTGATATGGTTGAAGGCTTTTATCTGGTGATTGATTTGGGTTTTCAGGTTGGTTTGAGTTTAGAGCATACTTTATGAGGGGTTTGAAATTTATTTAGTATTTTCTTGACTTTAATTTGATATAAGAATAATAATTAATAAGACAAAATGAGTCTGATGGCTATAGGACAGGTTTGGTTTACCACAGCGCCCAACTTCCCACTATTCCGCCCGCCATCAGTGACTCCTCTGGTGTCCACTACTCTGACCACAACACCTCCTGCAGAGGTTGAGTCCCCACGCTTGGTCATTGCAATTAGCTCCAATTTGGGACCCGTACCAAGTGATTTTTTTTACTGACCCCTACACATCTCCACACAGCTCCTGGGACTCACACTGAGTCACTTTTGCCTCCATTGCTGGTCCAAAGATCTCTGTGTTGCTCTCTCCAATCTGGACCCTGTCTCCTTGGATCTTCTCATGGACCTCCAACTCCCACCCTTCTAGGTCAACCCAATTCTGCCTGGTCTCTTGCTACCACGCAGCCATCCAAAGCAACAACAAAGAAGGTGGCCCAGGAATTGAGGAAGCCAAAATCAACCCATACCTCCGCAAATCAGATGAGAAAATACTGGCCATCCTCCAACGTTTGGTTGGGATCCCAGCCGCGGAGTGTTGCAAGCTCCTCTGCAAGCATCATTGTGCAAGTGGTGAGCTCCGCCGTGTCATCTTCCTTCCTTAGATTTCTCCCTCCTCTTGAATTATTGCCACACCCCCTCAATTTTGTATATAACTCTTTGAAATAGATATGATGGCTAGCCTGTCCCAGAAAGTAATCCTCTTGATTCCCCACACCATCCTACAAAATGAGAAACATAAACAAAAGAAACTCCGCAACCCATAGTTAGAACCCCTCCAAATCAGACAATAAGACAAATAAAACTGAGACAAATAAAAAACTCCAAACTCCGCAAATAAATATCACCCAAGGGAGCTGGACCACCCCAGACAAAGGTTTCTAAGACTAGAGATTCCACACTGCTCTTGTGATCTGAGCTTCTCCGTCCCCTACAACTTGAATGTTGACACCAACGTTCATTCCTCCAAGGAATCCTCCTCCAAAGACTCCCTCTCCTCCACAGCCAGCTCACTTAAGTTGGCCATCTTGTGATTGTCATCTCCTGAACCTGTGGTTTTGTCAAAAGCCATAGTGCCCTGCATGTGGAACTTCTTCACGTGAGCCGTCACTTCCTTCCACTTGATCAGAGTGCCATCCAATTCCTCCAACTGATAACTCCCATCCATAAACTGACTAACAAATCAATGAGGACCGTTCCAGGGATCTGCAAAACACTTACCCCACTGCGTCTCCAAGCTCCAATCATAAAGCAGAACCAGGTTGCCTCTCTGCAAAGGGTCCCACAAGCAATCGGGAAAACACTTGTCCCAGTACCAAACCAACTGAGCCAAACTTTCCCCAAGCCTCTTTTCTGCCTTTTCCATCATCTCCTTCCGCCGCAAAAGTTGCTCTGCCCGCGCCACAACTATATCCTCCATGGTCTTAATCTTCCACCAGTTGATAGCAAGGTAATTCAAGGTTTAAATATATACCCAAAGCACCGGCTGCCGCCCATACAAGAGCTTGTAAGGCAAATAACCTGTCCCCCGCTTGACCAATATCTGATCCGCAAACAGCACAACTGTCAGGGTTTCCTGTCACTTCTTCCTGTTACATCCGCAGATCTTGAAAATTGCCTCCTTAATTTGCTCATGACCCCTTTCTATTGCCCCCTCTTGCTGCGGATAATATTCCATAACTTGCCCAAACTTTTCTCCGCAAGATTCAACATGCCTCCAAAGATCACCCCAAGACTCCGCCCCACTGTCCACCGTGATGAGCCACAAAAACCCAAAAAAAGCCAACCAATCCTCCTCCAAAAACTGCCCCACCTTCTCTGCAGAAAGATTAACCAACAGACATGCCTCCAACCACACCCAAAAGTTGTCCCAAGCTACAAGCAGATATGGGAACTTTCCTGCGTTGATATGGACCATGTCCAGAGATACCCTCCCAAAAAGGGTTTCCTCACCCGTCAGAATATCAACCTACCTAGGTGATCTTGTACTCCCCCGCTGACAAGCTTTGCAACTCCGCACCCTATCTTGCACTTTTTGCGCCAGAATGGGCCACTAGAAACTTGTCTTAACTCTTCTCCACGTCCCCGCCTCTCCCTGAGGGCCTAAGTCATTGTGAAGATTCTGCATCAAATCCTCCTGATCCTCCCGCGTTGTGACCACAAACAAAGTTATTGGAAGTTCGCGCTTCCACAACTGACCATCCTGGAAAAAGAAAAGCAAAACCTTCTGCCAAACCCACCTGAAATCCATTTCCAACAAACCCTTGGGGAAAATGAGCCTCCAAAGATACTT
The DNA here is from genome assembly GCA_025617555.3 of Puccinia polysora. Lineage (NCBI taxonomy): Eukaryota > Fungi > Basidiomycota > Pucciniomycetes > Pucciniales > Pucciniaceae > Puccinia > Puccinia polysora. The sequence continues at coordinate 34,490,132 of CM062616.1, forward strand.
GTGCAATGCCTGAAACCTTCTAAAATGTTTCAGGGGAAGTTTCTAACCTCCGCAGCTGTAGCTGCCACCGTCAGAAGCTTCTTCTCAATGTCCAAATCCCCTTCTGCCGCGCGCCCAATCTGCCAATACCCAGAAAAAGCATTGGGCATTGTAAATGCCTTCCCCCAAACATGCCTGACTGTGAAATTTGACAATTGTAAGTATGAAATCCACCGTGTCATAGGAGCATTATGCAAGGTTGGGGAATTAATCATTCTGGCAAGGGCTTCCCCATCCATCAGGATTTCAAAAGACACCCCCAACAGCACATGCTGTAATCTCCAAACAATCCCTGTCACTCCACACAACTCCAACTTGCGTGGCAAGTACCAAGGTTCTACCTCCAAAAAGGTTACCAACTCATAGAGTACTGGCCTGTCTTTCCATTCATCTTCCTGGGTCAGCAAACCGCCCGCACCAAACTTGCTCAAGTCCACCGCTAGCCGGATCCCTCCTTTTCCCTAGTCAAGGTCCTTCAAAAGTATCTGCTACCCAACAATCTCCTTCAGCTCCCAGAATGCACAATTGCATTCCTCCATCCACACCCACTCTGCACCCTTCCTAATAAGTTTCTGCAAGGGGTGAGCTATCTCTGAAAAATGCTCAACAAAGATCTGTACCCATCCACAAAGACCTAAAAACTGGGAAACTTGAGTAGCATTTGGTGGAGTAGGCCATTCCAAAACTTTGTTAACTTTGGCCTTAGTGATTTTCCTCCTTTTGCGCAAACCTTGTGGCCAAGGACTTGTAAGGCCGGAATGCACACCGCAAACATTTTACCAGAAACAGTCAAACCTGCTTCCTCAATCTGGAACAGGATTCTCTCCAAGGTCCTTGTGTACTCCCAGACAAACCCCCTGATTCCCAGATTTCCCGCAATAGTTTCTCCCCTGTAATTGCTCTGTGGCCCCTTGATACCCGTGTCATCAATGAATATCCACACTGTTTCTGGAACATCATCCTGCAGAATCCATGTCATTTGCGCCTGGTAAACCACTACCAAATTAGTTGCCCCCTGCAACGCCACATTAAATGAAGTTGCCCCAACCGCGTTTCAAACGCCATCATTGAAAGGGACCCCAGATGTAGCTCCCGCTGATTGTACCCCCCATGATGTCTACTAACCCATAGCAGACTCTTCTGGTAATATTCTCCACAAACTCCTCAACCTGTGGAGGCAACCCCGCGTCTCTGATTGTGACCAAGTTTAACCTCTGCAGGTTGTGAAAAATCTGCAAACTCTTTCCGTCCTGCTTTAGTACTGCAAAAATGGGTTTAGAATAACTAGAAAAAGAAGGCTCATACAGATCCATCTGCAAACCCTCCTGCACCAACACCATAAACTGATCCCTCACTGCTGCCTGAATAGGAATGTGTTTGATCTTCCAAGGGTTGTGGGGCACCATAGGTATCCTGTAGGGGTCCGCAATCTCATGCCTGAGTAACCCCCACTCTTCTGGACTAAAGGAAAGCACCCTCCTCCGCATTAAAATCACTGCCTTGAGTAATTGTACTTTATCCTCTTGCAACCACCCCTCCGGCCAAAAGTTGAGTTCCGCCATCTGCTCCTACGTCAAACCGGTTGAATCCTTCTTCAGGATTACAAGTGTCAAAGGGGACTCATAAGGTTCCTGCAACCAAAAGATAGGCCTCATTGGTTTATTGAGGTCCTGCGGCATTGGCTTGTTTTGTGGTTTGACCTTCTTAGCACCCGCTTTTTATTTTAAACCAAAGACCCGCACCTCAACCAACTTTGATCCCTTGGTTGTCTCCTCTATTTGTAATTGTTGACCTGCAACAAAATACAGGTTGCTCATAACAGTGGAACAAGGGTAGCTGCTTGTGCTGACACCCATTGGAGGCGCATACAAGGAAGGACTCACTTTTGATCCTATCCCCTCTCCCATCATTGTTGCGCAAATTCCTGCTCTTCTCCATAATTCCTGAAGCATGTTGGACCGCACTATGGGGGTTCCTCCTCCCTGCTCCTTATCTTTTGACCGTCTGCGCAAGGAAGGAGCCTTCCCCACACAGGCCACACAGCCAACATTTAAAAATCCTCCACCTAATTGTCATGACTGCCTTCCTCAAGAGGGCAGCCCTTCCAATGTTCCCATCCGCCACTTTAAGTCCAACAGATGGTGTTCTTGTAGTGTTTCCCCAAGGCTTCTGCTAAAGTAAGTAGTTCCTCCCTATTATCCAGATGGAAGCCAAGAGATGGCAAGAAGGCAAAAAGGAACGGCCTACCAAGTATGACCTCCAACCTGCTTACTACCAAATATGATAGCGGAGCCAATACCTTTGCCACTTCTGACATTTCCTTCTCCACCACCCCTTCAACCACAAATTCAAAACCTCCTAAATTCCACAACCCAATTTTTGCCTTGTGTTGGACCAATCCCGCGTTGGTTGCCAACTTCAATGAAAGGACATTTACCATTGAACCGCTATTGACCATTGCCCAACACCGTTTGCCTCTGATCCACATTTCCACATATCCCAAACGGAACATCATAGCACTGCTAACTCCTAAAATTTCTCCCCGCCTTGAGAGAACCAACCTTTTCCTCTTCCCTGGGTTTTTGTTTTCCTCCTTATTCCCCGCAAACTGCTTGAAGACTGCAACCATTTCCTCTGCCATTACTGGTGTGATTGCTGCTAGTTCCTTCAAATTTAGGGAAACTGGGTGGTTGGTTCCGCAAATTCTCCAGCCCTCCTGTGGGATCCCCTTGCTTTGACTACAATTGAATAGTCTGGTGCTTTTGCAGGAGTCATACCATCAATGCTTCCATTGGAGAAAACGGCTCTAACCTCCTCCAAAACTTCTTGGGGTTCCCAAGTTAAAGGAAAAGTTTACCCCGCTGAAGCTGTAGCTTCCTTCTTCTCTGCCGCCGCGGATCAAGCCAGATCTTGTGGCAAAGGATGATCTGGCATATCCGGTATAGTTTCTCCTGAAGGGTAGAAGCATTCCCTTCCATTTTTCTTAACTATCTTGCACGGTATGTCCGCACTCAGATCTTTACACAACCTTTTAAGATGGCCCTCTTCCTGGAAGTAATAGCATTGGAAGACGCAAGGCTTGCCTTTTTTCCTTGGTGGCGCTCTTGATGGTCCCTTAGTTGGCGCATTAGAAGTTGTTTTTGGTGGTTAGGGGACTGTGGCAGTTGGTTTTGCTATAGGTTTCTGCCAGAAAAGAGAGATTTTGTTAAAAATCTTGGTCATTTAAGCAGTTTCCTTTGGTGTTACCGGCCCTTTTACCCTTTTCACCTTGCCATCCTTCTTCTCCAAACCCTTTGGATCTCTCTCCATAAGTTCTGCTAATTCAAACTTGCCTACAATGGCTGCGCAGATGTCCTTCATGTAATCTGGAAGTAGGGTTCCCCCTCCGCCCTGCAACCTGCAAATTAATCCTCAATTGTAATGCTTTTTGTGGACCCTTCCATGCAACTCAGAGCTAAGCCCCTGCATAAAGGTCCTCTTGACAGAGCCAGTATTCTCTGCCAAAATTTTGTTGAGGACAAGGTACTTCAAGTTGTGATAAAATGAGGAACAATACACACCAAACAATGTCCGCAAGGAAACACCTCCTTCCTTTGCCCTTTTGGTTGTAAGATGCTCAAGATCCACTTTGCAGAACCTCTGCTCCCATGACCCCCATTTTCCCAGTATTTTCCCCTGCAACATTGCCCAATCCCATTCTCCTTAAACCTCCATATCCTCCATGTCCGGCAGGTCCTCCTTGTCCGGAATGAAGCTGACTATTTTCCGGACCCAGTTGATGTCATTTGCACCTTCTCTGTTGGCAGCGTTCTTGAATTGTTCCAGAAATTGGTGAACATCCTTTGGACAAAACCTAACTGTGGGATAGTCCCTGGGGCTAATTTTTGCTCCGCTCCCTTGCGGCTCCTCCAGCATCTCTGGTGCTGCATAGGTTGATTTCCCCCCTGTGGCCACTCTCAGCGGAAGTCTGACAAGGAGCTATGATACAGTGGCGCGCTACTGGTTGCCTGTTGGTGAGTCAGAAGTGAGTTGACCAAAGCGGCCTCAAAATCTCAAATCATCTTGACGTATAAAAAAGAATAAAAAACTAAAACAAGTATATCTCCACAGACTTACCAGTTATTATAGCAGAGAAAGGAATTTCCCTGCCAGACCCTCAATTTGTGGAAAGAGATTGTGTGTTTGGTAAATTCCCTGCAAAAATATAAAGTTCTCTGCAAAAATCTTGCTTCAAGTTCTGGAAAGCCCACTAGCCCTTGAGTCACACTCCTGTACCTCCGCAATTACTAATCAAACTCTGCTTCCGCACCCAAGCCCAAAACAGCTAAAGCTAAATTTCAATGAAATAATAATAAATAAACAAGAGGGACTCCCTGAAAAGCTCCCCACTTGAACTATTTTGCTAAATATGACCTCCAAGAACTCTTGCTGGTAATGAAACTCCAAAGAAACAGAAGAAAAGAATAAAGCTATAATTTGCCATGATAATCTCTAATGATGATAAACTCCTCCCTTTATTCTTTGTTGATCAATTTTCCAATGATTCCTTTTTCAACAAAAGAAAATATTCCTTATATATAAAACAAAAGAATGCAAGCCGCAAATGAAAGACCCCTCTCCTCTTCATGCATTCCGCACTGACCTGCCTTTGCTACTCCAAAAACATAACTTGAACTACTAATGAAAGACCCCTTTTCCGCACCGCCTCCGTGCCTTTGCACTGATCCTCCTTACCAATAGTCCAATCCTTACACAATCCAATGATTTGCAGTAGATTCAATGATCCTGTTTCCAATTCCCCCTTACAGTTGAGTCCCGCCAATGCATAACTAACAACAGATCCTTGTCAATTTTCCCTAGCGGATCACTCCTAATCTTGCATGTGGCATAACAACCAATCCCCAACAATCTGCATCCTGCATTGTCAACTTTAGCATTCATTGCCACACAGCGCTCCCCAACCTCAGTGCATTTTTCATCATTGGCCTAATCCATACTTCTTAGCTTTGATCACTTGCTTCTGCATTAGTAAACCCACCTCCGGGGAGGGAAAGTTATGTTAAACTGCGCAATGTCTACAAAAGGCAAAAAATATGGCCCATTCTTGTCATTGTGCCAGCAAAAAGAAGGTGCCGCACCAATTCCAAGCCCTCAGTTCATGTACTCTGTAATAGAAAGTTTGCCAACGCGCTTCTCTGTGCCTATTGTAATGTGGACTCCCACCCACAGCTGAGCTGCTCCAAGTCAAATGTCCAGTGGTGAGCCTACTTGCCTCTGTTTCTATAAATAATCACCAAATCCCCCCAAAACTTGAATTCTGTCCCCAGGATTCCCGCACCACAAAAAACCAGAACATCCACCAAACCCTTCAAACCCCAACTCTTAAAAACCCTCCAAACTACAAAAGAAAGAGAATCCCCCGCCATGGGAACATGCAAATACTTCCCAAAAATGCATAGAACGTGCACCCAAACCGCCTGTTGCCCAGCCTGCAAAGCCTTCCGTATAGGCCACCACAGGTGCTTGTTTGTTGCTCCAACTCCCGGATCCTGGCAGACTTGCCCTCTGCCAAGTACTTGCTCTTCCTCTGGTCCCTGTTGCAAATGCTGCCACTGTGGACCAATGACTGACTTTTTGGTGGACAATGACAAGTAAATCAAGAACAAATATTGGACTCCTGAGCAGGACTGTGCCCCCTCATTGTTGCCTGTTTCAGAGGCCATGGACCATCTTTCCCCCCCTCCTCAATGCACAGACTTCCCTACTTCCGCTGCCTGGGGAGATGCCACCCCAGCCTGGGGCCAACGCCATAACCTGAATGTTGTACTTGGCCAAGTAACACATGGGCCCAACAAGGCTCCCATCTTTTTCCAAGTAGCTACGCCTCTGATACCACCAACAAAAGCGCCCAACGTCCCACTATTCTGTCCGCCATCACCCACTCCTCCAGTTTCCACTACTCCAACCACAACATCTCTTGCGGAGGTTGAGTCCCCGCGCTTGGTTATTGCAATTAGCTCCAATTTACCGCCTGTATTGCTTGATTTTTTTTACTGACCCCTCCTTATCTTCACACAGCTCCCGCGCCTCATGCTGAGTCACTGTTGCCTCCATTGCCATCCAAAGATCTCTGCATTGCTCTTCTCCAATCCAGACCCTGTCTCCTTGGATTTTCTCACAGACCTCCAAATCCCGCCCTTCTAGGTTAACCCAATTCTGCCTGGTCTCTCCGTACCACGCGGACATCCAAAGAAACAAAAAAGAAGGCGGCCAAGGAATTGAGGAAGCCAAAATCAACTGGTATCTCTGCTAATTTGATGAGAAAATACTGGATCCCTCCAACGTTTGGTTGGGATCCCAGCTGCGGAGCGTTGCAAGCTCCTCCAGAAGCATCATTGTGCCGGTGGTGAGCTCTTCCATGTCATCTTCCTTCCTTATATTTCTCCCTCCTCTTGAATTATTGCCGCACCCCCTAAATCTTTTATGTAACTCTTCAAATAAATATGATGCCTGTCCCGCCCCAGAAAGGCATCCCCTTGATTCCCTCCAACATCCTACAAAATGAGACACACAAACAAAAGAAACTCTGCAACCCCTAGTGAGAATCCCTCCAAATATGAAAATAAGAGAAATAAAAAACTGGGCAAAGAAAAGACTCCAAAATCCACAAATAACATTGCCTAAGGGACCTGGACCACCCCAGACAAAGGCCTCTAAGACTAGACCTTCCACTCTGCTCCGGTGATCTGAGCTTCCCTGTCCCCCCACAACTTGAACATTGACCCCAAAGTTCATTCCTCCAAGGACTCCCCCACCTCCGCAGCTGGCTCACTTATGTTTGCCATCTCTTGATTTTCATCTCCTGAACCCACGGTTTTTGCAAAAGCCTTAGTGCCCTGCATGTGAGCTGCCACCACCTTCCACTTGAGCAGAGTGCCATCCACTTCCTTGAGACTGATAACTCCCACCCATAAACTGACTAACAACTCAATATGGATGGTTCCAGCAATCTGCAAAAAGCTTATCCCACTGCGTCTCCAAGCTCCAAGCTTAAATAACAACCGGTTTTCCTCTCTGCAAAGGGTCTCGCAAGCAATTGGCACAACGATTGTCCCAGTACCAAACCAACTTAGCCCAACTGTCCCAAAGCTTTTTCCCCGCCTTTGCCACCATCTACTTCCACCGCAAAAGTTGCTTTGCCCGCGCCACAACTAGATCCTCTGTGGTCTTAACCTTTCACATGTTGATAGAGAGTTAATTCAAGGTTTTGATATCTACCGGAAGCACTGGCTGCCACCCATACAAGAGCTTGTAAGGCAAAAACATCTCCCCCGCCTGACCAATATCCAATCCTCAAACACCACAACTGGAAGGGTTTCCTGCCACTTCTTCCCATTACTTCCACAGATCTTGACCATTGCGTCCTTTATCCGCTGATGAACCCTTTTTATTGCCCCCACTCCCTCCAGATAATATTCTGTAACTTGCCCAAACTTTTCTTTGCAAGATTCAAGCAGCCTCCAAAGATCACCCCAAAACTCCACTCTGCTGTCCACTGTGATGAGCCGCAAACAACCAAAACAAGCCAACCAATCCTCCTCCAAAAAATGTTCCACCTTCTCCACAGACAGCTTAAACAACAGAAGCGCCACCACCCACCCCAAAAAGTTTTCCCAAGCCACAAGCAGATATGGGAACTTTCCTGCCTTGATATGGACCACTTCAAGAGAGACCCTTGCAAATAGGGTGTCCTCACCCATTGGAATACCCACCTCCCTAGGTGATCTGGTACTCCTCTGCTGACATTCTTTGAAACTCCGCACCCAATCTTGCACTGTTTTCCCCAGACCAGGCCACCAGAACCTGGTCTTAACTCTTCTATGTTTCTCCGCCTCTCCCCAATGGGCTAAGTCATTGTGAAGATTCCGCATCAAATCCTCCTGATCCTCCCGCCTTGTGACCACAACCAAAGGTATTGGAATTTCCCGCTTCCACATTTGACCGTCCTGGCAAAAAAAAGCAAGACCTTGCGGTGAACCCATCTAACCTCCATTCAGGAAAAAGGAGTGTCCAAAGACACTTATCCAATGCCTGAAACCTTCCAAACTGTTTCAGGGGAAGTTTCTAACCTCCGCAGCTGTAGACACCACCATCAGAAGCTTCTTCTCAATTTCCAAATCCCCTTCTGCCATGCGCCAGACCTCTGGATACCAAGAAAAAGCATCCTGAATTGTAAAAGCCTTCCCCAGAAAGTGCCTGACCATGAAATTGAACAACTGTAAGTATGAAATCAACCATGTCATACAAGAATTATGGGGGGTTAGTGAATTAATCATCCTGGCAAGTGCTTCCCCATCCACCAGGAGTTCAAAAGACAAACCCCATAACACATGCTTTAATCTCCACACAATCCTTGTCACTCCACACAAATCCAACTTGGGTGGCAAGTACCAATATTCTACCTCCAAAAAGGTTACCAACTCATAGAGTACTGGCCTGTGTTTCCCTTTGTCTTCCTGGGTCAGCACACCGCCCACACCAAACTTTCTTGAGTCAACTGCTAGCTGGATCCCTCCTTTCTTGTAGTCAAGGTCCTTGAACAGTATTTGCCACCCAACAACCTCCTTTAGATCCAAGAACGCGCAATCACATTCCGCCGTCCACACCCACTCCACCCCCTTCCTAATCAGTTTCTGCAAAGGAATAGCTATCTCTGCAAAACGCTCAATGAAGATCTGTAACCATCCGCATAAACCTGAAAACTGGGAAATTCCAGTAGCATTCCCCGGAGTAGGCCATTCCAAAACTTTTTTAAATTTGGCCTTAGTGATTTTCCTCCCTTTTGCAGAAAGATTTTGGCTTAGGACTTCTAAGGCTGTAACACACACTGAAAACGTTTTACCGGAAATGGTCATACTTGATTCCTCAATCCGGAACAGGATTCCCTCCAAAGTCTGCGCGTGCTCCCAGACAAACTGCCTCATTACAAAATTTCCCCTAATATTTTCTCCACTGTAAGTGCTCCGTGGCACCTTGATAGCCGTGTCATCAATGAATATCTGCACTTTTTCCAGTACATTGTCCTGCAAAGTCCATTTCATTTGCGCCTGGTAAACCACTACCAAATTAGTTGCCCCCTGTGGAAGCCGCATTAACTGAAGTCGCCCCAACGGTGTTTCAAACACTGTCATTGGAAGGGACTCCAGATGTAGCTCCCCCTGATCTTACCCCTCAATGATGTCTACTATCTCTTAGCAGACTCTTCCATTCATATTCTCCACAAAATCCTCCACTTACGGAGGCAACCCCATGTCTCTGATTTTGACCAAGTTTAACCTCTGCAGTTTGTGGAAAATCTGCAAACTCTTCCCCTCCTTCTTTAGTACTGCAAGAATGGGACTAGAATAACTAGAACAAGAAGGCTTGTACAGACCCGTCTGCAAACGCTCCTGCACCAACTCCATAAACTGATCCCTAACCGCTACCAGAATAGGAATGGGTTTGACCTGTCAAGGTTTGTGAGGCACCATAGGTAACTGGTAGGGGTCTGCAATCTCATGCCTGAGTAACCCCCTCTCTTCCGGACTAAAGGAAAGAGCCCTCCTCTGCATGACAATCACTTCCTTGAGTAATTATACTTCCTCCTCTTGCAAACACCCCTCTGGCCAAAAGTTGAGTTCCGCCATCTGCTCCTCCATCAAAACTGTTGGATCCTTCTCCAGAATTGCAAGTGTCAAAGGCAACTCATAAGGTTTCCGTGACTAACAGATAGGCCTCCTTGGTTTATTGAGATCCTGCAGCATTGGCTGGTTCTGCATTTGGACCTTTTTAGTAACCAATTTTTATTTGCTACAAAAGACCCCCACCTCAACCAACTCTGATACCTTGGTTGTCTCCTCCATTTTTAATTTTTGACCTGCAACAAAATCTGGGTTTCTCACAATTGTGACACAAGGGTAGCTGCTTGTGCTGACACCCATTGGAGGCAAATACAAGGAAGGACTCACTTTTGGTCCCATCATTTTTGCACCAATTTCTGCTCCTCTCCATACTCCCTGAAGCATGTTGGAACGGGCTAAAGGTGTTCCTTCTCTCTGCTACTTATCTGTCAACCGTCTGCGCAAGGATTGGTCCTTCCCCACACAGGACATACGGCCAACATTTAAAAATGCTCCGCCAAATTGTTGTGCCTGCCTTCTCAAGGGGGCAGCCCTTCCAATGTTCCCATCCGCCACTTCCAGGCCAAAAGATGGTGGTCTTGTATTGTTTCCCCAAGGCCTCTGCAACAGTAAGGAGTTACTTCCTAGTATCTGGATGGAAGCCAAGATATGGACAGAAGGAAAAAAGTAATTGCCTACAAAGTATGACCTACAACCCGCCTAGTACCACATACAATAGCGGAGCCAATACCTTTGCCACTTCCATTGTTTCTTTCTCCACCACCCCTTTGACCACACATTCAAAACCTCCTAAGGTCTGCAACCCAATGTTTGCCTTGTGTTGGACCAGTCCTGCATCTTTTGGTAACTTCAATGGAAGGAAATTTACCATTGAACCATAAATGACCATTTTCCAACACCTTTTGCCTCTGATCCGCATTTCCACATATCCCAAAGGGCACATCAAAGCACTGCTAACTCCTAAAATGTCCGCCCCTGCGTTGAGAGAACCAACCTTTGCCTCTTGCCTGGATTTTGGGTTGTCCTCCTTATTCCCTGCAAAGAGCTTGAAGACCGCGACCATTTCATCCGCCATTACTGCTGAGATTGCCATTAGTTCCTTCAAAGTTAGGGAAACTGGGTGGTCTGTTCTGCAAATTCTCCTTGCTACTTCTCCAGCCCTCCTGCGGGATCACCCCACTTTGACTAAAGCTGACTAATCTGGTTCTTTTGCAAGAGTTGGACCATGAAGGTCCATTCTTCTTTCATCAGAGCAAACGGCTCTAACCCCCGCAAAAACCTCCAGGGGTTCCCAAGTTAAACAAAAAGCATACCCCGCCAAAGCTGTAGCTTCCTTCTTTTCTGCTGCCGCGGCTCAAGCCAGATCTTGTGGCAAAGGTTGATTGGGCATATCTGGTATAGTTTCTCCTGAAGGGTAGAAGCATTCCCTTCCCTCCATCTTAACTATCTTTCCCTGTATGTCCGCACTCAGATCCTTACACAACCTTTTAAGATGGCTGTCTTTGTGGCAGTAATAGCATTGGAAGATGCAAGGCTTTCCTTTGTTCCTTGCAGGCGCTCTTGATTGTCCCTGAGTTGGTGCATTAGAGGTTGTTTTTGGTGGTTCCGGGACTGTTGCGGCTGGTTTTGCTATAGCTTCCTGCCAGAAAAAAAGCCTTTTGTTAAAAATCTTGGTCATTTCAGCAGTTTCCTTCAGTGTTACCAGCCCTTTTACCCTTTTCAACTGCGCATCCTTCTTCTCCAAACCCTTTGGGTCTTCCTCCATAAGTTCCCCTAATTCCAACTTGCCTACAACCGCCGCGCAGATGTCCTTCATGTCTGGAAGTAGTGTTACCCCTCCGTCCTGCAAGCTAAAAATTAATCCTCTGTTGTAAAGCTATGTGTGGACCCTTCTGCCCAACTTGGGGCTAGGCCCCTGCATAAAGGTCCTTTTTACAGAGCCAGTATGCTCTGCCAAAATGTTTTTTTGGACAACGTACTTCAAAATTTGATCAAATGAGGAACAATAAACACCAAAAAATGTCAGAAAGGAAAAACCTTCCTTTGCCGTTTTGGTTGCAAGACCCTCAAGATCCACTTTCCAGAACCTCTGCTCCCGTGGCCCCCATTTTTCCACTATTCCCCCTCGCAACTTTGCCCAATCCTGTTCTCTTTAACCCTCCATATCCTCCACATCCTGCAGGTCCTCCTTGTCAAGAATGAATTTGACTATTTGCCAGACCTGGTTGACATCATTTGCGCCTTTTCTGTCTGCTGCGTTCTCAAATTTTTCCAGAAATTGGTGAAAATCCTCCAGACAAAACCTAACTGCGGGGTAGTCCTCTGGCCTAATTTTTTCTCTGCTCCCTTGCCGCTCCTCCGGCATCTCTGGTGCCGCATATTTTGATTTCCCCCCCATGGCCACCCTTGGCAGCGGCCCGCTGGACTGGCAGTCTGACAAGGAGCACTTTGATTTGGTGGGGCGCTACAGGTTGCCTGTTGGTGATTCAGAAGTGAGTCAACTAAACCTGCCTCAAAATCTCCAATCATCTTGATGTAAAAGAAATAATAAAAACCAAAAAAAATTATTTCTCCGCAGATGGTACCAGGTATTATAACAGAGAACGGACTTTCCTGGTTTAATTTTCTTTTAGAGACAGGAGTTCAAATTGGCTGCGCGCTCAACAATGGGTATGGCTTTGCCACAATAAGCCGTTCTGCGGGCTCAGCCGCAGTTGAATTGTGCTCAGCATCTGGAGAAGGGGGGCAGATTGGATTGGATTCAACGCATTGTGCGGATAGCGCGTGGCAAGACGCGCGGATGAACCTTGGATATCTGGAATGTTGCGTCAGGCGGATGCAGACATGCATGGGGGGCTTGGAGTTGGGCGCGGCGCAAGGTCCGTGTCATGAGAAGGACAAACCAGGTGGATGTAAAGGCAGGCAGGCAATACAGATGGATATGGGGTATGGGATATGGATCATGGGATGGGGTTGGAAGGATAGAGTTGGGCTAGCATTCTGTAATTAGGGGTTTTATTTCATTATTCTTGTTTGCTTGTGGTTTTACCTAGGCTAGGCTTGAGGGGGAGTTTCCTTAAACTGAACCCTCAACCTGGATGTAGGAGGGTATTGGATCACACAGGATCATCAGAGGAGGTTGTAAGGACTCTTTACTCTCTTTTCTCTCTATCTCTCAGTCAAAGGATGAACAGTCACACTCAGGGTTTACAGAGGCAAGTTATCAATAACTTCCAAACTTGGGAACCATTAAAGAAGAAGTCCTCTTCTGAATTCCACATCTGGGGGTCTGGCCGGGAAGTAACCTTTTGTTCCTTGTCTCTCACAACTAACAAGTGCAATGTCCCAGTACCACCCATCAAATGTTTCAGGGTTGTCTAAAATTACCCCTAATCCTCTTCCCCCCCCTCCTCTGGCTTCTTGGAAGCAACTTACATCAGGGGAGGGATACAGTGTACTTTTCTCCAAAGATGGCGCCAATCACAAGACCCTTTGAATAAGGAAGCAGGACTATCCAAACATTTGGTTCAACACTGAGTATGTTGAGCAATTCCTCTAATTGCTGAGGCGGAAGGCGCAATGGGTTGGGAGAAGGCTCATCTTGTTTTCCTTTTCATTAAGGACAAAGAGAAGCTTTGGGATGTGGAAGAGATGGAAGGATACAAGGAACTTGATTGGAAAAAACTGAAGGCGGAAATCTTGGCAAGGTGGGGAAGGCGTGAAGTTTGTTTTTGGGAGAGCAACTTTGAGCAAGCCATTGCGGATGCAAGCATGAATGGCGGATTCCAGATGCAGGCACAATTGGGGGAGTATGTAGCAATGTTTTCCCGGATCTACTGCTACCTGGAAAAGAACAAGGTGATAGCGGGGCAGAAGGGCACAATGAAGAGGGAATTTCTGGGTGGACTTGGTCCGCAACTCCGCGCCTGGGTGCAGCTGTAATTGTACAACAACAATTTGGTAAAGAGGTCATTGGATGGGAGTATTGCACTTCTCCCGGACATCCTGATCATTCTTTGGGCGGTGGAGAGAAACTTGAAACTGGAGGAACTGATGGAGGACCCGGGAGGTTGTTCCCAACAGGGTCAAAGAAGTCTGCTTCTCACCCTCCAGCAGCGCTGACGCAGGCTCCGGTTTTAGGCCCCTTAAAAACAGAACCCACTCTGGCAAAACCACCAACAACAAGCACAGTGATTAGAGATGTGAAAGAATTGATGAAGGATTTACGGATCTTCCTGAGTCAAATGTTGTCAGTGCCGCGCAATCAGCCTCCTCACATTGGGGGACCACTTTGGCCTTCAAATCCGCCTGCGCCGCAGTTATGCAATTACTGCGGGGACAAGGGGCATTAGCGGTTGGGGTGCAATGAAATGATGAGGGACCTCAAGGCGGGATTGGTTTGACCGGTGGGAATGGGATTCATGTTCCCAACGGGTGAGCGGATCTCCATTGAACCTGGGAATCCAACCATCATGGAGCAAGTGTGTGCGCAAGGTCAGGATTTGGGGGTAACTGCTCAAGCTTTGCTTTTCATTTTCACTGGTCCTGGGGTATGGAAACCACTGCTTGTTGTGGTGAACCATTTGGGACACCTTGGGAAAAGAATTCAAGAATTATCTGAGAAAAAAAAAATCAAGCTGTCCCCGCGCATTGCTCAACCTCATTGCTTGCATCCTTCTCATCCTTGCGCATTGCTCATCCTCATCCTCATTGTTGCGCATTGCTCATCCTCATCCTCATTGTTGCGCATTGCTCATCCTCATCCTCATTGTTGCGCGTTGCTCATCCTCATCCTCATTGTTGCGCGTTGCTCATCCTCATCCTCATTGTCGCGCGTCGCTCATCCTCAAATTCATCGTTGCGCTCCTCCTCCATCCATGCCTTACCAAACCCATCCCAACTGCCAATCCATCTCAAGTCCAACAATCCAATCCTGATGCAACAGGATTTTATAAATATGATCCAACCAATCTGGGCCACATACCTCCAAGCGCTTGTCCAATCCCTGGATCCATCAATCTCCCAACTCACTCAATCTGTCAGTCGCCAATCTCAAGCCCATCAAGATTTACTCCATTGCCTCAAGCTGTCGAGTCCTGCCTGCCATCATCCTCCCATCCAATCTCACTCCGATCAAGATCAAGACGGTCTTGATGTCTACCTCAACTCCCTCACCTTCCACCTGCAACTATCCCACCCCCCTTCCATCTTTGGGCGGGGGTGGAAAGGCATCGTCTACCACCCGCGGACATCCGCGGGTGGTCTGGTTCATTTTCATTTCCCACCCTTTTCGCCTTTGGGCGAGGGGTGGGTGATTCCGGTATTGTCGCGTGCGCCCCTTGACAGACAGACGCAAAAGATGGTGAAGGGATGAGAAGAATCCCACCCCGGTCATGCAGGCTGGATTTCCACCGGCCTGCGTGATCAAATTTTTCTGATCACCTAAAAACCTGAAAATCAAAAAAAAAACAATTCTTTCTTTTTCCACTCTATTTGTAGAATCCTTTGTACATAGTCTAACAGGGCCTCCTGCCCATATAAGGAGGGGCTCTCCCCTGCCTTTTGGGGGGAATCAGCACATCAGACATCACATCAGATCAGCATATGGTCTCCTAACACGCCACATCCTAAGATCATCAGTATCCTCTTGAAATACATCATCCGTGGGGTCTTTATTCCCCTTTATCTGAGACAAAAAAAATTGGGTATATCTATCATTGCCCCTTGATCCTTGAGCCTCCATACTCAAACCCCTTGATCCTTTATCCTTATCACCAACCAATAGCTTTGCTGGTTGAAGAAGAATTTGACTAATTGAATTCTTGGATGTGTTACACCACTCCTGATCCTTTTATCCAACCATACTGGTCCTGATCATCCTTTGATTATCTTTCTGGACCCAGTCACGTTTTGAATGAAGAGGTTTTATTAAGCTTAAAACCTGGAGTTTTAAAAATCCCTTCATCTCTTTTGAAGTTGAATTCCGCCACACTACTCTTGAGTCCCTTGAGAAGTGTTGGGTTATTCTTGTTTGAATCAGTTATTGTTTTGCTTCTAGATCTTCTTCAAACAATTAGCTTTGTCTTGTGCAGCCACCCACAGTTATCTGGTACCCTTCAAGCGCTTGATTGTGGAGAGTTGGGCAGGTTCATTGAGAACCTGGAGGTTGTTTGGGATTGAGTTGATCTTTCCTAAGCTCCTGATGACGACCAGAGCTATTAGCTTGTGGGCGTTGTCACTCACAATTGCCTTGTCTTGTTGAACTCTGAACAATTATTGACTCCTTCCATTCAAGTTTTCCCTGACATTATCTTTCCTCAGATAGTGTTGTCTCCCAGCTACCGACTACTATAATCTTTATCCTCTTACTTTTGGTTCTGTGTTTACCAGGTTCTGGACTTTGATCTTGGTTACATCTAAATATTTTTGTAACACTCAGGAGGGCAGCCTAAAAAAGCACCTATCCCTTCCACAGAACTGCCACGGCCTAGCACCGTCTGGAGTTTTACAGCGTGGAAGCGGAAGTGAGGGTACTAGCAACGGGGGTTCTGGCGGCATTGGAAAGGATGGATGTGGATACTAAAGAGCAGGTGCCGCCGGTAGCTCCTAAGCCAGTTGCGCGTGTTCCGGAAATGGACAGGCGGCTGGTGAATCTGGTAGGGAAGAAGAAGGCGGTGGAAATCGTGCGCAGAGTGATGGGGAAAATAAAATATTCCCTTGACCTTGAAGGAGTTGGTGGCAGTGTTGCCAGTGGTAGTGGACAAGATGGTTCAAGCGCTGAAGGATTGTGGACACAATAGGATCCCTCCAACAGTTCAGTGGGTGAAATTGGCTTGGGATGAGGTGGAGCGCAATCTAGTGGGGATGAAATTGGTTTCAACTCCGCTGGCTTACGTTCAAATGAAGATTTTTGGAAGGAAGGTATGGGTGCTGGTGGATAGCGCTTCCATGGTGAACCTCCTTCTGTCTAGATTGGTTGATGAATTGGGATTGGTTTGACAGAAATGCGCAATGGGGCTTTGCATGCTTAATGGCAGGACATGTTGCATGGATGGGGTTGTGGAGGAGGAAGAGGTTGAGGTTGCAAGGGTCCATAATACACTTCATTTTCTATTGGTTGATTGCGGGGAGGCTATTTTGGGACAGCCATTCATGTTTGGGTTCCAAGCGCAAATGATATTTGATCCAGAGGCAGGATCGGAAGCGTTGAATGTTGAAGATTCATCCAGCAGGCAATTTTAAACCACAATCTGCAATCAAGGGTTGGGGAAGTTGATGCAGGATTTGGCAAGAGTAGATTAGGAGGACCCCGGCGCGGAGTTGGTTTGCAAGGGTAGGCCGGAGGTGGATTTTGATTAGTCAGCCAAGGTTACTGCACAGGGCAAGCTCCTGCTTTGTGCGGGTGGTGGACCAGCAAGGAGCAGGTGGGAAGTAGGGAGGAGCGCGGGATGCACAAGTTCAGGAAGTAAGTCCCCTTCCTCAGTATGCATCACCAGGAGGTACTTTGCAAAAACACTATCATTGTGCCACCCTTGTGAGCAAAGGAATGAGCCATGGTTTGGTTTTGACTAGGACTTATGGCAACAGATGCATACGGATGGTGTGGTGTAATTTTGGGAAGTATAAGCCAGTTTTGCATAGGTCTGTCCCCAGAACAAAGCAATGCTGCAGGATCTGAACTGATCACTGCAACAAATCTCTTGGTTGCAGGACCCTTGGAAATCTCCGCTAAAGGCATCCAAATGGGTGACGCGGTCAGAGTGGATTAAGGATGGGCAAGTTTGGGCCCTTAAATTTGAAGGCACAACTAAATTGGTTGTGGTTTACCAAGCACAGATGACCTGGATTCTGAAGGACAATCTTCCAGAGGGGGTCCAGATTTTCATTGACAACACAGGCATCAAAGGCCCAAGGATGGGTTACAGAGGGGAAATGCTCATTCACACTCCAGGAATTTGTCAATTTGTCAGGGAATTTGCTGAAACTCTGGAACAGATCTTGTTTTGAATTGAGGAAGCGGGGCTCACGGTTTCAGGGAAAAAGCTAGAAATCTGTGTACCCGCGCTGGAGGTTCTAGGGCATGTGGTGGCTTTTGACAGAAGGGGGATTGCAGAAAAGAAATGAAACAAATTCATGGAGTGGCCAACGCCAAAGAATGTATCACACATTCTCCAGTTCTTGGGATTGTGTAGCTATTTAGGGATGTTCATTGAGTGTTTTGCAGAGGTTTCTAGCCCGTTGCAGGCATTGGGAGGAATTAAGTTGGCCGTGGATTCAAGAGAGCTTGGCGCAGGGGCGGTGGTGACACAGGAGGCTGAGGGGAAAAATTGTCTGGTTCTTTACAAGTCCATTACATTTACGCTGACGGAGAGCCGGTATTTGCAGCCAAATTTGGAGCTTTGCAGGGTCACTAAGATTTTGCAAAGGTTGCAGAATTTTCTCTGGGGGATTCACTTCATGCTTCTGGTGGATGCGGAGGCGCCGGCGCAGATGATAAATTTGCCAAAACTGCCAAAGGCGCCTATGACCAGGTGGGTTGCCTTCCCTCAGTTGTTTTCTTTCACGGTGGTACATGTTCCGGGGAAGGCCTTTACAATGCCCCATGAGCTGTATTGGTATCCGTGCAATGATCCGTAAAAAGGTGTGGACCTCCTGGATGTGGAGGCTCCAACAGTTAAGGTGGGGTGGTGGAAGTAGGTGTGCAACTTCTGCTCCAGCATTCCAGGAGGTACACGGTCCTCAGTTTTTATTTGCGGGACCTTTGGTTTCCGGATGATACACCAGCCAAGATTGTTAGATGGATTTGGAGGGGGTGGGAAATTTCTACCTGCAGAAAGGCCAGCTGTGGCGGCAGAGCGCACCGGTACTGCTTGTGGTCAGCATGTCAAGGACGGATCAGGAGGTAATCCTAGGAAGTCTGCATGAAAGTCTTGGTCATTGAAGAAGCGGGTGCGGGCAAGGTTCTGGTGGCTGGGTGTAGTACGCGCAGTGCGGGAGTGGGTAGGGTTGTGCAAATCATGTCAGAAGCAGAGCCAATGTTGCCTTGCAAGGTAGTTATCACCACTTGGAAGTAAGACTTTTTTGGGCGTGTTTCTCTGGATTTTGTGCACATCAAGGCAGGTAAGTTGGTGTACCTCCTTGTTGCGCGGGATGATCTATTGGGATGGGTGGAAGCGCGGTGGCTGGTGAAGCTTTTGGCGGAGAAAGTTGGTCAGTTTCTGGAGGAAGATTGGTTTGGGTGTTACAGATCACTTTGGCTGGTGAAGGTTGATGGGGGTGTGGAGTTCCAGGGACGGTTGGAGGATTTAGTGAAAAGTTGGGGAGCAAAGTTTGGGCAAGTGATGGATTACTATCCAGAAGGTGGGGGGACGATTGAGCGTGGTCACCAGCCAATCAAGGACGTGATGGTGAAGATGTGCGGCAAGGATGGCAAGCGGTGGCAGGAAACCCTTCCTGTGGTCCTCTTTGTGGATTGGATTTTGGTGAAGAGATTGACCATTTATTTTCCATACAAGCTGCTATTTGGGCAGAAACCCGTGCTGCCAATTGAAATTGAGCTGGAAACCTTTCTGGGTATTCATTGGTGGAAGTTTAAGACGGCCGCAGATCTAGTTAATGCCCGCACCAAGCAAATCCTGCAACTGGACAAGATGTTGGAGAAAGGGCCTCTAAGACTGAAGGGGACCCACACAAAGTCTGTCTGTTACTGGGATGAGCGCTGCGCGCATAAACTCTGGGATCTGTTGCGGAAGGATGACTTGTTTCTGCTTTACAACCAGAGCCTGGAAACTCAATGCGGGAACCTGTTTGCTAATCAATGGAACAGGCCTTTCCGTGTGACATCCAAGTTCGCCGGAGGTAGCTACCAGGTGGAGAAATTGGATTGAACTCTACTCAAGCGGAAGGCCGCGGCTTTGCACATGAAACGGTTCTTTGCGCGGGGCTCAAATTCATTTGAGAAGACTGCTGGTTTGGATAGGAAAAGGGACAAAAAAGCGGATCCTTCTTCCAAGAACAAGCCGGGGCGCCCACTTTGCGTCTGGCAGAGTAAATGACTGCAGACCGCTGGAGACAGCAGCCAAGTTGTGGGGGAACAATGGATGAATAGGGGAAATGATTGTATTTGGTGAGGGGGTGTTCTAGCTGGTTCACAGCCGGAATAACAAGACACCCCAGAATGTTTTTTTCTTATTTTCTTCCCTCTGGATTGGCTTTTGGGATTATTGCTGGCTAGGGATGGTTTCTTTTAGGTATGGGAATGGCGCAAAGATGGGTCCACCGACGCAAGGACATGCCCCGCATTCCAGAAGCAAACTCATGGACAATTTCCAACATATAATTCAGGGAACTAGGAAAGCGCGTGGCACGGAACAGATGTGGGTTGAAGAGCAAAGGCGCAGGCTTGGAAATGGGTTGGTTTTTTTTTTTAAAAAAAAAACTTGATCAGTTTTCTTGGTTATCTTTTAGATGGAAGGTGCAAATTGGTTTTGGAAGATTCTTTTTATTTCTCTCCCTCAAGGTTGTGCGCACAGGGTTGGTTTTCTTTTTACTCTCTCTGGTCTGTAGATGGATAAGGGGAACTGTGTGGCAGTTTCTCTGGGGCGGTCCAGGTACCTTGAGCGGATACTTCTCACTCTGGTGGGTTGCTCTCAAAAGAATGGATCTTGCGCATGGATTTTCTCACTCTCACCGGATACTCTCAGTGGTGCGGATATCTCACCTTTGCGGGTTGCTCTCAAAGCGCAGATCTTGTGCACGGCTCTTATTTCTCTCAAGGTTCTCACAAAGCCTGAAGGCTTCTCAGGATGGCTTGGAAAAAGTCCTTATCTTTGCATAGGCAGGGGATGAAAACAAGATTGAATGAAGAAAGGAAGAAAAGGGGGGCTATCCGCCTATGTTGGCTGAGTCCTCATCACTTCCACCGCGTCCACGCAAGCTGCCGCGGCTAGGGATAGGAAAGCCGCCAAGACCTTGCGTTTTGCATTCAAAGTGTGCGCATGGAGAACTGCTAGAAATGGCTGGAGTATCTCATCCCCATTGTTCAAAATTGCGCCAAACCTTGCCAAGGGAAGTGCCGGGACTAGAGGGATATCAAGGATCTTGGGAGTTGCGGCCAGAGGGGTTGAAGCTGCTGCAGGTTCCAGTGACGACTCAATCACCAAGGGAGACAGCGCGCGCCGGCTCCAGTGATGACCAGGGAAGCAGTGATGGTGATGGCAGCAGAAGAGATGAAACTGGAGGAGGAGTAGGGGGATGCAGTGGCGGAGGACAAGGAGCTGGCCTTGGTGGTGGTGGAGGAGGTGCGGCTGGACGGTTTGGGATCCTTGGTTCCATCGCTGGTTTATTCATTTGTACCCACCCGGCCCCCTCATTGGCAACGTTCTGGAAGGCTGCAAAGTCCAGAAAGTCCTGGAGCCTCAGAGGTCCAGCCTTGCGGAATGGTGAGCCCAAGTCATGACTCTTGCACAATGGAGGATTCTGGGTGGCGCCTCACCAACGCTTGCGGGGTGAGCTGGGCGGGGTCCACTTGTTGGTTGAGATCTCCTTGTTGCTTGAGATCACAAAGGAGTTGCGCTGGGTCCTCTTGCGCAGTGTGGTGTCATTATAGCAGTGTGGTGTCATTATATAGCCTTGGATTGGGAACTGTGTTGCGGCCTGCGTGCTCAGCATTTGGTAGGCCAGGCTCAGCAGTTGGGGTGCGCGCTTTCTCAGCAGTGGCCGCTGCGGGCTTAGCAGCAGCAGCTGCAAGGCTCAGCAGTAGGAGAAGCGGGGCCAGCACATGGCTGCAGGTGGGGGCCTGACTAGGGAGACGGGCCGGGACCCATTTAGATATTTGACTTAGGAATGGAGCCGGCCCAACCATGTTCTTGGGCGGTTAGTTTGGGGAGGAAAGAGCGGGGAAATTGCGGGGCTTTGTGCGTGGACGGCTGCCCGCAAGTGCAAGCCGGTCACAGGACCGGGATATTCAGATGGCCCGTCAGGCGGATACGGACAAGTGCGGCGGAGGGCAACGCCACGGAAGGACAAACTGGATTTGTTTAATGGCAGGCGGGGTGAAGGGATAGGGTGTTACGGGTGTAGGGGTTAGGATTGGATTAGGGTTCTGGGTCTAGGGTTTCTTCTTCAATTTTTGTCAGATTGTTCTTGTGCTTGCACCTAGGTTAGGGCTGAGGGAGGTTCTGGGCCTAGGGTTTCTTTGTCAATGGTTGTCAGATTGTTCTTGTGCTTGCACCTAGGTTAGGGCTGAGGGAGAGGACGTAAAAGGCCGCCTCCCTCAGTGCAAGTTGGGGGGGGGGGGGGAGGGGGGGGAAAGAGGAGGAAAAAGGAGGAAGAACAATCATCATCATCATCTCTCTATCTCTCTCTCACCACTTCTTGCTCTCTGAAGGAAGCATCCTCAGACCTTACAGATGCTAGAATCATTGACTCTGTAACCAAGGGACAACTTTGTGAGGGTAAACCTCTAAAGCTTCCACATCTGGGGGTCTGGCCGGGAACTCTCAATTCATTCTCAGTCTCTCAAAGATAAAGTAGGATGCTTCAAACAACCGCTCCTGGATCCAATGTCCTCCCTCCCTATCCTCTGCGCTTGACTCCCATTTCTGCTACTCAACCCCCTCCGCTGCCATCCACCCATGTTCCTAGAGCTAGCGGTTTCGCTCCTCCTCTTGAGGGGTTGTTGGAAGTGGCAGTGGAGGACCCTTATTGCATGTGGCTAAGACCAAGGTACTTTCCTCATCTTTGGTTCAGTACCTTGGATGTGAAACGTTTCCTTTCCAGGTTTTAAGGCATTGCAAATTCCAAGGGCGCAATGGGGGTGGACAAGGTTCAGACTATTGAGCTCTTCATTACCAAGGAAGAGAAGCTTTGGGATGTGGAGGAAACGGTTGGTTAAAAAAGGCAGGATTGGGGGAAGTTGAAAAGCAAGATGCTGGAAAGGTGGGGACCATGAAAACCCCAATTCCAAGAAAGCAATGTTGAACAAGCCACGGAGGAAGAAAGCAAGTGTGGGGGGGTGCAATCGCGCAAAGGATTGGCGGAATATATGTCAAATTTTGAGCATATCTATGGTTACTTGGCAAAGAACAAGGTTTTTGCGGGTCAAACGGGGGCTATGAAGAGGGTGTTATTGGGAGGTCTTGCGCCTCAGCTCCATTCTAGGGTACAGCGGTACCTGTATGATCACAGCTTGGTTAAGAGGTTTCTGGATGGGAGTGTTGCAATCCTCCCTGATGTCTTTGTTATTCATCAGGCGGTGGAGAGAAAAATCAACCTGGACAAGCTCATTGCAGACATGGCACAAACGTACCCAGAAGCCTTCAAGAAATTGGTTACAATCTTGGTGCGGGCCCCTGACCAAACCTCAACTGCGTGGCCCCCAACGCCCTCTCATGCTGGACCGTCCCCACAAGCGCCGGGACCAACGGTTGGGGAGATGATGGAGATTCTGCAGGAAATAAGGGTCTTCCTCAACCGTGCAGTGGCTGCTACGGCCTTGACTGCTTCAATGGCCCCAGCAGCCACTAGGGCTCCAGTGGCTCCTGCTCAACTGTGCGCAAAACTGCCTCATATGGCTGAAGGGTTCCAGCCTCCCAGCGGACCCTCTAAGCCTTTTGGGGTTTGCACCTGTATGTAATGCAGGGAGAAGGGGCACTGGAATTGATATGCAAAACCCTCGCCCGGGACATGAATGAAGGACTGGTTTGCACATCTGGGATGACGTACATATTCCCATCAGGCAATTTGGTGGATTTGACTAGAGACCAGCCGATGCCAATGGTGCAAGTGCGGGAGCGGGAAAAGGCTCATGCCAAGACTGTTTGGGTATTGCTTGGTATCATCACCACTCCCGGTACCTGGGAAGCGCCAAGGGTAGAGGCAGAAGTCAGAGCATTGGCAGAAAACAAATGGATTGCAATTGACGCTAAGGCCAAGGAGTGGCCAACAGCCCCAAAGCCAATCACCCGTGTACTGGCAATGGACAGACCTCATCCCTACTCACACCATCAACCAATCTATCTGTGGTACCTACCCAGATAAAATATTAGTAATGAATCATTTATAAAAGGAAAACAAGAAATCAGAAACCAAGTTATTAACCATCTTTAACCAATTAAACCACCCATCAGGTCCTTGAATAAGGGTTCTTCTGTGACCTAAATATTCAGCACAATATTAAAGATACCCCACCCATTACTTAATAAATAACCCTTACAAAGAAAGAGAGCACAACAAAATGAAACTACCAACCTTTCCTCTGCCCAGCCCCCTGTGGGTAAACCCATCTTTGGGTCCTCTCCTGAACCAGCCCTTTGATAAACCCTTGAACCCTTTAATATTGGGGTCTTGGTTAATATCAAACATATCTGATCAATAAATTAACCAATAGTCCAATACATCTGGTCTATTCTTCAACAAATCCTACCAATATCACAGTTAATAATTAATCTAGGTCTGATCTGAGACCTATATTAAGTCTCAAAGAAACTAGCCATTAATTTAAATAAATTATTGTGCAGACTTACTATAGTACTGGAAGGGCAGGAAATTCAAAACCACTCTGAGTATATACTAATAATCCAAAGGAGTAGGATTAATACTAAATTCCCCTTCAAGGACTGCCAGCAAGCTATTTGCTACTTTTATTTATATAATCCCACAGGAGTCTCTACAACGCACGTTACATGATTGGGTAAAATTTTGCAAGGCCTGTCAGTTGCGGAGCTCAAGATTTCCCAAGGAAGTTGGTCACCTCACAGGACAAGACACGCTTTTTGGGCGTGTTTTGCTGGATGTAGTACACATTAAGGTGGGAAAGTTTGCGTACTTGCTGGTTGCGCACAATGATCTGTCAGGATGGGTAGAAGCACGGCCCCTGGTGAAATTATTGGCGGAAAAGGTTGCTCAGTTCCTGGAAGAAGACTGGTTTGCGCGCTAGGGATTGCTTTTCTTGGTCACCGTCAACGGGGGTGCCAAGTTTTGGGGCTGCCTGATGATGCTGGTGCGGAGTTTTGGGGCAAAGTTTGGGCGCATAATGGAATATTACCCAGAGGGCGCTGGAGCAATCAAAAGGGGACATCAGCCAATCAAGGAAGCCCTGGTGAAGATGTGCAGAGAGAATGGCAAGAAGTGTCAGGAGGCGCTCGCAGTGGTTCTTTTTGCTGATTGGATCTCTGTAAAGCGTTTGACGGTTACTTGCCCTACAAGCTGCTATATTGGCAGCAGCCTGTGCTTCTGGTGGATTTCAAGTTGGACACGTTCTTGGGCATAGACTGGTGGAAGGTCAAGACCCCTGCAGATCTTGTTGAGGCGCGGGACAAACAACTTCTTAGGCGCAAAGAGACTTTGGCAAAGTCCGCGGAACGGCTAAAGAAAACCAAGACGGCGTCTGTCTTCTACCGGGACAAGCGCTGTTCCCATTGGCTCCCTGACCTGCTACGGAAGGGGTACTTGGTGCTACTGTATAACCGTAGTCTTTAATCCTAGTGAGGTTGGCTCTTTGCAAACCGGTGGAACAGTCCGTATGGCCTGACTTCCAAGTTCTTGGGTGTCAGTTACCAGCTTGAAGAATTGGATGGGACGCCGCTTAATCCAAAAGCCAAGGCCTTGCACGTGAAGCGCTTCTTTGTGCGCGATTCCAACTCATTCAATGAATTGGCGAGTGATTGCACAGCATCTGGGACAAGGAGGAGGTTCCAGGATTGGTCAGCGGCGCGGACTGTTTGGACAACAAGGAACCGGTGCGGGACACCCAGCCCCAGAGGAGTGGGAGGTTGCGGACTGCTGGGGAAAGCTTTCAAATTGGGGGGGACGCTAGGTGAAAGCTTGATTTGGTGAGGGGGTGTTCTAGCCAGTTCACAGCCATAATAACTAGACACCCCAGAATGTTTGTTTTTGTATTTCTTGGTTTGTGGTTTGGACTCGGCTTTGGTTGGTACTGGCTATGGTTTACTTGTTGCAGGAATCTGGACCGGGGCAATTCCAAGTCCATTCACGCAAAGACAAGCTCCGCGGAGGGGAGGCAGGACAAAGATCTCTGCAAAAAAAAAACAATAATAGAATTTCTTTCTTTGTTTTTGATCAGAGCTGTTTTCCTTTTTATCTGTTTCTTTCTCTACAGTGTGGTGAAGCATTTGGGACACCTTGAAAAAAAAAATCCATCCTTGCGCGTTGCTCATCCTGATCCTCATTGTGGCGCGTTGCCCCTCCTCATCCTCATCCCCACGCGTTGCTCATTTTTATCCTTGTGCATTGCTCATCCTCATCCTCATCCTCGCGCGTCGCTCATATTCATCCTTGCGCGTTGCTCATCTTTATCCTTGCGCATTGCGTGTTGCTCATCCATGTCTTACCAAACCCATCCCAACTGCACCTCCAAGTGCTTGTCCAATCCTCGGACCCATCAATCTCCCACCTCACTCAATCTATCAGTCTCCAATCTCAGGCCCGTCAGGATTTACTCAATTGCCTTGAGCCGTCAAGTCCTGCCTGCCATCATCCAATCCGTCACCCTTCCTGGGACTCTCCCACCCTCTTCCGCCTTTGGCCAAGGGGTGGAGAGTGTCGACTACCTCC
Source organism: Puccinia polysora (assembly GCA_025617555.3). NCBI lineage: Eukaryota > Fungi > Basidiomycota > Pucciniomycetes > Pucciniales > Pucciniaceae > Puccinia > Puccinia polysora. The sequence continues at coordinate 34,516,426 of CM062616.1, forward strand.
TGCAGACATCCGCAGTGGTCTGGTTCATTTTCCTTTCCCACCCTTCCGCCTTTGGGCGAGGGGTGGGTGATTCCGGTGTTGCCGCGCACGCCCCTTGACGGATGGACGCAAAAGATGGGATGAGAAGGATCCCACCCCGGTCAGGCAGGATGAATTTCCACCAGCCTGCGTGATCAAATTCTTTCTTTCTTTTTCCGCTCCATTTGTAGTATCCCTTGTACATAGTCTAACAGGGCCTCCTGCCCATATAAGGAGGGGCTCTCCCCTGCCTTTTGGGGGGAAGCAGATCAGCACATCCAATCATCACATCAGATCAGCGCATGGTATCCTAACACACACCACATCCTAAGATCATCAGTACCATCTTGAAATACATCATCCGTGGGGTCTTCATTCCCCTTTATCTGAGACAAAAAAATTGAGTATATCTATGATTGCCCCTTGATCCTTGAGCCTCCATACTCAAAACCTTGATCCTTGATCCTTATCACCAACCAATAGCTTTTCTGGTTGAAGAAGGATTGGACAAATTGAATTCTTGAGTGTTTTACACCACTCCTTATCTCTTTGTCTGACCATACTGGTCCTGATCATCCTTTGATTATCTTTCTGGAACCAGTCACGTTTGACTGAAGAGGTTTTATTAAGCTTAAAACCTGGAGTGTTAAACCTCCCTTCATCTCTTTTGAAGTTGAATTCCGCCACACTACTCTTGAGTCCCTTGAGAAGTGTTGGGTTATTCTTGTTTCAATCAGTTATTGTTTTGCTTCTGGAGCGTCATCAAAACAACTAGATTTGTCCTGTGCAGCAACCCACAGTTATCTGGTACCCTTCAAGCGCTTGATTGCGGAGAGTTGGGCAGGTTCATTGAGAACCTGGAGGTTTTTTGGGATTGAGTTGATCTTTCCTAAGCTCCTGATGACAACCAGAGCTATTAGATTGTGTGTGTTGTCACTCACAATTGCCTTGTCTTGTTGAACTCTTAACAATTCTTGAATCCTTATATTCAAGTTTTCCCCAACATCATCTTGCCTCAGATAGTGTTGTCTCCCAGCTACCGACTACTATAATCTTTATCCTCTTACTTTTGGTTCCCCATTTACCAGGTTCTGGACTTTGATCTTGGTTACATTTAAATATTTTTGTAACACTCAGGAGGGCAGCCTAAAAAAGCACCTATCCCCTCCACAGAACTGCCAACGCCCTGCGCCTTTTGGAGTCTTACAACAGATGGGTGTTATGGTTCACGGATAGTTATACGGTTGGTTTGGTCACAGGAAAAGCCTGATTTGGTAAGGGGGTGCCCTAGCTGGTTCACAGCCGGAACTACTAGGCACCCCAGAATTTTTGTTTTCCCATTCCTTCTCTCTCTCTCTGTTTGTGCGCGCGCACTGTGGGCTTGGGATTTGTTTATTTTGTAGAATGGGTTTGGTGAACTGTGTGGCAGTTTGTCTGGGGCGGTCCAGGTACCTTTTGGACAACCAGTTACTTACAAAGGCAAAGTGCGTAGGCAGTACTTGCCATCGCGCAATTGCCCACAAGGAGGATGAGATCTCAGTTCTCTCTCTCTCACTCACTTAGGGCTGCTCTCACAAGAATTAGTAATAGGATGCGCGCGCAAACATGTATTTATTTCTTTTTTGAGTAAGGTTGAAGGCACGGTACAAAAAGAGAGAAAAGAAAAAGGGGGGGTGATATGCTTAGATCAGGTCCATAACCTCCACCATTCCCAACGGCCCCACGTTCATGAGTCCTTGGAAGGCCTCCAATAGCTTGCATTGGGATTTGACTCCATGGGCACCCAGAGCCAAAAGGAATTGCTGGAGAAGGTTGTCCAATCTAGCCACAAAGTCCTCAAAGCGTGCTTCCCTTAGCTCTAGCCCTGTGGAGATGTCTGGAATTTTGGGAGTAGTTGCGCAAGGGGGTGCCAGAGTCGGAGGGGGGGCCTGATACAAATGAACGTGGAGGCAAAAAGGGGGTCCTGCGGGTATTGATTGGGGGGCTTGGTCCAGCTGAAGGCAATGATGGGATCAGGATTGGGGACGGTGGAGGAGCGGCCTCTGGGGTTGTAGGCCTCTTGTCTGGGGCCCGTGAGGGCCTTGCGTTGGGATTCAGAGCCAGAGGAGGAGCCGGGGCAGGAGCCAGAGGAGGAGCTGTGTGCCATCTGAGCATTTCCTTGACGCGCGGGTCCCTTGATCCTTCATTGACTCAAGCTTGGTTGGCCCAGTGAAGGACGGTGGCTTGGTAGGCGGCAAAGGTCAAATAATCCTCCTTGCAGGGAGGCCCTGTGCGGCGGAAAGGCAAAGCCAAGTTGTGACCCCCACTTGGAGGAGGGCGGCAAAGTGGTGAACCCAGCAGAGTCCACGATTCCTCCAAGATTGTATCATCATCTGAGACCAAAAATGGGTCAGGAAGGGCCCTCTTGCGCGGCCTTGGGAAAAAAACAGATTGGTGAGGGGCCTGGGGCGTACCCTTGCTGAGAAAGCAGCAACAATGGCCGCAACAACAGCTGGTGCAGGCGCAATGGCCCGGAATTAGGAAGCACTGCAACCCGTTTTGGGCGCAGAACTTGCAGGGTACCATGGTGGCGAGTGGAAGGGGTTGCAAGGAGTGAAGGAGCGGGCGCAAAGAGGAGGGTGGTTGGTAGGGGAAAGGGAGCAGAGAAGGTTGAGGTAGTGATGGGAAAACCTCTGGGGACAGAACTCAAGTTGGGGGGATGTGGTGTCATTATATAGCCTCAGATTGGGAACTGTCTTGCGGCCTGCACGCTCAGCATTTGGTAGGCCAGGATCAGCAGCTAGGGTGCGCGCTTTCTCAGAAGTGGCTGCTGCAGGCTTAGCAGCAACAGCTGCAAGGCTCAGCAGTAGTTGCAGCGGGGCCAGCATGCGGCTGCAGGTCAGGCCTGACTAGGTAGACGGGCGGCAACCCACTTAGATATTTGACTTAGGAATGGAGCCGGCCCAACCATGTTCTCAGGCCGCTAGTTTGGGGAGGAAAGAGGGGGGAAATTGCGGGGCTATGTGCATAGATGGCCGCTTGCAAGTGCAAGCCAGTCACAGGACTGGGATATTCATATGGAATGTTGGGCGGATATGGACAAGCACGGTGAACTTTGAGTAGCGTGCGGCAGAGGGCCATGCCACAGGAGGACAAACCGGATGTGTGTAATGGCAGGTGGGCTGAAGGGATAGGGTATTACGGATATAGGGGTTAGGATTGGATTAGGGTTCTAGGTCTAGGGTTTCTTCTTTGATTGTTGTCAGATTGTTCTTGTGCTTGTAACTAGTTTAGGGGTGAGGGAGAGGACATAAAAGGCCGCCTCCCTCACTGCAAGTTGGGGGGGGGGGGGGGAGGCGCGGGGGTAGGGGGGGAAAGAGGAGGAAAAAGGAGGAAGAAAAATCATCATCTTCATCTCTATATCTCTCTCTCACCCCTTCTTGATCTCTGAATGAAGCATCCTCAGACCTTACAGATGCTAGAATCATTGACTCTGCAACCAAGGGACAACATTGTGAGGGTAAACCTCTAAAGTTTCCACAGTGGGTTACCTTGAGGCCGGTTGCATGGATTGCCCTCTGATAGGGAGCAGCAGCAGTGTCTGGCTTAGCATGGGACACCGGCGCGCCAGCCTGGAAGGATAAGGCCAGAGAGGCCATTCTGGCTGCAGTATGTGCAGGACATGGCTGGCAAAGAGTGGAGGGGAAGGTGGGACAACTGTGGTATATAGTTGGGGGCAGGTGAGATAGTGGCGGATCTCTGGGGACAGAACTAAAGTTGGGGGGCATGTGGTGGTCTTTTGCAGACACAAGTTGGAATTTGCTGCATGCTGCGCGCTCAGCAATGGCTGGGGCTTTGCCATAGCAATTTGAACTGCGGGCTCAGCAGACGTTGAATTGGGCTCAGCATCTGGAGACGCAGGATGGATTAGATTGGATTGGACGGACCGCGCGCAGATTGTGCCTCACAAGAGGGGGATTGGATTGCACGGAGATATCTCCAATATCTGGAAAGGCACGTCAGGCGGATGCGGATATGCGCAGGGGGCTCTGAGTTGGGTGTGGCGCGAGGGCCGCATCATGAGAAGGACAAACCGGGTGGACGTAATGGCAGGCAGGCAATACAGATGGATATGGGATATGGGATGGGAAGGATAGGGTTGGGGCTTGGGTTCCATGCTTAGGGGTTTTATTTCATTATTCTTACTTGTTTCTGGTTGTACTTGGATTAGGGTTGAGGGGGAGGTTACTTAAACCACACCCTCAACCCAGATGGAGGAGGGATCATGAGGCATTGGATCACAGAGGATCACATTGGGTTATCATAGGTTTTGGAAGGATCTTTTACTCTCAATTCTCTATCTCTCAGTCAAAGGGTGAACAGTTGCACTCAGGGTTTACAGACGCAAGGGATCAATAACTTCCAAATTTGGGAACTGTTAAAGGGAGAAGTCCTCTTCTGAATTCCACAGCAGGCCGTGGCCCTCCACATCCAATCAAGCCCAACCCATGCCCTGTATGCCAAGCCCTTCATTGCCTTCTGCTGAGCCCGCAGAGGCCACTTCCGATACCGCATGCATCCAAGTGCTGAGCCTGACCTACCAAATGATGAGTGCGCCAACTGCTGCGCGGTTCCCAATCCAAGACTATATAACAACACCACAACGTGTCACTAATGTAAGAAGAGTGGTCACTGGTATGCTGATTTCAGAAAGTTCTTGGATCAAGTCCAAATGGGAATCATACCATGCTCCACCGGATAATCACACTGAAAAAGGATCCAGGTACTTACCACCACCGCAACCAACCAAGATACCTGCTCATGGAGGTTGTATTTGACAGCTGTATCTTGAGGCGGTGAATGAAGGAGAAATCCTGGTAGACTCAGGGTCAACTGCACACATCAGTGGACCCTCTCCATTCTTCAATGTCACACAACAGCTGGACTCTCCGGTGGCGCTAAATTTAGCTGTTCCTACCAAATCTGCAATTGTCTCCTATGTCAGCAGACTGAGCATTCCAACAAAGATGGGGGTGATGAAACTTGATGGCCTTTTATTTTGCAAGGAAAATAAGCTGAAAATCCTGTCCAGTGGGAGGCTGGTTAGTGAAGGGTGGAGGTTTATTCATGAAGGGACCAATCTAATACTTGCTGATAAAAACTGTTGTTGATTTGAGACTGTTTTCAATAAATTCTTCTGGACTGTGAAGATATGGCACAATGAATTGTGTCTCAAAATCTCTTGGCTCCCAGAAATGGATCCATATAAATGGCACTTGAGGTGGGGAATATCTTGGAGAAGGCTGTGTGACAGTTTCTCAGGACTCACTTCCCTGATTGCTCAAGGGAACCTTGGAAATCATACTTCTGTGAACAATGTGACACCTTGAAAGCCCTTGATTGGAAGTTGCCGGAGGTCAGCTCAGATATCCAAAGAGAGGATCCTCTACAGTTATGTGTGACAGATGTTGCGCCTCCATTTGAGAAGGATCTCAATGGTGCGTGGTTTTGGTTAACATTTAGAGACCATGCTACGACTTACACCTTTGGTGCAGCAGTACAGAGCAGAAGTGAAGTCCTGGCTTAGATAATCAGCTGGATACACCATATTCATAAAACAGTAGGAAAATTCCCAGCTTTTGTCTGCTCAGATAATGCAGCTAAGGAAATTGGCCCACTCTGCAAGCAGCTTGAAAGACTGGGCATTAACCTGGCACCAGTACCCCCCTTTCACCCCAAACTAAATGGTGAAGCCAAGAGAGTGAATAGGACCATTGGCAATGTGGCAACGACAATGATCAATGAAAGCCAGATGGCTGGACAGTATTGGAGCTATGCCTATCACAATGCAACATACTTACACAATATTTTACCTAAAACTTGTACAGCAGGCTCAAATCCAATGTATCTAATGTTTGGACAGGAGGTCAATCCCAACACTCTGTATCCATTTGGGGCCCAGGCAATTTTATATACGCCAAAGGAACGCAGGAGCTCAAAATTGGAGGGACATGGACAACATTGTTGACTCCTTTCTTACCCAGTTGCTGGGGCTGGTTGGATGTCCTGGTCACCAAAAGAAAGAAGGGTGATCCACTCAAGGTTGGCTCTTTTCCCTGATTTCCAGCCTTTACAGGTTCTAGCAGAGGAAAAGAGGGGTGCTATTGATTGTATTCTGAACCACTTTTCTCTGAAGCTGGGTCAAGAACCCACTAACAAGATTGCACAATGGGAAAAGGAGTTTGTACAATTGATGCTTGTGAAACAAGACCACCACCTACCACGGTCCTTGGCAGAATGGTTACAAGGTGAATTTTCTAAAGAATGGTGAGGATTGGCTGAATTCAAGGTGAACAAGATTGATGAGCTGGATGTCTGGGAGCCGGTGAAGCCGCACCCAGGGATGAAGGTTCTGGGGATGTGTTGGGTTTTAGCAAATAAAAAAGATGAAGAAGGGCAACTTGTGGAAAGGAAATTGCAGTTGGTTTTCAAAGTCTTCAATCAGAGAATGGGAATTGACTGCAATGAGATGTATACCCCAACAGCAAGCTTGAATTTCTTTTAAGTACTACTTGTTTGGGCCTTGTCATGGAATCTGCCAACAGCAACGTTTGATGCAAGTTTGGCTTACCTTTAAATTTCAATCTCTGAGGAACTCTAGGTACAACCGCCGGTGGAGATCGAACCCAAATGGAGAGGGAGGGTGTGGTGTCAATTTATAGGCACGGATTTGGAACTGCGTTTGGGCTGCGCGCTCAGCATTGGAGGCAAGTGGGCTCAGCATTAGGGTATGCGGAGTGCTCAGCAGCAGCCGCTGTTTGGCTCCGCACCTAGTGGATGGGTTGGGCTCAGCATCAAATGTGGCGTGGGCAGCGATCCGCCCCAGAGATTGGATTCGGAAGGTAGTGCGCTTGACTAGGTTTGCGGGCGTGCCGGTTCGGATACGTAGGGGCGGAGCAATGCGCGGGCTATAAAGCAACGGATGGAGCGCGCGTGCAAGCGCGCGGATCATGCGTGATATTACCGGACACCCATGACAGGCGCGGACAAACGGATACAGGCAGGCGCGGGGGGCTCCGAGTAGGGCGCGGTGCAAGGACCGCGTCATGAGAAGGACAAACCGGATGGACGGAAAGGTGTACGGACGTTGGGGGGAGTTTGGTACAGAGGAGGTGGGGAGAGGAGGCCAGGGTTTCTGTCTTGGGATTGTTTTCTTGCTTGTTGTCATACTGTTATTTGCGCATGTACTTAGGTTAGGGTTGAGAGGGAGGACTTATCCTCACTCTCATCTCCGGATTGGGGGAGGAGGGCATGCATGGAATGAAGGGAATCAGATAATCACATCATCGGATTGGATCACTCATCTCACCAGGAGATTAAAGGAACTAATACCAGATACACATCCAGGTGGAAAGTTTTTAGGATTGAAGGATTGGCGATTTCACTCTCTCTCTACTTTTCTTTATCTTTTTATCTCCTTATTTCTATCTCTCATTTCAAGTGCGACTCCGGGCATCCCCATCTCCTTTCAAACGCAGGGAACCGTTAACTTCCAAACCTTGGGACAATTATAGGGGGATAACCTTTATTCTTTCCACATCTGGGGGTCTGGCCGGGAAGTAACCTTCCTTTTCTTGTCTTTTGAAGGGAACCGGGCGCGATTTCCTATCCATACCTCCCTACAGTCACTCCTTCTTCTTCTCCTTCCGTTTCCAGGTCCGCTACTCCGACCCCACTCTTGTCTTCCATCCCTTGGCTCAACCCAGGACAAGCTAGGCCGTTCCCCCATTGGTCTCCAGTGACCATGAACCCACTTGTCCGGTTTGCATCAGGCCGCGCAACTACCCTCACATCCAATTCAACACCGCGGGTGTGGAGCAATTCATCTTGAGATACAAAGGTATTGCAGATGCGGAAGGTGCGTCGGACACCGATAAGGCCGGGCTTGTTGTCCTGTTCATTATGGAAAAAGAGAAGCTCCGGGATGTGGAGGAAATGGAAGGCTACAAGAATCAAGATTGGCCAACACTGAAGGCAGAGATCCTAACACGGTGGGGTAGGCACAAACCTCAATTCCGGGAAAGCAATTTCAACCGCGTGGCCTCGGAGGCAAGCGCGCGCGGAGGAGTCAGAACTTGGGTGGAGCTGGCGGAGTACACCTCAACATTTGATTGGATCTATTGCCACTTGTCAAGGAACAAGGTGGTGGCGGGACAGACGGGGGCCATGCAACACGCGTTTCTGGGCGGTTTAGGCGCTCAACTCCGGGCAAGGGTGCAGCGGCATCTTTATGATCACAACTTGGTAAAGTGGTCATTGGACGGGAGCATCGCGCTCCTTCCGGAGCTGGCTGTCATTTGCCAGGCTGTGGAGAGCAAGCTTGACTTAGAAGAGCTTATTGAGGATACCGCTAAGTCCTTCCCAGCGGGACCGAAGAAATCCGTCCCCCAGGTTTTGGCTCCGGCACAATTTCCGGCCCCAGTTCCACCTACTGCCAGGAGTGCTCCCGTTCCTCAACCCTTGTCCGCCCCTCCGGTAAGTGAATTGAAAGAGCTGATGAAGGATTTGAAGATCTGCATGAGCCGTATGGGCCAGCAGCAGCCGCAAGGGCCTCCACTGCACATGGTGGAAGGGTTTTGGCCCCCAGGTACCTTTGTTCCAAGGGGGTGATTGTACTGCAGGGCAAACAGTCATTGGCAATCGGCGTGCAAGGAGCTTACAAAGGATCTCCACGCGGGATTGGTTCGACCGGCAGGGATGGGGTACATGTTTCCAACGGGAAAACAGATTTTGATGGAGCCGAGCCAGCCAACCGCAATGCAGCAGGTGCTCACAAGGGGTCAGGAGGCGGGAAAAATGGCGCGAGCGTCACTAGGAATTGTTACCGGTCCCAGATTGTGGCAACCACCTTGGGTGGAAGCTGAGGTAAGGGTAGTGGCAGCGGAAGAGAAGGTGGCGGTCTTTGATAAGATGGTGGATGCAAAGGAGCAACCCCCATTGACCGTTCCAAAACCGGCCACACGTGCGCCCAGAATCGAGGCGCTGGCAGCAAATCCTGTAGAGAATAAGAAAGCGGCGGACATCGTGCAAAGGGTGATGGGTAACAAGACTCTGGTTCCGCTGACCTTGCGGGAACTGGCGGCTGTGTCTCTGGTGGTGGTAGACAAGATGGTTCAGGCTTTGCGGGATTGTGGTCAGGGCCGGGTACCTCAGACGGTGCAGCGGGTTCATGTGGCGCAGAAGGAGGAGGGGCACGAGGGGTGTGAGTTGATATTGGTTTTGACTCCGCTCGCTTATGTTCCAATGGTCATAGCGGGGAGGAAGGTGTGGGCTATTGTGGACAGCGGTTCAATGGTGAACCTGCTGCCATTGCGGATGGTGGATGATTTGGGGTTGGTTTGGCGGAAATGTGCAATGGGTCTCCGCGCGCTTAACGGAGGGGAGTGTTGTGTGGATGGGGTAGTTGAGGAGGAGGAGGTCAAGGTCTCAAGGGTCTGTAAGCCTCTTTCTTTTCTTTTGGTTGATTGTGGGGATGTGATTTTGGGAAGGCCGTTCATGTTTGGGTTCCGAGCACAAATGGTTTTTGATCTGGGGATGGGAACGGAGGCGTTGATGGTGGAGGATTTGTCCGGCCGGAGGTTTGAGACAACTATGTGCAATTGCGGGCAGGGAAAGCGGAGGAGAGTGTTGGAGTATGAGGAGGAACCAGACGCGGCGGTTGCAACCAGCTGGGGACAGCGGCCAAGTTAAGGGGGAGGTGGTGGAGGTAGGGGATAAGTTTTGTTTGGCAAGGGGGTGCTCTAGCCGGTTCACAGCCGGAACAACTAGAAACCCCAGAATATTTGTTTCTCTATGTTTCTTTCTTATCTGGATTGTGGGGTCTTTGCTGGATTGGGGTTTTTGCAGGAAACGCGGGCGCGGCACGAAGCCAGGTCCGTAAACGCAAGGACAAGCCCCACAGAACCGGGCCGCGTGGGCAATCCTGCGGATGGGGGAATCGGGACAAAGAGTAATTTGCGGGCGGTCTACAGGCATTGCCCGGAAAAAAAAAATGTGTTCTTTTCTATTTTTCTTCTCTGTTGGTTTCTTTTTTTCTCTTTTTCTTTTCTCTCAGGATATCTTGAGGATGGGTGGTTGGTATGGGACTAAGCTTGATTTGGTGAGGGGGTGCTCTAGCCTGTTCACAGCCGGGACAACTAGACACCCCAGAATGTCCGTCCTCTTACTCTCCCTCTCTCTCTTCCCTTACGGTGGCGCGCGCTGGTGTTTAGTTGTTGTGTTTGTTACAGGAAGGGTACGGGGAACTGTGTGGCGGTTTGTCTGGGGCGGTCCAGGAGCCTCTTTTGGAACGGCTAGTCACTTACGGTTGCTCACAAAGCAAAGCGCACGGATGCGGACTCAACCTCAAGCTCACTCTCACAAAGCGCGGTCGCACACTTTTTCTCAGAAAGGTTAGGACCTTGCACAGAAAGGTGTATTTTCTTAATGAAAAGGGAGGCGCGGTACAACCAACAAGAAGAAAAGAAGGAAAGAAAGGGAAGAAGGGGAAAGGGGGGGGCAATGCGCCTAAGCCATCTTCATCATTTCCTCCATTTCCGCCCTTGATGACGCCAGTAAGGCCCGGAAGGATGCCAAGAGCTCGCGCCCGGATTCCAAGGACTGAGCGCCGGGGATTGCGAGGAAATCCAGAAGCATTGTGGTTGACCTTTCCGCAAAAACCTCAAAGCCGGCTGCCGGGAGTGCCATTACAATTGGAATTTCCGGGATCTTGGGAGGGCTGGGGGGAGGAGCAGCCGGTGAAGATTGGGCCTCCGGGGAACCAACAGGGGGGCTTGGTCCAGCTGGAGGCAATGACGGGACAACAATGGGTGACGGAGGCGGAGGGACATTGGGGGTTGTAGGCCTCTCATCCAAGGCCGCTGGTGGCGCAGGTGGTGTCAGCAGTCGTGGAGGAGGAGGAGAGGGTGCTGGCGCAGCCGCGGGTCTTCCAAAAAGCCTTGGGTCCAGTACTGTTTGGTTCACGCTGACAGCGGCGGCCCAAGCACAGGTCGCCGCGCGCCATTCCTCCAAGGTTTTGTATTTTCCCCGTTGCGGAGGTTGGGCCTGGCGGAGGGGTGATGCCAAGTTGCGGCTCACGTGCGAGGTGGTGGGTGACGGAGCCTGGGGGCGGCGGGATGGAGGTGAACCGGGGGGTGTCCACGAGCCTTCCAAGATTGAGTCATCATCCAAAACCACAAACGGGTCCGGACAAGCCCTCTTGCGCGGCCTGGGGCAAGAGCTGGATTGGGGAGGAGCTCGGGGCATGCTGTCACTAAGCAAGCAGCAACGGTGGCCCCAACGGCAAGAAATACAGGCGCGTCGACCAGGGACGATTGAACACGCGTGCCCGTTCCGGGCGCAGAACTCACATGGGAGCATGGTGGCAATGGAGCGGGAGGAATATGGGGGAAGGTGGTAGTGGGAGTGGTGGGGGTGGGAGTGGAAGTAGCGGGGGTAGTGGTATGGTGAAGCAATGGAAGACTTCTTGGGACAGAACTCAAGTTGGGGGGGGATGTGGTGTCAATTTATAGGCACGGATTGGTAACTGCGTTGCGGCTGCGCGCTCAGCATTGGAGGCAAGCGGGCTCAGCATTAGGGTATGCGGAGTGCTCAGCAGCAGCCGCTGTTTGGCTCCGCACCTATTGGAAGGGTTGGGCTCAGCATTGAATGCGGCGTGGGCGGAAATCCGCCCCGGAGATTGGATTTGGAAGGTAGTGCGCTTGACTAGGTTGGCGGGCGCGCCGGTTTGGATACGTAGGGGCGGAGCAATCCGCGGGCTATAAAGGAACGGATGGAGCGCGCGGATCATGCGTGATATTACTGGACACCCACAACGGGCGCGGACAAACGGATACGGACAGGCGCGGGGGGCTCCAAGTAGGGCGCAGTGCAAGGACCGTGTCATGAGAAGGACGAACGGGATGGACGGAACGGCGTACGGATGTTGGGGTGAGTTTGGTACGGAGGAGGTGGGGAGAGGAGGCCAGGGTTTCTGTCTTGGGATTGTTTTCTGTTTCGTTGTCATACTGTTATTTGCGCGTGTACTTAGGTTAGGGTTGAGAGGGAGGACTTATCCTCACTCTCATCTCCAGATTGGGGGAGGAGGTCATGCATGGAATGAAGGGAATCAGACCATCACATCATCAGATTGGATCACTCATCTCACCAGGAGATATAAGGAACTCATACCGGATACACATCCAGGTGGAAAGTTCTTAGGATTGAAGGATTGGCGATTTCACTCTCTCTCTACTTTTCTTTATCTTTTTATCTCCTTATTTCTATCTCTCATTTCAAGTGCAACTCCGGGCATCCCCATCTCCTTTCAAACGCAGGGAACCGTTTACTTCCGAACCTTGGGAAAATTATAGGGGGATAACCTTTATTCTTTCCACAACAGTCATGCGCTAGAAGAAGTCCATGTATGGGACCAAGCAAGCCGCCCGATGTTGGTGGAAATTCTTCAGCCGGATCATGACTCAGCTGGGTGTTGTGAAACAAGAGCTAGAGCCCTTGTTTTATCTATCATAAAATTGCAAAGATTTTTTCATTGTGTGGATGCACGTAGATGATGGTTTTGTAGTAGGGTCATCCCCGCAGCTGTTACAAAGGCTTTGTAAGGGCATGGAAGATCAAGTGAGATTAAGTGGCAGGACAACCCAAAGAAAATTTTTGGTATAGCCATCAAGCAGGTACCCGGGAACATTGAATTATGTCAGACACTCCTATCAAATCAAATTGTAGCGGACTAAAAAAGGGAGTCTCACCCTTGAAGCAGCCCACTCCTGGAAACAAACCTGGAAACCAACAATGCTGATGGAGTTGATGCTTAAGCCTTCAAACATTTCATTGGGTTGCTGATGTACCTAGCCATGGGAACACAGCCAGAATTGTCCTTCCCCTTCAAGCTACTATCTACGTTTTCAAATAATCCATCTGAGGAGAACTGGGTGGCCCTAGATCATCTGATTGGCTATCTACAAGGTACTGTGGCACACTTTTGGATCCTCAAGGAAAATACCAAATGATTAATCTTGTGGAGCAATGCAAATTGGGGTGGCCAGCATGAGCGTTCAACTTCTGGGCACCTAATAACTTTCTGTACATGCCTGGTGCCTTGGGGGTCAAAACGGCAGACTCTGGTGGCTTTATCAACGTGTGCCGCAGAATATGTGGCATTTTCCAATGGAACTCAACATTTGGCATACCTGAACAGTTTATTGGATGATCTGGTAGGACATGTGGAGCCAAAGATCTTCTGTGATAATGATCCGGCCATATTAATTGTGGGTGACAACACATCAAAGAAAAGGACAAAGCACCTTTCTTGTGCCTTCTATTTTGTGAAAAGTTTTGTTTGGAAGCACAAGGTGAGCCTAAAATTGACCAGAACATATGATTAAAGGGCAGACGTTTTGACCAAACGTCTAGGACCCAATAAAATGTGTATTACATTAAATGACCTAGGAGTGAGGTGCAAGAATTTGTAAGATGTGGGGGGGGATGTAAAGAATGGTGGAAACACATATTACAAATTGCATGACTATTTTTTTTTGTAGTGGACATTTGCATTGCGCATGGGCCACTTTGTATATGAAAAGTGTTTTATTAGGTTTACAAGTAATCAAGGGGGTCATAGTAGTCGCCCCATTTGCTTCCTACATGCTTCAAAATGTCAAGAGAGGAAATAAAGATGATAAAGAGTAAAGAGGAAGCAGATTAGGGGTAGATGAAGAACAAAACAAACAAAACAACAAAGCAAGAAAGGCGGGGTAAAAGGAATCCGGATATGCTGATAATTCAAGACACTTTGTGTGATTTAAAAATTTTAATCCTGTTATGTGTTAGAATCCAGCTATGTTAATGGCTGGAAACCATCCGTTGCGTCAACTGGTTGATCCATCATAGGGTCCGTCTCTTCACGTTAGAAGGCAAATTGATTCAAGCTTCTGACAAAAATTGCTAATATGGGCCAGGCTTTTGTGTTCTTCAAGGAGGAACTAATATCACTCGGGTTGTACCAAATTCTTTGCATTTTCAGAATTCTCTTGAGCTCCCTACAATGAGGCTTATAGGTCATGCAGAAATGAAAGAAATGAGCTACTGTTTCCCGGTGGTAAACACACCTGGGACACAAGGGATCCACAACTTTCCTTATCTTAAAGAGATAACTATTCAAACCACAGCAGCCTGAAGCAAGCTGAATCAAAAATGCAGACTCCTGAATGCCAATAACGGGGCTTGATTTCTCACATGTGGGTCTGGCATGGTGAAGTCATTCATGATGATTCTTCTGGCCTTTGTGATGTTGCTGCAAATGTCAAATGGTGGAGATTTTCCTGAGTTGACCTTGTTAAGACTGCGCCCTAGCCTCTCCTCTGCCGCCATCTCAGTAGCTATGTGACATGCCTGTAAACTTCTCACCTCTATGAGCAGGCCCAGGTGGACCTCTTACAATCTCTTGGGGGACTCAGGGTCCTCTCTCCTTTTTGACTCACCCATTTTCTTCAACCTTTTATAGATTGATCTTCTTCCCTTCATCTATCTCTTTCTTCTTTCTATCTTCCTTCCATCTCTCTCTTTCCAACTCTTGAACCGCCTTTGACTCAACTTACGCGTCCCAAATTGCCATTCCCTCCAACTCAATACTCACATCAACACGACTTAACTTCTTCAACCACTCTTGTCTAACAAAGTAGTAACCTTCATGGATATCTGCCTGGTAAGAGAATGATCCTCAAGATCTCTAACTCAACGTCTCTGACAGACTAGCTCCATTGCTTCTATTTGCCCATCTACGCCGTTGTGGTGCCCCATCCTGGACACCCTGGCCGCCTTAAGACCTCAATCCATAAACTGTTGCGCAAACGTACTGTCCGGCTGAACAACTTATCCTCAGACTCATCCAAAACGTCCTCTACCCACGCGTGCGCTGCGCTTCCATTATCCGCGTCGCGCGCCGCATCGCGCATCCTTTATCCGTGTTGCTTGTCATCTCCGCCGTTTTCATAGCACGTCCTCATCTTTGTTGTTGCGTGTCTTCATCTTTTTCGTTGCGCGTCCCAATCTCCTCATTGCTACCGTCGTGCGGCGCTCATCCATGATTTACTGAATCCATCCCGACCGCCACCCCGAGCATTTGGCAAATCCTTGGATCCGTCAAACCTCCCATTGCACTTGATCTATCAGTCGTGGATCTCAAGGCCGTCAGGATTTACTCAACTTTCTCAAAACAATCTCCTATCCGCCCATCCGCGCTCTCATGGACTTCATCCATCACCTTTCCTGGGACTCTCCCACCCGCTTCTGCCTTTGGAAGAGTGCCAACAACCGCCCGCGGACATCCGCGGCGGTTTGGTTCATTTCTCTCTCCCACCCGCTTCCGCCTTTGGACGAGGGGTGGGTGACTCTGGTATTGTTACGCGCGCCCATCCACAGACAGACGCGAGTGACCACATGGTTGCCTTCCCTTTTCAGCTCTATTTGTAGAATCTGTTGTATATAGTCTAACAGGGCCTCCTGCCCATATAAGGAGGGGCTCTCCCATGCCTTTTTTGATCATCGGAAATCATCGGAAATCATTGGAGTATGGAATGATCCAGCATGAAATCAGCACACCTTTGATCCTTGAGCCTCCATACTCAACCCTTGATCCCTGATACTTATCACCAACCAATAGCCTTGCTGGTTGAAGAAAAATTCTGTCTGTTGGAATTTTTGAGTGTGTCATACCACTCCTTGATCCCTTTCTCTGACCATACTGGTCCTGATCCCTGATCACCTTTCTGGAGCGAATCACAATTGATTGAAGAGGTCTTATTAAGCTTAAGACCTGGAGTGTTATACCTCCCCTTAGCTTCTTTGTAGTTGCATTCTGCCAGCCTACTCTTGAGTCCCTTGAGAAGTGTTGAGTTTATCCTTGCTTCAAATCAGTTACTGTTTGCTTTAGAGCTTCCTAAACATTGTGCTTTGTCCTGTACAGCCACCCACAGTTATCTGGTACCCTTCAAGCGCTTGATTGCGGAGAGTTGGTCAGGTTCATTGAGAACCTGGAGGTTGCTTGGGTTTGAGTTGATCATCCCCAATCTTCTGCTGACAACCAGAGTTATTAGCGTGTGGGCATTGTTTACATACAACAGCTTTTGTTCTTTGAAATCTAAGGGGACTTTAACTTCTTTTGTTCAAGTTTTTCCCTGCATAATCTTGTCTCAGATAGTGCTGTTCCATTGCTACCAAACTATTACCATCCTTATCCTCTACTCCTTGATTTCTCATTTACCAGGTTCTGGACCTTGATCTTGGTTACATTTAAATATTTTTGTAACACTCAGGAGGGAAGCCTAAACAGAACCTTTCCCCTCCGCAGAACTGCCACGGCCTAGCACCGTTTGGAGTCTTACACCGTCTCGAATCTGTAAACTTTTACTCTGCACACGTCCTGTGCTGTCTGATCTCTTTCCTGCCCAATAAATAACTCTGAGCTTTTGTTTTTTGTATTCCTTCTTCTTCTGATATGTCTATTTCTGTTTTTCATGTTTTCTAACCTCTGTTCTCAGTCTTCTGGTTTTCAATTCTTAGAATTTGCATCTGAATCTCATCACAGTTAAAAGACAAAGACAACTCCACGCTATCAAAAATGAACAAACCAGCAGGAACCAACAATTATTTCCACCAGATTGCGCTCAAGGCTTCTGTTAATGCTATTCCCCCACTCAATGAGGACAATTAATCTATCTGGAACAATAAGATGATGATACTGTTTGACCTCAAGGATATCAAAGACGTCATTACCCTGAATGTGGGCCAACTACCCATAAAACAGGACCAAGAAATTTGAGCAATCATCCTATCCAAACTTGACAGCACCACCCATGCTTATGTAGTCAACGCCTCAAACATAAAATCTTCAAAAATACTCTGAGCCAAGATCACCCAAAGATTTGCCTCATCCAAAATCACCAATAGAGCTTGTATATTCAATCAATTCCTACATGCTCCATTCAACAAACATGCTATCAAAGGATTCATAACAGACATTCAAAAATCTCTTACTCGTATTGCTGATGTAGGAATAGACTTACCAAATGATATACTGGCATATCTAATACTCTTCAAATTTCCACCCTCTCTAGAGAATTTGAAACAACAAATCATGCACAGCAAGAAGCTAATCACAGTAGAGGTTGTTATCAAACACTGAACTCAGTACAACAAAAAGCGTAAGGCACAACACAAGTTTGGAAAACCTACCCCAGACATCTCTCTAGTAGCAATCAAAAATAAACCAGATAAGGAAGACAGGAAGGTTTGCATTAAGTGCAAAGAAGGCTTTCACAACCCAAATGCATCACACCCCAAATCCTCATGTTTTCATCTCCATCCTCAAATCAAGCCTGAATGGTGGGTTGAACAGCAAAAGGAGTGGAAGAATAGAATCAAAAAAACACCCACCATTAAATACCACACCTTACTCACCCTCTGGATTAATACAGACAACACACCTAACCTCCTCATAGACTTGGGCGCAAACATACATATATTTAACAATCTAAAGTATTTTACCTCTATTGACCTACAGGATGAGTTAGAAGAAGTCAAGAAAGGCAAGCTAGAAGCAAATCTTAAGATATGGGGAACAGGCACTGTTTGGCTTGAGTGGAAAGAATCCATTATAACGCTTGAAGAATGTATGTATGTCCCCAATATAGTAGTTAATTTGATTATTCCCGGTCTCCTGGAAAAAAAGGGATGTTTTCTCTCACAAAAACAAGATTGATTCCACATCACTTGGGGTGAAGAGATGGTACTTAAAGGTCTAATCCAAGATAATCTGTTCATTATTGAGAAGCCTCAAAATGCTGGAACCAATTTATTGGTCAATCTTCTGAGTCAACCTGCAACCAATTCCACCATTGAGACTCAATTTTTGTCCAATCTCCACAAGATGTATGGGCATGCATCAATCTCCACACTTAAAACTCTGCTCAAGGACCGCTACTTGAAAGAGGAACTAGACAAGTTTCAGTGTGATGGATGTGTACAAAGCAAAACCACAAGTGCTCCATTCTCAGCCACCTTGAAGCCTCCTTCTAAACCCCTGGAGCAAATCCACCTGGACTTGATAGGTCAGATCACCCCTCAGTCAAAGGCAGGTCATAGATATATCTTGACTCTTGTAGACAACTTTACGGGCTATCTTGCCGCCTTTCCCCTCCAATCCAAAGAAGAGACCCCTAATGTTATCATCAACTTTCTCAAGACGGAATACCAATGGTTAAATTATTACCCCACCAAAATCTTCTCAGATCAGGGTACAGAATTCACTAACAATACCTTGAAGGAATTTGCCAAGTCCAAGAACATCAAGCTCTTAACTTCTGAATCCTATCACTCTCAACACAACGGTCTAGCCAAACAAGCAAACCAAACAATTATAGAATTGGCGCGTGCAAATTTCTCATCATTAAGATTGAATAAAGCTCACTTGCATATTGTGGTTAGAAGTTGCTGTTTAATGCTTAATCACGTCCCTAGGGAAGGTAATGACCAATCCCCTTGGGAACTTATGTTTAACAAAAAGTGACCTGCTAATTATTTGAAACCTGTAGGATCTCCAGCCATTTACCTTGGGAATCGGCTACAAAAAGGGAGAAAATTAGGTGAGAAGGGATTAGAAGGGATCCTAGTTGGGTTCAATCCCGTTTTTCATTCTTATCTGATACTCAACTCATCTGGTGCGGTTATTGAAACCAAACACTTGCAGTTTCTCAAAAATCCCCTCAATGACTTTCCTCTTCTTGAATTGCCGGGGATCAATCTCTTCAGTAAATCCAAATCCAAGCCAAAAAAATCCCATTTCTGCTTAATTGAAAAACAATATACCTTTTGCGAATCCCAAAATGAACTCTCCAAATCAGAATTAGAACAGGAAGATTCAGAATCTATAGGCTTGTCATCCTCCAATCTCCATCTTTCTCTATCATCCCCTGTCCCAGAGCCTCCTGTCCAATCTATTTCTCAAAGACCTACATGGGAGACAAGAAATCCCCAAAGATATGGTTTCTACCATTATAACAAGCCTCCTTCATACAAAGCAGCATGCAAATGTGCCAAATGGCCCAAATGGAAGAAAGCTGCTGAAGAGGAGATACATTCCATAGAACTGCAAGACATCTGGGAGGAGTACTACAGAACTCCAGATAACATTGTGAATACTACGTGGGTCTTCAAGGTGAAAGAGAATTGCCACGGAGAACCTGTCAAGTATAAGGCTTGACTCTGTGTTCAAGGATTCAAGCAAGTCTTAGGAATTGATTACAATTAAACATGGGCACCAAAAGGCAAACTTGGATCAATTTGAGTGGCCCTTATATATGGTCTGAAGAAGAAAATGAAACTCACCCAATTTGTTGTGAAAGTTGCAATCCTCCATGCCCCTATTGATTAAATTGTCATCATAAGGACCCCAGAAGGGTCAGATAGGAAATCTCCCTACTTAAAATTAAAAAAATCTCTCTATGGCTTGAAAAAATCCCCCAAGAATTGGTATGAAACCTTGACGTCATGGATTAAATCTCAAGGATATTCTGAATCAACCAGTGATCCCTGTCTCTACCTTAATTCTAAAATGGGAGAAATGATTTACTTCCATTTTGATGATCTGATCCATGTAGGTAATTCTAACCTCTTCAAAATAAATTTCCTCAAACAATTCAAGAATTTGTCATGCCGTCCTCCCAACACTATTCTCAGTATGCTGATGGAAATCAAAGGCAACATAAATTCTCTTGAGTCAGCCTAACCACATTTCCTGCTGTTGAGAATTGCCTCCTTATAATTTTCTCTCTACCTTAGACTATTATAACCGCGCACCCTGGAAATGAGTGCAAACAATCTATTCTGAGTGATGTTCCTTCCCC
Source organism: Puccinia polysora (assembly GCA_025617555.3). NCBI lineage: Eukaryota > Fungi > Basidiomycota > Pucciniomycetes > Pucciniales > Pucciniaceae > Puccinia > Puccinia polysora. The sequence goes on from CM062616.1 coordinate 34,536,381, forward strand.
CAAGAATGAACAGGGGACTCACTCTCAAGATTCTGTTCAAGATCCTTTCTCTTCTTTTTTGTTCTTCTTTTTCTACATTTTCTCTTCTCTGTTGAAAAACTCTTCTCTCTCTACAAACTCTCCTCTCTCCACGAATAAACTCTCACCACAACTACTCAATCAATCTCTTTCTTTATTTTATCTTTCTTTTTCTCTTATCTTTCTTTTCCCTTTTCTCTAAAAACCAAACCTCACATTAATTATTGATCTATCATCTCAATTACTCAATCCTATGGTTTGTGTGCTCTTGTCTGGTAAGAGATCTATCAGCATGATTTCTCATGTCCAAAAACTCTGACTCTTGTCTATTTCAGTTATCCGCTTATCTCTTCTAGCCTCATCTTCTCTTCTACCGTTCATACTATCCTCACCCTGATCATAGTCCTAGCTGTTGGTATTATTTTCATCCTCCTGGTTATCTATTCTTGTATATGAATCCGCTGGTCTAATCTCTAACTTTCTGTGTTTGGCCTGCTGGTTTTTAGTTCCAAGAAATCCAATACTGAAATTATCATGTTTAAAAGCCAAAGAAAAGCTCAAGCTAATCAAAAATGAACAAAACAGCTGGAGACAACGACTATTTTCATCAAGTTGAACTCAAAGCCTTGGTTGATGCCATCCCTCCTCTCAATGAAGATAATTATTCTATTTGGCGAGATGAGATGTTGGTTCTCTTTTGATCTCAAGGAAATTAAGGAAGTAATAACTAAGAATTCAGGCCAACTATTGATAAAACAAGATTGAGAAATCCAAGCAATTATCCTCTCTAAACTAGACAGCATCACTCATGCCAACGTGGTCAATTTGACAAACATTTTGTCTTCTAAGCTGCTCTGGGCCAAAATCACTCGTTGATTTGCCTCATCCAAAACTGCAAATCGAGCCCAAGTTTTCAATCAATTTCTACACGCTCCTTTCAACAAACATGCAATAGAAATTTTCATCACCAATATCAAAAAGACACTTATGCGTATGGCGGATGTGGGTATAGAATTACCAAAAGATATGCTTGCGTATCTCATACTATTTAAATTTCCCCCTCTTATCTTACTCAATACAATAATGAGCAAAAGGCCCAACTTAAAGTAGGCAAATCAACCTCAGATGTCACTCTAGTAACTACCAAAGGCAGAACGGAAAAAGACGACAAAAAGGTACGACTCCAATGTAGGGAAGGCTATCACAATCCCAATGCTCCACATCCAGAGACATCATGCTTCCATCTTCATCCTCAAATTGCACCAGGATGTCGGGTTGAACAGCAGAATGAATGGAAAAATAAAACCAAAAAGAATACCACCATCAATTACCATGCATTGCTCACCCTCTGGATCAACTCCAATAATACTCCTAACCTCTTGCTAGACTCCGGCGCAAATATTCATATATTCAACAATCTTAAATTCTTTAAGTCAATCAATCTCCAGGATGACCCAGAGGACATCAAGACTGGCAAGCTCGAAGCAAACCTGAAAATTTGAGGCACTGGTACAATTTGACTTGAATGGAACAAATCAATCATAACTTTGGATGAATGCATGTACGTTCCAGATATAGTAGTCAACCTGATTAGTCCTGGTCTTCTAGCAAAGAAGGGATGCAGTCTTCTCCAAGAACAAGATCAATTTACTATCACCTGAGGCAATGAGATAGTTCTAAAAGGACTAATTTGTGAAAATCTGTTTGTAATCAAGAAACCCCTTGTTGCGGGCAATAATCCCTCAGTTAATCTCACAAATAAATCCACCAGCTCTACTTCCATCAAATCTCAATCTCTATTAGATTTCCATAAGGTGTATGGTCACACCACAATTTCTACTCTCAAGCCTATTCTGAAGGATTGATTCTCTAAGGAGGAATTAAATAACTTTCAATGCAATAGGTGTGTAAAAAAAATCACCAAATCCCCCTTCTTGGCAACATTGACACTGTTGTCAAAACCCCTCAAAAGGATTCATCTCAATCTGATTGGAAAAATCACTCCTCAATCAAAGGCAGGCCATTGTTACATCCTGACTCTCATCAATAACTTCTCTGGCTACCTTGCTGCATTTCCTCTACTGTCTAAAGATGAAACCCCAAATTTTATAATCAATATCCTTGAGACAGAATATAAACGGCTCAATTACTACCCAACGGAGATTTTCTTGGATAAAGGCACGGAATTCACCAACAAAACTTTGAAGGACTTTGCTAAATCCAAACCCATCAAATTACTCACGTTGGAACCTTATTATTCTCAACACAATGGTTGATCTGAACAAGCCAATTGAACTATTTTCAAATCTGCGCGCGCTACTTTCTCCTCTTCCAGGCTACCTGAAAAAAAATGGCACATAATAATCCAAAGCTGCTGCTTCATGTTAAACCAAATCCTGAGGGAATGTAATGATCAATCCCCCTGGGAACTCATGTTCAAAAAAAATCTTCCTACTAACTATTTGAAACCCGTAGGATTGCCGGTTATCTATTTGGGAAATCATCTTCAGAGAGGGAGGAAATTTGAAAAAAAAGGATTAGAAGGAGTCTTAGTTGGGTTTAATCCAATTTTTCATTCTTACCTTGTATTAAGTTCATCCGGTGCTGTTATTGAAACCAAACACGTCCAGTTTCTCAAGAACAATGTCTCCAAATTTCCGCTTCTCAAGTCTCCTGGACTTGATCCCTTCTCTCAGGCTAGTTTGGAATCTAACAAGTCCGACTTCTCTTCCATTGAAAAACAATATACAATTTGTGAATTACCTGAAAACCTCTCTGAATCAGAATCAGATTGCAAAGGGAATAATTTTGCGGATTTCACAGATTCATCTGTTCCAAACTCTCCTTGCCATCATACTCCAGCAGAACCTCCCGAGCCATCTGCATATCAAAGACCCAGACGTGAAACCAAGAAGCCCCAACAATATGGTTTCCACCATTATTACAAACCCCCTTCCTATAAAGCCGCACGCCAATTTCCCGAGTGGCCTAAGTGGAAGAAGGCTACAGAAATCAAATTAGATGGTATAGAATCGCAAGACGTTTGGGAAGAATACTATGGAAATACAGATAATATTCTAAATACGACTTGGGTACTCAAAGTGAAGTAAAATTGCCATGGCAAAGCAGTCAAATATAAGGCTTGCTTATGTGTTCAAGGCTTCAATCAAGTATTAGGAGTTGATTAAAATGAGACTTGGGCACCAACCGGAAAGATAAGATCTCCACAATTGGCCCTCTGTTATATGCTTTGAAAGAAAAGATGAAACTCACTCAATTCAACGTTAAAGGTGCATTTCTTCATGCTCCTGTGGAAGAAACAGTTATTATAAGAACACCAGAAGGGTCAAGGAGGAAATCTCCTTATCTAAAATTAAAAAAATCTCTGTATGGTTTGAAACAATCTCCCAAGAATTGGTACAAAACTCTAACTTTGTGGATCAAGTCTCAAGGATATGAAGAGTCAACTAGTGATCCTTGTCTCTACCTCAATATCAAGACAAAAGAAATTGTATATTTCCACCTGGACAACCTAATTCATGTAGGTAACTCCAAATTCTTTGAATCAAATTTCCTTAGTCAATTCCAGAATTTGTCCTGTCATCCACCCAACACCATACTTGGAATGCTCATGGAGATCAAAGATGATTGAATCCTCTTAAGTCAGCCTAATAATATTGATTGCAGGCTAGAATAACTTGGTCTTTTGTCTTGCAAAGACACAATGTCTCTGCTAACCCAAAACCTCAATCTCAAACCTGCCTCTGATGATGATCATGCAGAATTCTGTCAGTTAAATATCAACTACAGATCCGCAATTGGTCTTCTTAATCATCTATCACAGTATACTTTTCCAGACATCTCCTTTTCTGTATCCAGTCTGGCTAGGTTCAATGCTAAACCCGGTATGAGTCACTGGCGGGAGGTCTGAAAAGTATGGAAGTACCTTAAGACAACCAAAAATTTCAAACTTACCATCAAATATGATCCTGAGCAGGAAGCCCTCTTGAGTTTTAGCAATGCCACTTGGGGAGACAATCCTGCTTTTTGAAAATCTCAAACCGGATACATTATTTTTCAATATGGAAGCCCAGTTATCTGGAACTCAACTAGAAAACGGAATATCAGCTATTCTTCTACACAATTGGAACTGAATGCCCTACTTGATTGCTATCTCAAGGTTAAATGGCTTAGAAATCTCATCAGCAAGATTTCTCAAAGCTGCAAGTTTAAACCTATGTTGTATATAGACAACAAGGGCGTGGACAACAAGGTAAAAAAATTTGGCTCTCACTCAAAGTCACAACATATAGACATAAAAAAAAAGGTCTTTGCAAAGGTTTTACAAATCAGGAGTTTGAACTGAACGTTATTCCTAGTCAATCGATGGTTTCAGACTCCCTCACAAAAGCTTCCTCAATCAGTTCTCTTGAATTGTTGCAAAAAAGAATATTTACAAATTGTGACAAATAATCTCTTGGAAGATCCACTTACCAGCCACGGGGAGTGTTGAGAATTGCCTCCTTATAACTTTCTCTCTACCTTAGACTATTATAACCGCGCACCCTGGAAATGAGTGCAAACACTCTATTCTGAGTGATTTTCCTTCCCCCAAGAATGAACAGGGGACTCACTCTCAAGATTATGTTCAAGATCTTTTCCCTTCTTTTTTGTTCTTCCTTTTCTACATTTTCTCTTCTCTCTTGACAATCTCTTCTCTCTCTACAAACTCTCCTCTCTCCACAAATAAACTCTAACCACAACTACTTGATCAATCTCTTTCTTTCTTTTATCTTTCTTTTTCTCTTATCTTTCTTTTCCCTTTTCTCTACAAACCAAACATTACCTTAATTCTCAATCTATCATCTCGATTACTCAATCCTATGGTTTGTGTGCTCTTGTCTGGTAAGAGATCTATCAGCATGATTTCTCATGTCCAACAACTCTGACTCTTTTCTATTTCAGTTATCCTCTCATCTATTCTAGCCTCATCTTCTCTTCTACCGTTCATACTATCATGACTCTGATCAAAGTCCTAGCTTTTGGTATTATTTTAATCCTCCTTGTTCTCTATTCTTCTATATGAATCTGCTGGTCTAATCTCTAACTTTCTGTCTTTAGCCTGCTGGTTTTTAGTTCCAAGAAATCCAATACTGAAATTATCACCCGCGGTCTGGAAGAACTTGGCTTATCCTCCTGTAAAGACACCCATACTCCATTGACTCAGAATCTCAATCTTGAACCCGCTTCCGGCATGGACCATGCCAGATTCTGTCAAATTAATGTTAACTATAGGTCAGCAATTGGAATCCTTAATCATCATGCTCAATACTCTCAACGGGACATTGCATTGTCCGTATCTAGCCTGGCAAGGTTCAATGTTAAACCTGGAATGACTCACTGGGGAGAAGTCAAGAAGGTGTGGAAGTATCTCAAAACAACTCAGGACCTTAAACTTGTCATCAAATGCAATCCCAAACAGGAAATCCTCTCAAGTTACAGCAATGCTACCTGGGGAGACAATCCGATCTTTTGCAAGTCCCAAACTGGATACATCATCTTTCATTACAGCAGCCCAGTCATCTGGAATTCTACCAGGAAAAGAAACATTACTTATTCCTCCACCAAATCTGAATTAAATGCATTACTCAACTGCTACTTGGAAGTCAAATGGATCAAGCACCTTTTTAGCAAGATTTATCAAACTACTCAACCAAGACCCACTCTATACATTGACAACAAGGGCCTGGACAACAAAATCAAGAAATTTTGATTGCATTCAAAGTCCAGACACATAGATATCAAAACAAAGGTGCTACAGGAGGACTATACTCACGAAGAGTTTGCCCTCAATCTGATTCAAAGCAACCCCATGATTGCTAATTCCCTTACAAAACCCTCTTCAATGATCTCCTTGAACCTCCTCCAAGGGGAAATTTTTTTGAACATAACAGACAAATAACCTTTTGGATCATTCTCTCACCAGTCACGTGGGGTGTTAAGACTGAGCCCTAACCTCTCCTCTGCCGCCATCTCAGTAGCTATGTGACATGCCTGTAAACTTCTCACCTCTATAAGCAGGCCCAGGTGGACCTCTTACAATCTCTTGGGGGACTCAGGGTCCTCTCTCCTTTTTGACTCACCCATTTTCTTTGACCTTTGATAGATTGATCTTCTTCCCTTCATCTCTCCCTTTCTTCTTTCTATCTTCCTTCCATCTCTCTCTTTCCAACTCTTGAACCACCTACTACTCAACTTACGCTTCCCAAATTGCCATTCCCTCCAACTCGATACTAACATCAACACAACTTAACTTCTTCAACCTCTCTTTTCTAACAAAGTATCAACCTTCATGGATATCTGCCTGGTAAGAGACTAATCCTCAAGATCTCTAACTCAACGTTGTGGTGTTGTATTTATAACCTCGGATCCGGAGCTGCGTCGCAGGCTGTGCGCTCAGCAGTTGGGTAGGTCGGACTCAGCATTTGGGGCGCGCGCGGTCTTGGCAGTGCTCTGCGGGCTCAGAAGCAGCGGATGAGGGCTCAGCAGCAGGGATTGCGGGGCTTGGCACCAGGTGCAGATTGGGCCTACTCTGGGGGGCGCCGGGATGCAACCCGCCCAGGGAACGTGGACCAAGTGATGGAGTCAGCCCAACCAAGCTTGCGGGTGGCTAGTCCAGAAAGCAAGGGCGGGGAAATTGGGGGTATACGCGCCAGGGAGGTTTGCGCGGGCATAAGCATGGGCCAACTCACAAATCGCAGGATCCGAGGTTTGCGCGGGCATAAGCGTAGGCTGACTCACGCATTGCGGGATCCGCGGACGCATGCCAATGGATAAAAATGGTGTCAGCCTCCTGGATGCCAAGAACCTTGCTATCCTTTAGCTACCAGAGGTGATAGAGTAAATAATAAATATATTATTTAATAAAAGCAGCAAAAATCAGTAGAATATTTGGATTAAGCTTATTGCAAGGTTAAATGGTTTGGTTATTGTTTATTGTTTTGAATCAATATGAATAAATTGATTATTAAATATTTATAGAGGGGCCACAATTATATTGGGGATCTTTAACACCTCTCTTCAGGGATTTCAGTATGAAAACACGTAGTCCTGGTTACTTTGGGTTCTTTAGTTTAAAGATTATTATACCCAAAGATAATATGTATATAAAATACACAATGGAGTGGTAGGGCCTTGTAGCCAAGCTACCACGACAGAGAAAGGATAATAAGACTCACTGGTATGTTATTAAATCCTTTGGGTATCTGTTTGAGACGTGTACTGGTGGGTTAAACCTGTATACTGGGGTTATAAGGTTGTTCAGCAGCTTTAATTGATAAAAAGAGGTTTGAGGACGGGTATTACTGATCAGAAATTGCCATAAATTACTTAATTATCTCTTATAAGTACTTGATTACCTTGGCACGGAGTCTGGATATGAATATTACTGGGTCTCTGCCCATCAACATCCTCAAAAGGGCTCTTTATTTATAGCTTTTGGAGTCCCAATATGGTCCTTCTGAGGGTTGTAGGTGCTCAAAGGGACGGACACTAAGGCTAGCAGGGTAACTGGAGGTATCCTGTCATGTGTTCTTGGTGCTATAGCCCAAGTAGCATCTAATTCCTTGGGTTATGGGAATTATTCTACCTTATAATAGACATTAGGACGTGTGAATAACACTAATCTGTCCTATTTGTGTATTATTTAATAAATTATCCTTAGTAAATGTTCCCAGTAATTTAATAATTATATTAAAAGACATTTCTACAGACATTTTGATGTCAGGTAAGTTCTCATTATGTATTATATAACTTGAGTAAAAAGTCATAATATTGATTTTACTCTTTATTTTCGAGTTCCAGTTGATTTGTTAAGATAATTACTTAAAAATATAATTCATGAGAATTCATGTAATATTTTTACATCATTATTTTTCTTAGTATGTCACAAAGATATTGATGTATGGAACTTCCCATAGAAGTATATTAAAGTATTTTAATAAATTTTTAGAAGTTGTCATTGTCTTATTTTCGACATTCTTGGTACTTTGCATTATATTAAGTAAAAAATACGTGCAAGGATTATTTATGTATTTTTATATAATATTATGTATTTTTAGACATTCTACTATCCACGGGAACCTTTATTACATATTTTGAAAGTTCCCATGTATGTTGTAGCCTGTTTACGCGGTACCTGAGCCTCTCAGGCCGCCTGTCACTCTGTCAGCCCATAGTCCCGCGGCTGAATACTTGTCAGAGGCCCAGGGCTGCGTACACAACCTCAATGGGGTGACAAGGCTGTATCTCAGCCGCGCGCGGGTGCATTGGCTGCCGCGTCTGCGTGCAGGAATTGTGACAAAACACATTTCCGCCCATAACTCCTAAAATATACACAACACCTCAATTTTGACTGAATTTTAGGTGTGAAACCTATACGTGACAATGTGTGTGAAATATTTAATTGGCCAAAAAGCTCAATAATGGAGCCGTAGTATTTTGGATTTTCTTTCCTTAATTATTTAAAAATATGAGGAGTTGAATTTCAAGGGTGGGGTCAGTGAGTGACCCTACCTATTTTTGGGTGGAAAATCCATTTCTGTAATAATAATTATGGTTTTCCTACTCCTTCTTATGTTAATTGTATTATTATTATTTTTATGTTATTTTTTTTACTTTTGCAGCTTGCTCTGCAATAGTAGCAAGCTGACACATGGGGGGCTCCAAGTACGGGGCGGCGGAGGGCTGCGCCATGAGAAGGACAAACCGGATGTACGTGATATCAAAGGGGAGGGTTTCCGACAGGGTGGGTGGTATGGGGTAGGGTTAGGCTGGAGCTAGGGTTCTGTACTTGGGGTAATATTTCATCTATCTTTTTGCTTGTGGTTGAACATAGGTTAGGGTTGAGAGGGAGTACTCAAAAATACCTCACCCTCAACTCCGGGTTGGGTCATCATATCATATATCATCATCACCAGACCACCAGGGAATGGTAGGGGAAGGATTGGAAGGGAGGAATTTATCTTTTCATCACTCTCTCTATTCTTAAACTTGAAAAAGTTGAAAGAATCTTTAGAACCTAGACCAGGCTGATTTGCATCAAGAATAAAGAAAGGTAAGAGCCTAACAGACAACAGACAATAAACTGGAACAGAAGATATAAAACACCAACACAGAGTACTATTCTGCAGATAGGGATTATGGCCTATGAACAGAATTAGCAGAACTAGGGCAACACTAACTGGCAAAGAGCATTAAGTGAGTGAGACTACAATCAGATTAGGACAATGAAGGAAAGAGTAGCAGACAAGATTTACAGGACTTCGGACAGAGATCTCGTGACGCTGTTGACTGATCCGACCGGTACCAAAGATAGAGCTATAGGAATAAATCGAGATCTCATATGAGTCTTGATGTAGAGTTGGATTAGTTGAGAGATGTACAGTTCTTTGGATGATGGTGATCAAGTCGTTGGCAAGTTGAGAGTGAGAACAGTTGAGTCACCAAGGTGAGTATCAAGATGGTCGCAATGTTGAAGTCAAGGATAGATCTCATGAGACGGAATTGGAAATAAAGAGTACTGCGGGGATCCCCGGATAGTTTTGGGTACAACATAACAGATAGAGCGCACAGTGGGTGCGACAGTAGTTAAGGAAGAAAAGAAAGTATAAAAGAACCAGAGATAATGGGGGAACAGAGACAATGAAAGACAGAAGAGAAGAAGGACAAGAAAGAAGGGAGGATGTCAATCAGATAATCAACACGCCCGCTCAACTCTATATCAAGAGAGTTCAAGAGTTGACATACTCAGCCAAGCGTTTTACAGCAGCGCTACTAGCAGCTTTTTTTAGAGCATCAGCCAACATTTGATGCAATCCAATAAGTTTGACATGGATTTTCCCATTGTTGAGGTCGTTTTGTAAGCTCTTTAACTTGATATCAATATGTTTTGCATGAGATTTTGTGCCAAATTTCTTGAGTTATCTTCAAGACCCTTGTTGTCGATGAGGTGTATTGGGGGGTTCAGAGATTCTCTCCATAGCTCGCTCAATAGGTGGTGTAACCATTTGCCTTCCAGGTGACCGGTTGACAGCAAGTTACACTCTGATTCTGTAGAGGAGTGGGCAATGCTGCGTTGGCGACTACTAGTCCAGTAGATTGGACTGCCTTTGAACAAACATAGAAGACCAGACTGAGAGAGTCTGGAGTCCCAGTTGTCAGCCCAGGTGGCATCACTATATATCACAAGTTGATTTTCAGCAGTTCTGCTTTTAATTTTCAGCTTGAAGTTGATGGTATGAGCCAGATATTGCCATACGCGCACTACCTCATGCCAGTGTTTGATTCCTGGTCGTTTGGAGAAACGAGCTAAGCTTGAAACGGCGAAACTAATATCGGGCCTTGCAAGGTTGGCAATGTAGTTTAAATTTCCTATGGGGGATCTATAGTTAATGTTAAGTTCCTTGAATTTGGCAATTTCCTCATCTGTAGCTGGTAGCAGGTGCAATCCTGGTGTGCGAGGGTTATTCAATGGTTTTGCGGAGGTGAGTTCCATTTCTTCAAGACCTTTATTAATATGACCAGGCAAGGATATACTGATCGAGTTTTCATCTCTGTCAACCTTCATTCCAAGTAGGGTATTGATTTTGTGGGCCAAGGAGTCTTTGAATTTGGCTAGAAAGACGGACTTAAACTTTTCAACATTCCCTACTACAACCAAGTCATTGAAATGGAAAAACAGGCTGGTGATCGCGTCTTTGTGAAGGTACAGACATGGATCAGAGTTGCTTTTGTGGAATCCATTGCCCTTAATCCAATCAACCAAGGTTTTGTACCAATTTAGGGGTGCCTGTTTTAAACCGTATAACAACTTCTTGAGCTTAAGGAACTTGCATGTTCTCTTGGAGCCAGCGGGAGTTTTGATATAAACTTTTTTTGTCTAATGGTGCGTGAAGAAAGGCCCCCTTGACATCAAATTGTAGGATGGGTAATCTTTTGTCCACTGAATAGGCAAGAAGAGCACGAAGCAATGCAATTTTTCCTGTAGGCGCGAACGTATCAAGGTAATCTACCCCATACCTTTGATTAAAGCCTTGGACGCAAACTCTGGACTTAAGGGTGATTTTGCCAGTGTGGAGATTCTGCTTACGTCTGAAGGTGCAGGCCGTGTCTAGGGGATTTTTCACTTCACTTTTGTCAGCTTCTTCCCATACGTCAAGATCCTCAGCTGTTTCTAATTCTTTTTCAATGGAGGGTACCCATTCTGGAATTTTGAGAGCAATGTATATGTTTGTTGGAACTTCAAAAGATTGGTAGTATCCATATTGTTCCGGAGCTTTAATTGTGTTGCGATCTCTCAATTGTGGATGGAGATAATCTTGAATTGTCTGGTCAGAATCATCAGATTCAGAGGTGGTTGAGCTAGCTATATCAGGAATTAACGGTTTCTCTTTGGTAGGTATAGAGATAATGGGTTCAGACGCAGGGTTGGTCGTAGGGAGTGAAGGAGTAGTGGACTCTATATTGGGACCAGTTTCAGTATTATCTGGTACATCTAAAGTCGTAGCCTGCAATTTTAGAAACTTGACGTGTTTTGTTTCTAAGACTTTCCCAGTACTTGTGATCAGCTTATAGGATAACAATTGTGGATTGTACCCTATGAGTAATCCTTCAGCTCCTTTGTTGGACAGTTTGGAGATGATTTTAGTTTCTGGCAGGAGATAAATTACTCTTGAGCCTAAGGTTTTCAGGTAGTCGGTAGGGATGACGGTCTTGTGCATTTGTTCCCATGGAGAAATTTCACCTTTTGACAAAGTAATTTGATTTAGGGCAAAACAGAAACTTTGTATAACAATGTGCCAATAGGTTTTTGGGATCAAAGAGTTACTGAATGCTGATTGGAGAGATTCCATTATTGTACGATTGGCACTTTCAGCCTTGCCGTTTTGTTGAGGATGGTAAGGTTTGCTGATTAAGTGATTGATGGAGTTTGTTTTGAAGAAGTGAGAAAGAGAGGAGTTTACGAATTTGCCACCTCCATCAGTGATGACTTCAACAGGATAGTATCCTAATTCTTTAGCCTTGTTGTTGATTAAGAACATAATAGTAGCAGTCGCAGCATCTTTGGAGGGTAAAGGAAAGCTTGAGAGATAACCTGACTTGTTGTCCACAACCTTTAGGGAGTACTTCATGCCACCTTTGCTGGTAGGATTTAAAGTTCCCATTAGGTCCATGTGAAGACGGTTGAATACTTGGCTAGCTGGAAGTTGTTTGTTGGAAAAGGTAGATCTGGTGATTTTGGATTTTTTGCAAGCAATGCATTCAAAGTTGCCTTTGACGTGATCATCAAGATCAAATGCTATGTGTTTCTCTATTCTACCAAGACTAGCATGACCAAGTTTTTTGTGGAGTTCTAGAAGTTCTGATTGACTTAGATAGCAACTTTGATCGTTCAGGACAGGCATGTGATTTAGGATGAGTAGATTGTTTTCAATGGTACCTTCAAGAACATTATTACCATCTAGTCTGATCACAAAGGTAGGAGTGGAGGATTTAGTGTCGACTAGAAGATTACAGCCTTTCTTTAATAGAGCTCCCATTGATATGAGATTGACCGTGGCTTCTGGAACCCAAGCAGAGTTTTCAAAGTTTATGGTCCTATTTAACGTGGAGATATTTGCAGTACCTATCCCTTGAATAGCCAATCCCTCGCCTTTCTTTCCCGTTTTGATAGTTTCTTCACCGGTTTGAACAGAGAGATTACTGAATAGGGATCTATCCCTGAACATATGAATTGAACACCTGCTGTCTAAGATAAACCGGTTCTGGTTGATTTGACTTTTGACCTTTAGGGCACAAAAGAAGGAATATAAGTGTGCTTTTTCCTTCTTCTTTGCTCCTCGCCTAGCTTTATTGGGTGGATGTTTGGGTCTGAGGTGTGGAAATTCGGACCAGCAAGAGGAAGGAGGGTGAGTTTTAACTAGAGGATTATGTTTACCGTTTTCACAGCGTAAGGTAGTAGGACTATTTGAGTTGTTATGATAGAGAGCTGCGGAAGTATCTGATTGATCGTGATTCTTAGATTGAACTTTGTTCCAATTTTGAACTAGATGATTTAGTACTAAGGTAACGGTCAACTCTGCTCCAGAGTGCATAATCTGAGAATGGATGGATTTAAGTGAATCAGGTAGTTTGAATAGGATAAGATAACTAAGTATATCAGATGGAAGATCTATGCAGACTTCTTCAAGTTTTCTGAGATGTTGTTTAACATTAGTGACGAATCCATTGATGTTGTTATGATTGAAACCAAGATAAAGGAAGTTGAAGAACATTCAAGCCCTGTTTGCAGCTTGACTGGAGGCGAAGTGATTTTTCGCAGCTAACCAGATGAGTTTTGATGAATCTTCATTTTTTTTGAGTGATAATATTGGTATGGGTTGAGGGATCTAGTTTTGACATTAGATAACTGGCCATTTCATTGTCGTCTGCAATTTCCTCGTCTGGATCACTTGAGTTGATAAGATTAAGGATCCCGCGCATTTTGAACAATTGTTCCATTTTCTTTTTCCACACAGTGTAGTTAGTTTCAGTGAGAAGAGGGGTTGATTCCATAAGTGATTTGAGAGCCAGAGCCTTGAAGTTTCCTTCTCCGCCTGGTCCAGGTGAAACAGATGATTGAGCCATATCGGTTGAGCTGAATAGGCAATTTCGGCTTTTAACCGTGAAAAAGTTGAAAGAATCTGTAGAACCTAGACCAGGCTGATTTGCATCAAGAATAAAGAAAGGTAAGAGTCTAACAGACAACAGACAATAAACTGGAACAGAAGATAGAAAACACCAACACAGAGTACTATTCTGCAGATAGGGATTATGGCCTATGAACAGACTTAGCAGAACTAGGGCAACACTAACTGGCAAAGAGCATTAAGTGAGTGAGACTACAATCAGATTAGGACAATGAAGGAAAGAGTAGCAGACAAGATTTACAGGACTTCAGACAGAGATCTTGTGACGCTGTTGACTGATCCAACCGGTACCAAAGATAGAGCTATAGGAATAAATTGAGATCTCATATGAGTCTTGATGTAGAGTTGGATTAGTTGAGAGACGTACAGTTCTTTGGATGATGGTGATCAAGTCGTTGGCAAGTTGAGAGTGAGAACAGTTGAGTCACCAAGGTGAGTATCAAGATGGTCGCGATGTTGAAGTCAAGGATAGATCTCATGAGACGGAATTGGAAATAAAGAGTACTGCGGGGATCCCCGGATAGTTTCGGGTAAAACGTAACAGATAGAGCGCACAGTGGGAGCGACAGTAGTTAAGGAAGAAAAGAAAGTATAAAAGAACCAGAGATAATGGAGGGATAGAGACAATGAAAGACAGAAGAGAAGAAGGACAAGAAAGAAGGGAGGATGTCAATCAGATAATCAACAAAACTCATCGCATCCAATCTCCTTACAGATGCTTAGACCAATAACTTCCGGAACTTGAGGACAACTTTGGGGGTAACACCTCTCTTATTTCCACATCTGGGGGTCTGGCCGGGAATAATCTTTTGTCTAGGTCTCTCAAAGCTAGCGGGTGCAATGTTTCCAACAACTACTCCAGGATAAAACATCCCACCTTTGTTCCCTCTCCAGTTGGGAGCTGGTGGGCCAACACCTCCACCACGGCTGACTACTTGGTCCGGCGTTTTTGCTCCTCCTTGATTGGAGCCTTTGGAGGCGTCTGAGGTTCCGCAATGGGTATGGCTTAGGCCGCAGAGCTTCCCTCATCTCAGGTTCAACACCGCGGATATTGGGCGCTTTCTGGAGAGTTTTGAGGATATTGCGGACTCCAAACACACGACGAGCAAGGATAAGGTCCGTATGGTTGTTCTCTTTATCAAGGATGAGGATAAACTCTGGGATGTGGAGGATATGTCTGGCTATGAGGCTCTGGAATGAGATGATGGAAAGGTGGGGGATGCGTGAGCCCTGCTTCCAGGAGACAGACTTTGAGCGGGCGGCGGCAGAGGCAATTTTGCAAGGTGGGGTGCGGACACACAGTGATTTTTCCAAATACAAATCTACGTTTGACCAAATCTACAGCTACCTAGAGAAGAACCAGGTGGTAGCGGGTCAAACAGGGGCAATTAAGCAGGCGTTTCTAGGCGGGCTTGCGCCGCAACTTTGTGCGCGGGTCCAGCGGTATCTATTCAAACAAAGGTTGGTATTGTGGTCAGTGGATTGGAGTGTCATGCTTCTTCCAAGCCTAAGCATGATCAACCAGGCAGTAGAGAGAAAGATTGATTTGGAAGAACTGATCAAGGATACGGCCAGGTTGTTCCCAACGGTTTCAAGGCAACCAATGGCCTCTTCCACTCCGGCTCCTAGGCAGGTACCACCCGCGGGCCCATCAACAACAGAGCAGCCGGCAGCCGCTTTGCAGTCAATGGAAGTACCAGTGAACAAGGTACCAGATATGTTACAGGACCTACGGATACTTCTGAATCAGATAACGGCTCCGCCTCCTCCTCCTCTGCGCGGAGTGCTGCTTCACTTGGGGGGGCTTCCAGCCCAGTAGCGGGCCTTTGAGTGGGTTTTTGGTTGGAATGTGCGCCTATTGCCGCAATCAAGGCCACTGGAAGTCTGGTTGCGCAGAACTGACCAAGGACATGGACAAGGGGTTGGTCTGAACGTCCAGGGGACTTAAATATTCCCAACGGGCAAGCTTGTGGATCTGGGGGCCGGTCAGCCACCCCTGGTGGAGCAGGTTAGGGAGAGAGCCTGGCCCGCAGGGGCTGCTTGGGTGTTACTTGGGATTGTTACCGGGCACAATACATGGCAAGCTCCACGTTTTGAGGCAGAGGTTAGGGCATTGGCGGCAAACAAGCTGATTGTGTTGGAGAAGATGGATGTCAATGTCAGAGAGCGGCCATTGACCCAGGCCCCATAAACTGGTACGCAAGGGCCAGTAGGCAACATGCCATTGACCAGTTCTGGAGGAAGGAGGAAGGCCTTGGAAATTGTGCAACAGGTGATGGGGAGCAAGGCACCAATACCCCTCATGCTACGGGAGCTGGCCGTGGTCTCCCCAGTGGTTGTCAAGGAAATGGTTCAGGCGCTGAGGGAGCACGGGGGCGGCAGGGTTTGGGCAACAGTGCAGCGTGTGAACACAGTGGGGGAGGAAGGGGAATGCAATTTGTGCCAATCCAAAGCTGTGTTGGTGCCGCTTGCCTATGTCTCAATGAAGATTGCGGGCAGGAAGTTGTGGGCAATGGTGGACGGTGGGTTGATGGTCAATCTTCTCCCATCAAAATTGGTGGATGAGTTGGGGCTGGTTCAAAGGAAGTGCACTATGGGATTACAGGCGCTCAATGGAGGGGAATGTTGGGTGGATGGGGTGGTGGAGGAAGAGGAGGTGGAGTTGGCAAAGGTCCACAAGTCGCTGTTGTTTCTCTTGGTCAAGTGCGGCAAAGTAATTTTGGGTCAATCGTTTATGTTTGGGTTCCGGGCCCGGATGGTGTTTAACATGGAGGAATAGACAGGGGGGCTGAAAGTGGAAGACGCGTCCAGGGCAAGGTTTGAGACGAAGATCTGCAACCACGGGAAGGGGAAATGGGTGCAACCAGCAGCAGCCGGCAAAGAGGCAGAATCCAACGGGGGGGACAACCGTGAGGGTTGACCCGCGGAGGATTTTGCCTAGTCAACCATGGGTACTGCGCGGGACAGGCTCTGGTTTTGTGCAGGCGGTCAACTAGGAAGGAGCAGGAGGGGGAAGGAAGCGCATGGAGGGTGTGGGGGGCAGGAGTAAGTCCTCTTCCTCAGTATGCGCCATTGGAAGGTACTGTGTTTCAAAAACCCTACCATAGTGCCACGTTTGTGAGCAAAGGCAAGAGCCGCGGGTTAATTATTGCCAGGAATCACAAGGATGACAGTGGAAGTGTAAGGATGGTCAGGTGCAACGCAGGAAGGTACAAGCCCATGGCACAAAAGGTTTGTCCCCGGAACAAGCCAATGCCGCAGGGACTGAACGGGTCTCTAAGACCAATCTCCTGGTCTTGGGACCCCTGGGTAAGTCTGATGAAGAAGTCCAGGTGGGTAATGGGGTTGGTGCGGATCATGGATGAGCGGATTGAGGGGCTTAATTTTGGGCCAACAGAGTGGTTGAGTGCGGATGAGAAGGATTTTCTGGCATCAGTTTTGGTGCTCCGCGAAAAGGCCCTTGCCTTTGGGCCTGACAAGCGCGGATTGCTGAGGAACAAGGTCGGAGATCCCTATGTGATCCCCACGGTGCTGCACAAGCCCTTGCAGATAAAGCCAATTCCAATCCCTCAGACTGTGCGGGAACCCTTTTTGGAAATGGTCCAGGAGTGCATGAGGACGGGGTTGTATGAGCAGTCCACATCAAGCTACTCTAGGCCAATCTTTGGGGTTGTTAAACAGGACAGAAAGTTGCTTAGGATTGTTCATGACCTGCAGCGGCTTAACTCATTCACCATCCGGGACGCGGGATTGCTGCTGCGTGTGGACAAGTTCCTGTAATTGATGGAAGGGCACGCCTGTTACGGATTGGTTGATGTAATGGGGGGGTATGATCAGCGCAAGCTCCATCCCAACTTGCGGCCATTGACCGTGTTCAAGACAGGATTGGGGAGGATGCAGCTAACGCGGTTTCTGCAGGGCCCGACAAACTCTGTGGCGGTTTATCAGGCCCAGATGACGTGGATTATGTGGGAAAACATTCTGTAAGGGGTTCTTATTTTCATTGAAGACACGGGCATCAAGGGACCGAAGACAGATTGTGTGGGCGCGGTGTTAGAGGAAGCCCCAAAGATCTGCCCCTTCATCTGGGAGTATGCGCAGATGTTGGAGAGGGTCTTGTTCCAAATTGAGGAGGCAGGGCTTACAGTGTTGGGGAGTTAGTTGGCAGTTTGTATTCCGGCGCTGGAAGTACTAGGACATGTGGTGGCTTTTGACGGCAGGAGAATTGCGGAAATAAAACAGAACAAGGTCCTCAAATGGCCAACCCTGCAGACCCCTTTGCATATCCTCCAATTCCTGGGACTGTGCAGTTATGTCCGCATGTTCATTGAGCAGTTTGCAGAAGTTGCAAGTCCGCTGTGGGCGCTAACACAGAAGGGCGCGGCATGGGAATGGACCGCAAGCTGTGACTCTGCCTTTGCAAAGCTCAAGGAGACTGTGGGCCACAACATCATCCTCCGGGAACTCAACTACAATGAGGGAGGGATCTGCCTGGCCATTGACTCTAGCAAGTTCGGCACGGGAGGGATCCACCTGGCCGTTGACTCTAGCGAGTTTGGCGCGGGCAGCTTCCTGACGCAGGAAGAGGATGGTAAGGACGGGCCGGTTCTCTACAAGTCCCTGACGTTTACCATGACAGAGAGTTGGTATTTGCAGCCAAAGCTGGAATTGTGCGGAGTCACCAAAATTGTGCGGAGGCTTCACCACCTGCTTTTGGGGGTACACTTGGAGCTGTTGGTCAATGCCAATGCCATGGCGCGGATGATCAATTCTCCAACGCTGCTGAACGTTCCTATGACTAGGTGGGTGGTGTTTCTTCAGCTCTTCACTTTTGGTGTGGTTCATGTTCCAGGGAAGGCATTCACAATGCCCAACACACTGTTGCGGTATCCGGGGGAGGACCCGTTTGAGGGGGCAGAACCCCTGGAAGTGGAGTCTCCAGTTATCCGCATAGTTATGGTGGAGGCAGAGGTCATCCTTCCACTGCAGCAGTCCAGCCGTTGCGCAACCTTGTGCTCCTTTTTTCAGGATCTTTGGTTTCCCAAGGGTACGTCAGGGGCAATAATTCAATGGGAAAAGCGGCGGATAACCAACTTCTACTTGCAGGAAGGACAACTGTGGCGGCGAAGTACCCAAGTGCCTTTGGTGGTTGCAAAATCAAGGAAGGACCTGGAAATGATTCTGAGGTGTATTGACAACAACCTTGGCCGCCAGGGAGTAATCAAAACACGGAGGCAGGTGAAAAGGAGGTTCTGGTGGCCGGGTGTGGTGCGCGCGGTGTGTGAATGGGTGAATTCTTGCGAAGCGTGTCAACGGCGGAGCTCTAGTCTGCCCAGGGAGGTGGGTCACCCTATGGGGGAGGATGCGCCGTTTTGGGGGGTCTCCCTTGACGTGGTCCGCATAAAGGCGGGAAAGTTCCCGTACCTGCTGGTTGCGCGCAAAAATATATTGGTTTGGGTTGAGGCTTGTCCTCTGGTGAAGTTGTCAGTGGAGAATGTTGCTCAGTTTCTAGAGGAAGATTGGTTTGCGCGGTACTGTTTGCTTTTCCTGGTTACTGTTGATGGAGGCGCGGAGTTCCGGGGTCGTTTGATGAAACTGGTCCAGAATTGTGGAGCTAAGTTTGGGTGGGTCATGGAGTACTATCCGGAGGGCACTGGGATGATAAAACGCGGTCATCAGCCTATCAAGGACGCCCTGGTTAAGATATGGGGTGGGTACAGCAAGGGGTGGCAGGAGGCCCTTCAAGGGGTCTTCTTTGTGGACAGGATCTTGGTCAAACGCTCGACGGGCTACTTGCCTTATTAACTTCTCTACGGACAGCATCCGGTGCTTCCGGTGGACATTGAGCTGGAAACCTTCTTGGGCGTGGACTGGTGGAAGGTAAAGAACTCTGCGGAGCTTGTGGAGGCACGCGCCAAACAGCTTCTCCCACGGGACAAGACCCTGGCAAAGGCTGTGGAAAGGTTGCAGAAGACTAGGAAGGCGTTTTTCTGCTATTGGGACAAGTTTTGTTCCCATTCCTCCGGTATCTCTTGCGGAAGGTGGACTTGGTCTTGCTGTACAACCAGAGTCTGGAGTCCCAGTGGGGTAGGATTTTTGCCAACCAATGGAATGGCCCCTTCCACGTGGCATCCAAGTTTGAGGGCAGGAGTTATCAGCTTGAGGAATTGGACGGGGGGCTGCTCAAACGGAAGGCCGCGGCTTCGCATGTGAAGCGCTTCTTTGCACATGGCTGCAACTCCTTTGACAAGACGTCCAGAAATGGCCCAGACACAGGGGACGGTGCCTGTGGTTCAGGATTGGTAGACAAATTGGGCTCTTTGGCTGAGGAGGAGCCTGTGCGCGACACGCCGCCTTGAAGGAGCAAGAGGCTACAAACCGCTGGGGACAGCCTTCAAGCTGGGGGGGACCCAAGTAGGGTAAAAGGTTGATTTTTTGAGGGGGTTCTCTATCCGGTTCACAGCCGGAATAACCAGACACCCCAGAATGTTTGTTTTCTTATTTCTTGAATACATTGCTTTGCAAGTTGGTACTGGTTTTGGTTATGATTGGTTGCAGGGACGCGGGCGCGGCGCGAGCCGGGTCCGTAAACGCAAGGACAAGCCCCGCAGTTGGATAATGCGGGATGAGGAGCGGAGACCCGGTGTAAGCAAAAAAAAATTCTTTTTGGGTTTGGTTCTTTTCTCCGTCTTCTCTTTATCAGTTGTCTTCTCCTACAGCATAATGGGTACGGGGAACTGTGTGGCAGTTTGGCTGGGGAGGTCCAGGTACCTTCTGGGGAACTTTGTTGGCTCAGGACACGGGTGCAGATCTCAATCTCACTCTCATTCTCACCAGGAAGCAGGCTCAGGTCTCAATCTCACTCTCATTCTCACTTATGAAGCGCAGACACAGAACTTTCTTTTAAACTCACTTGGGATGCGGGGATGTTTCCACAGGACAACCCGCTGGGAAAGGACGCGCGTGCAGAGGACTTGTATTTCTCTAATCAGGGGAAGCGTGGTACAATGAAAAACAGGGAAAGAGGGAGAGGAGGGGCAATGCGCCTAAGCCATTTTCATCATTTCCTCCATGTCTGCCAGCAACAACGCCAGTAAGGCCCAGAAAGACGCCAAGAGCTTGCGCTGGGATTTGGAGGATTGAGCGCTGGGGGTTGCTAGGAAGTCATGGAGCATTGCGGTTGACCTTTCAGCAAAGATCTTGAATCCAGCTAGGGGAGTGCCAAAACAACGGGGATTTCCAGGATCTTGGGTGGGCTGAGGGGAGGCGGGACTGGTGAGGAGGGGGCCTCTGGAGGACCATCTGGGGGGCTTGGTCCAACAGGAAGCAACAACAAGATGACAATGGGTTATGTGGGCGGTGGAGGGGTGCCTTGTGGAGCCAGGGAAGGGGCCGGGGAAGGGGCTGGAGGAGGAGCGGGGGCTGGGACCAGAGTAGGGGCTGGAGGAGGAGCCGCGCAACATTGAAGGATTTCATCAATACGCGGGTCCCTTGCGCCTTGCGCAACCCAGACATGGTCCGCCCAGAATTGCATAGCCGCCCAGTAAGCCGCAAAGTTGGGGAAGCCCTCCTTCCAGGGAGCACCCGCGCGGCGGAGCAGTGAAGGGGACTTGTGGATTGAGCTTGGGGGGGATGGAAAAGGGGTGATCCGGGCGGAGTCCACAAGTCCTCCAAGATGGTTTCATTGTCCAATACCACAAACGGGTCCAGACGGGCCCTCTTGCGCGGGTGGGAAAGGGAGCCGGATTGAGGGGGAGGGCGGGGCATTCCCTTGCTAAGCAAGCAGCGGCGGTGGCCGCGACGGCAAGCGCTGCAGGCGCGTCAACCAGGAACAGTCAAACACGCGTGCCCGTTCCGGGCGCAGATATTGCAGGGGATCATAGTGTTGGGGGAAGTTGGAAGGAGGGGCGGGGCTAGTAGCTGGGGTGGACTGGGAGCAGGGGGGGGTGGTCCTGTAGTGCAGTAGGCTTGAGGTAGTGATGGAAGGACCTCTGGGGACAGAACTCAACTTGGGGGGGATGTGGTGTTTTATTTATAACCTCAGGTTGGGAGCTGTGTTGCGGGCTGCGCACTCAGCAGTTGGGTAGGTTGGGCTCAGCATTTGGGGCGCGCGCAGTCTCAGCAGTACCTGCTGTGGGCTCAGAAGCAGCAGATGAGGGCTCAGCCACAGGGATTGCGGGGCTTGGCACCAGGTGCGGGTTGGGCCTACTCTGGGGGGCGCTGGGCGGCAACCCGCCCAGGGAACATGGACCGAGTGATGGAGCCCGCCCAACCAAGCTTTCAGGTGGCTTTTCCGGAAAGTGAGGGCGGGGCAATTGGGGGTTATACACGCCAGAGAGGTCTGGGCGGGCATAAGCACGGGCCAACTCACGGATTGGGGGATCCAAGGTTTGCGCGGGCATAAGCGTGGGCTGACTCATGGATCGTGGGATCTGCAGATGCGCGCAGACGGATAAACCCGGGGGCTCCAAGTAGGGTGCGGCAGAGGGCTGCACCATGAGAAGGACAAACTGGACGTACGTGATATCAAAGGGGAGGTTTTCGGACAGGGTGGGTGGTATGGGGTACGGTTAGGCTGGAGCTAGGGTTCTGTACATGGGGTCATATTTCATCTATTTTGTTGCTTGTGGTTGTACCTAGGTTAGGGTTGAGAGGGAGGACTCAAAAATACCTCACTCTCAACTCCGGTTTGGGTCATCATATCATATATCATCATCACCGGACCACCAGGAAATGGTAGGGGAAGGATTGGAAGGGAGGAATTTATCTTGTCATCACTCTCTCTATTCTTAAACTCATCGCATCCAATCTCCTTACAGATGCTTAGACCAATAACTTCCGGAACTTGAGGACAACTTTTGGGGTAACACCTCTCTTGTTTCCACAACGTCTCTGACAGACTCACTCCATTGCTTGTAGTTGCCCATGTACGCTGTCTCAACTCTGTCAACTTTAACTCTGCCCACGTCCTGTGCCGTCTGATCTCTTTCCTGCCAAATAAATAACTCTGAGCTGTTGGTTTTTTTATTTCTTCTTCTTCTCATATTTCTATTTCTGTTTTTCATGTTTTCTGACCTCTGTGCTCAGTCTTCTGGTTTTCAATTCTTGGAAGTTGCATCTGAATCTCATCAGACCTCTTTGTTTGCTCTTTGGTCCGCCAACTTGTTTCCTCAAATCCCAGAGTGTCCTGGGCACCATATCATGTTGAGTCTCACCATTGGCCCTAGAGAAGACCACACATTCATCCGTTCTCTGTATGAATATTGACCAGGCTTAGCAAAAAGCGCCATCTTGGTCCTGATTATGGCTCCCTTATTTTCAGTAAATATGTTGATTTGCTGGAATCCATCTTGTACTGCCTCCCTTGCCAGCTTGAAAGCAGCTAAAATTCCTATAAATTCACATTCATGATTTGTGTGTAATTTCATCTTTCCTGTTGCAAACAAAATGGATTTGTCAGTATTCAAGAGAACAGCGGCACCACCCTGGCCCTTTTTGTTGGGCTGAGGATATTCAGAGAGAAGACAATAGGTAGAAGGATGGAATTTCACATATATCAGTCAGAGAGAAAGAAACCTAAAAACAACATTACTGCCCTGAGGATATTCAGAGAGAAGACAATAGGTAGAAGGATGAGGAAAGGAAATCCTTCTACCAGCTTCAAGCTCTGTCCTCAGGTGGACACAATGATAGACATATCACAAGAGTGTGACATGGTTAGTGGAAATTTGAGGATAGGAAACAGGGCATGTGCGTGTGACAATAAGTAAGGACAACTGAGTGGGGATGAGTTATGAATGTCACACTGTGATGGAAGTGACAGGAGAAAGTAGAGATGAAGGAAAATAGAAAATAGAAAATAGAGAAAAACAGACAGAAAAGAAAGAAAGAAATAAGAAAAGAAAGGAATAAGAGGAAAATACATGGGATTGGAGATAAAAGAGCAGTAATCCCAACACCCCCCCTTGCTAACCACCTGCGGTGAGGCTGAACAGGGCTTGATGGGTTTTGAGGAGGAACCGAGTCAGGAGTTTGGTTAGCATATCCGCAATCATTTTCTTTGTACCCACATGGTGAACAGTGAAGACGCCTTGAGATACGCATTCTCAGATGAAATGGTGTCTCGCGTTGATGTGTTTTGTGCAAGAATGGTGTTCGGGGTTCTTTGCCAGAGCCTCAGCGCCTTCGTTGTCGACGTAGAGAGGAACTGGGCTGGAGTCGCGGATTTGTAGTTCAACCATTACGTTTTGTAGCCATAGCCCCTCTTTGCAACAGTCGGATAGGGCTTTATATTCCGCTTCCAAGCTCAAGAGGGAAACTGTTGGCTGCTTTTTGGATCTCCAGGAGATCAAACCTGAGCCTACGCGAAAAACGTAACCAGAAACAGAGCAACGATTGTCATGGTCTTTGGCCCAGTCCAAGTCAGAAAAGCGGGCAAGAGTGAGGTGAGAGCCTCCAAGAGTGAGCGTCATGGTTCTGGTGGCGGAGAGATATTGAAGAACCCTGAGTGCCGCATTCCAGTGGTTGATGGAGGCATCTTGAAGGAATTGCAAGAGTTTGTTCACAGCAAATGACACATCCGGGCAAGTGCATTGAGAAATCCAAAGAAGCAAGCAGACAAGTTGGTTGTATTGGGGAGGGGAAGGCGGAACACCAACCTTACGCTTAACCAGAGCCTTGAAAGTCGCAGCGGTGGGTGAGAGGGCGGGCGGGGAAACCAATGGAAGAAAAACGGAGGCAACTGAGTTGATGTAGTGCTGTTGACCAATGGAGACCGTACCAGATTTGCGGTCATGTTGGATGGATATGGATAGAAAGAGGGAGAGGTCTTTGTCAGACCCAATCGCGAAGCGTTCTCCGATGTCTTTAATGAATGGCGCGACAAAATCGGGGGTTCCCACGACCGCTAGATCGTCCAGGTGAGCCGTGACAGCACCTATGAGCACCCCATTGCGCAGTTGGAAGTATAGAGAGGGGTCGTAAGCGGATCTGGTGAGGCCAATGGAGAGTAGGGCGGAATTTAGCTTGATGTTCCACTGCCAAGGCAACTGTTTTAAGACGTAGATTGCCCTTGAGACTTTGCACACCCAGTCAGGGTGCAGCGGATCCTCAAAGCCCAGCGGTTGAGTCATGTAGACAGATTCATCAAGGTGGCCGTTGAGAAATGCCGTTTTGAAATCGACCTGACAACCAACCCAACCTTTGGTGCTGAGAAGGCTGAGAAGTAGCCAAAGCTTCTCAAGGCAAAGGGTTGGAGCAAACACTTTGGAAAAATTGAGTCCATGAACCTGGGCAAAACCCATTGCAACAAGACAAGCCTTGAGCTTGATGATTGAACTGTCAGCTTTCCGTTTCACCTTTAAAATCCACTTGCACCAAATAATCTTTTGGCCTTTTGGGGGAGGAACAAGCTCCCAGGTCTTCATACCGCGCAGGGAAGAGATTTCTTCATGAGCCGAGATTATCCACCTGGAGCAATGAGGGTTCTTAATCAGTTGCTTCCAGGTCTTTGGGGCCAGGATATTGTCCTTAATTGAGGCGGAGCGTGAGTAGTTGCCAAACCAAGAGGGTGCACAAGAGATTCTGGAGGAGCGTTGTGGAGCGGGGAGAGGAGGAGTCAATCAGGGGCGGGGGCAGTGGGGCAGTTGGAGAGAGCGGAACAGGACGCGCAGGGAGAGAAGGGAGAGAGGACAGAGAGAGAATACGAGGAGAGGAATGAGGAGAGGACGGAACGGATGAGGGAGAAAGAGGGGGAGGGAAAACCAAGCTGTTGGAAGAAGAAGACAATCTGGATCTTGGAGCGGAAGGAGAGGGCCTGAAGTGACTGGTGGGCGAGGGGGGGGTTCCTGCATTGGATGGGGCGGGAGAAGAGAGGAGTGGGGCAGCAGGATGAGCAGGCGTAAGGAGATTAGTAGGGGGGAAGGGGGGATGAAGAGAAGAAGGGGGGGAAGGGGGCGGAGAGAGACAGGTTGGGAGATGCTTGTGGTTGAGGGCGCGACTACGGTGTGTGTAGGAGGTTTGGGAGATGTGAGGACAGTCGGCCAGGTGAATCCAAAGAGATTATCAGGAGGAGTCAAAGTGGGAACGGATTGATGAGAATCAGCATAAGGGAAAGCGGTGTCGTTGAAAATGACATCTTGTGACTTGATGAATTTACAATTGTTGAGATCCAGAAGGCAGTATCCATTTCTGTCAGAGAGGTAAGACAGAAGAATTGACTTACGTCCTTTTGGGTCAAGTTTGGAGCAGTTAGGCTTGGGTACTTTATACCACATGAGACAGCCAAAGGGGTGAAGATAGGAAGGAGGAATGCTGGTGTGTTGGAGAATGGAGTTTGGTGAGACCAAGCCGTGAGGTGTTTTGCAGGGGTAGGAGTTGAATGTGAAAAGGGAGTGATGCAGGGCATCAGCCCAGTACAACTTTGGCAGACGAGAGGAGGAAAGAGAGCATTGAATTAAATTAAGAATAGTTTGGTTAGAGCGCTCAGCAACTCCATTCAACTGAGGAGAGTGAGGAGGCCCAGGCTTGTGGCGAATTCCCTTGGACAAAAGAAACTCTTGTAGTTTGGTGTTCACGTATTCTCCTCTGTTATCGGTGCGCAGTGAGAGAACCGGATGATGATAATGGGTTTCAAAAAATGAGATGAACAATTTTATTGAGTTGGGAGAATCAGAATTGGACGGTAGTGGGTAGGCAAAAAGGGCCTTGGAGCAATTGTTGATGAAAGTAATAAAATACTTAAATCCTTCTCTGGAGTTTGCTTCAAAGCTGCATACATTGGAGTGTATGATTTTGCCAGGGGTTTTCAATCAATAGCTGAGTCATGAATGGAAGGGGTTTTGTGACATTTTGGATTTGATGCAGGTGGGGCACTGTTGGACTGATAGTTTGTCGTTGGATGTTGGAGTTATTTGGATAGTTTTGAGTAGTTTTCTGAGTGACTTCAAGTTAAGATGAGAAAATCTACAGTGATAACCAAAAAGACTGTCATCAGAAAAGTTGGAGAATGTCAAAAGGGCTGTCTCCCAATGGATCATGAATTTACATGGAAGATAATAGAGATTTCCTTTCCGATATGCTTGGAAGGTGATAGGCGTGTTCTTGTCCAATGATTCTTGTTGACGTATTTCGCATCCTGTGGATGTGAAAATCACTTGAAAACCTGCATTGAAGATACTTGAGATTGACATAAGAGGTTCATGAAGGTTTGGCACCAGAAGTTCCTTAATCTTACCAACCGGTAGGGTCATAGATCCTTCTTTGATAGAGGTGATTGATGAACCATTGGCCAGTTGGATGGAGATTGTTTTTGATTTTAGAGAGTTGAGTTGCCATGCGTGGGGTGTCATAGAAAGTGAGCATCCGGAGTCGAGGTTGAAGTCAACATTTCCGGATTGATTCTTGTCTGTTTGGGTAAGGTTACATGAGGCATATCCGGCGTGGATGACGATTTCCGAATCAGAGAAGTCATCTCCGTCATTGATTTTGGTGTTTTGATCTGCCTTTTTAACGTTTTCTTTGTGACTGTTCAAAGTTGTTGGTTTAACTTGATTTCATTGGTTGTTTCTTTTGGAGGCAGCAAGGCCTTCCAGGACCTCAGGGAATCTTGAGAAAGAATGTCCCTTGGCCTTGAAGTTGGTACAGTAGTAGATCTTCCCTGGATTCTGAGTATTATTGTCTCGTTGGATTGATGACTTGAGAAAGTTCAAGGGTGTTTGCCTTGCTAGATTCCCAGCTAAGAGGTCCTCATTTCTGGTTTGTCTTCTTAAGTGCTCCTGTTTGAGTGCATTGATGAGCTTAGATGATGAGACTGACTCCTCATTCATCATGCTCAAGACGCACGCTAACCAGTCGTCATGAAGAGAGAGTAGAATTGCTGTAGACAGGAGGTCATCCGCGGTGAGAGGGTTTTCAGGGGTAATCAAGGAGGCCAGTGTTTCACCATAGGAGGTTATTTCCAAAAGGTGGGTGGTCATTTCCTTGTTGTTAAGTTTCGTCAGAAGAAGTTTTCTTAACCAATACATTCATCCGCCGGATGAATTGTCTTGGTGAGCATCACGCAGAGCGTTCCACATGCCGATGGCGCTTTCTTCATGCTTTTGTATGAATTTAAAATTCAAAGGATTGATCAATCTAGATATGACTGAGCATACCGCTAGATTATCTTCATTCCACATATCTGGGTTAGGTTTGGTGCTATTGTTGGTAAGCAGATATCCTACGCCGGTTGCTCAAAAGTGGATTTGTAAGATCATAGACCAGTCAAGATAGTTTGAATCTGATCCAGGTCAATTGAGAGGGAGAATGGAAGGTTTTTTAAGGACCGGGTGACCATTGTGTCCGTCTTCCATGTCTAATCGTTTCTTTCAGCACAATTGTGCCGGATCCTTGTAAAGTGGGTGATTTGCTTATCAGTTAAGATTGTTGGGCGTCTCTGGGCTCATAACCTGTTGGGCTGAGGATATTCAGAGAGAAGACAATAGTTAGAAGGATGGAATTTCACATATATCAGTCAGAGAGAAAGAAACCTAAAAACAACATTACTCACCTGAGGATATTCAGAGAGAATACAATAGGTAGAAGGATGAGGAAAGGAAATCCTTCTACCAGCTTTGAGCTCTGTCCTCAGGTGGACACAATGATAGACATATCACAAGAGTGTGACATGGTTAGTGGACATTTGAGGATAGGAAACAGGGCGCGTGCGTGTGACAAT
This sequence comes from Puccinia polysora, assembly GCA_025617555.3. Classification (NCBI taxonomy): domain Eukaryota; kingdom Fungi; phylum Basidiomycota; class Pucciniomycetes; order Pucciniales; family Pucciniaceae; genus Puccinia; species Puccinia polysora. The sequence goes on from CM062616.1 coordinate 34,564,863, forward strand.
AAGTAAGGACAACTGAGTGGGGATGAGTTATGAATGTCACACTGTGATGGAAGTGACAGGAGACAGTAGAGATGAAGGAAAATATAAAATAGAGAAAAAAAGACAGAAAAGAAAGAAAGGAATAAGAAAAGAAAGGAATAAGAGGAAACTACATGGGATTGGAGATGAAAGAGCAGTAATCCCAACACTTTTTCCCATCATATGAGCAATCTGTGAAGATTAGAGCTGCGTCCTTGTGGCCCGCTTGATCAATCAGGAATTGGGTGGTCTTAATTTCCTCCTCTTTTGGCAAGTCCAGGTTGGCAGAAGTGGCATATGGCCATATATATGGCAGCTTTGCAGAGAGTTTTACCTCAGTGGTTTCTACCCGCAAGGAGAGAAATATCAGCAGTTGCTCCCTGCAAATTGTTTTGCTGATTGCAGACTTTTCCATCACTGGGCCAGCCAAGCAATCCTGTAGCATTTTTTGAATGTCTTTCAAGCCTCCAGCAAGAGTTAGTTTGCAGGTGAAGAAAAGGAAAGATTCTTTTCTAATAGCCTCGAAAAGAGGTCAGTGAGAATAACTTTTTTCATGCCATTTTTGCTCTGTGTTGCTGAACACTCCCTTGGCAAACTTGGCATATTCTATGTCAATTTTATTAGCCATTACCTGTAATTTAGTCATTTTTTTGACTTGAGCCCACACATGCACCACATAAGTTAACTGTGGTAGGAGGATGGAATTAAGTAACTTGGAACACTCCCGCTCTGCTAGGCCCCATCTGGAGTTCCCCAACCAACTCAAGGCTCATAGGGTGGACTGCCCCTCAAGCAATGTATTTCCAATATGTTGGTGATAAGACAATTTACTGTCTATAGTAAGTCCTAGCCACCTTGTAGAATTTGTGAACTCTACTGAAGTATTGCCCAGGGGGAATTGAGTTGCAGGGACTGGCTGCAATCTGGCCTTGGTTAGAATCAATATTTGGGATTTGCCTCTATCAAAAACTGCCGCATGGCAACAACCCCAGTCCAAAGAGTGATTCACCCACTGAATCATTTGTTCAGTGGCCCCCTGTATTGTTTTATCAGCTGTTGAGTGGACCACATTATCAACATAACCAATGGATGTGGAGTTTGAACTTTTTGGGGTGGCTAGATGTAGGAGATCCAAATTGTAGAGAGTGTAGAGTATGACAGATAATGGCAAACCTTGAGGTAACCCTTGAGGAACCAGTTTTGCATTGCATTTATAGTCATCTAGCATCTTGGTTGTCATTCTCCCCTGAAGGAAGTCACGTATGATTATCCATAAATACGATGGGCATCCCTTTGTTTTGAGGATGTGGGTCAATCTATCAGGTTTTACCGCAGGATATGCCAATTGCACGTCCAGAAAAAGTGCTACAACCACCTTCTTCTCAGTCAATCTATCTTGCACCCACGTATCAAGTTCCAAAATTTTATCTTCCATGCAAACCCCTTTCCGGCCACCATAATGCCTGGGTGATAGAGCACCCAATCTGGATGACCACTCTACCAAGCGTTGCGCAAGGATGAGTTCCAGGATTTTCTCCAGAGTGTTCAATTGCGCAATTGGTTGGTACACATTTGCTTTGGTGTAGTCCGGCTTTTGAGCTTTCCTGATAATGGCCGTAGTTGCAATTTTCCAACAACTTGGATAAATTCCTCCATGCAGGATGCAATTGTACAGGTGTACCAATTGTGGACCTAGTGAAGGCGCCACTATCTTGAGCAGCTTGTTTCAAATCTGGTCCAGGCCAGGGGCCTTCCCAGCAGCCACCTTGGTTATGGAGAAGGTGACCTTGGCTAGCGTGACTTCCTCAACAACAGCTGCACGGCATATTTTGCTTGGCCTCACATCTGTCAGGTCAATTGGTGGGGTGATATTTGACATGCCTTCAAATAGTATCTTGGCCTGCTCTTCCTTTCCCGTTGCAAATGACCCGTCAGGCCTCTGCAGCGGTAAGACATGCCCCCTGAATGAAGGTTTGATTCTCCTCAGCGCCTGGAAAGCAAGCCAGGCCTTTGAGCTCTCCAAAAAAGCTTTCCAATATTGGAATTTCAGTTGCTGAACTGTCTGTCAAAAGTACTCATTCCACTCCTTGTAATATCAACATGCCTCTTTGGTTTTGGTGCGTATCATCCACTGTTGTGCCCTACTTCTGACCTCTAAGATGGGGCCCAAGATGCTCAGGTTCCTTTGCATTGGTTGGGTCAACTCTGACAAATCTCCCCAGGTCTTGTTGAGTGGCCTGTAGGGCATTGGTAAGTAAAGCCGTTGTTGAATTTCTGTTAGAGACTTTTAACAATATTGAACATAGAGGGCTGTGCCAAAGCCAACATAAGTTAGAGAAAGAAAAGACAGATTGAAAGAGGAAAAACAAGAGAAGAGAAAAAGGTTTGAAAAGAAGAAAACAAACATCGAGCAAGTGGAAGATGTTGAGGTTGCCAAGTTGATCTGTTGTGTGGTTGAAGGTGGAGGAAAAGAAGTGGAGACGTGATGATAAAAGACTTTGGAAGAGTTGAGAATGAAGTGTTAGAATTTGTTGATGTGATGAAGATGACGACAATGGTAAGTCTTACCAGTCAGGACTTGACAAAGAGCAGGAAGAAAGAGTTGAGAATTCAGTTTTGAGGAGTTGTGCGTGATTGGGTTTTCGGTTGAGGTTAATCGGAAGAATCAGAGGTTGAAGTGTGGAAAGAAGCGCCACCAGAAGGAAAGAGAGTCGCGCGTCGGAAGAGAGTAGAGCTAAGTTGAGAGACATGAATGTGACATGCAAGGGTGGAAACATGACAGTAGCTGGAGAGGCGCGGACATGAAAGAGACGTGGGTGAAACTGCAAAAGAGAAAAAGAAAAATAGAAGGAAAAACAGAAAAGAAGGAAAAAGAACAAGATAAAGAAAATGGAGAAAATAAGGAAAAAGATTAGAAGAAGGGAATTTTTGAGGAAGAGAATAATTTATTCAACAGCCGTATCTTGATTTACATCACCAGTGGAAAGCATCTCCCCTACGGAGTGATCAAATTTAGTACAGACCACCTTTCAATCCAGTTTGCTCCAATCTGGTTTTGCCCAAAGGTGAGTGTAGATGTTGCCCTTCAGGCTGATTGTTCCTGTCAAGGCCTGATGATCAGACCCCCAGTTTTCATCCAATACTTGGATATCAGATATGAGTTTTGAGGCCTTGAAGTTGGACCATATGAGGTCAATAGTTGTGCCCTTACCTTTGACAGAATAAAAATTAGGTACATGTCTTGGTGAGGCTAAGCAAAAGCCATATTTCCCACATAATCCAAGGAGGGTTGTTGCTGTAGAGGATGATGGAAATGGTGAAAAATGTCAGGGGCCTCAGGACTCTTGCCAGTGCCCGTGCACCCCTGTGAATACTTCAAATTGAGAACTTGGACCTCTCCAGACAGTCACCCTGAATCTTGGGGGTTCTAAAATTCCTTCTGATCTTCATCTTGTTGACTTTCATCCTCATCTCTTTCATCCTCCTCATAATTCCTTTCCTTCATATTCTTTCATAAAAACAACATCTCCAATATTTCTTCTGCACTCATACAATTTCAACCCTCAAACAAAACTCTCAAACTCAAGACTCAAGATCTTGACTCAAGACTATCACCATCTCATTCAAACCAACCAACCTCAGCCCATCAAACCCATGACCTTCTAACTGGTGAGATCATTCCTCAATCAAGATCATCTGAATACAAACAAACCTATAACATCTATCTTCAATGTTCAGCTCTCTCTTCATGTTTTCTCTCAGACAAATCTCATCGTTGCCATAGTGAATATTGTCCTTCTCACCACCACAGTATCCGTGTTCTTCATTCTCATTCAAATTTCTGGGATCTCTTATTGTTCTATCTGGTTGTTGATCTCTTCTCATTAACTTTTGTGTCTCAGTCTTTCTGGTTTAAAATCAATACTTATCAATCAAAATTATAGTTGCCTCGCAGTAAGCCAAGTAATGGCCAATTGGATTCCACATTTGATGGTGTAGGTTTGAGTCCATGAATATAAACATGGGAACTTGCCTGTCATGGTACCAATCCAACCACTTTTTCAGGTCCTTCAGAACTTTGTTTGTTTTTGGTGGGTTATATAGATTTACCAACACCAGGCCCCGATTATTTGGGGCCTGGAATTGAATCCCTAGGAGGTGTTTTGAGTTGGTCAGAAGTTGTAATAAGTTACCAGATGGCACAGAATTGCGGACATATACGCAGCTTTTATGTCTGTCCTGCCAGTTAGCAGGCTGATGTTTGTACCCAGCAAGCATGTGCCAATCAACATAAACAGGTGGGAGAAGGGTGTATGGGTTCACCCACGGTTCTTGTAAGAAAAGGATTGAAGCAGAATGGGAGATATTCAAGAGGGTTAAGGTTATTGATTTTGAAAGGTGGAAATTTAGTTGAAGAAACAAGAGAGAATCCCATCCCGTGGTTAGGAGCGGGTTTGGGTTAATGGATGCGGAAGTCAACCTGTAAGGAGATGTACGAGGGGGTGTGTCAGTGTGCATGTTGTTACGTGTTGTGTCTATCATTGATATGAGGGGAAGTTGGGTTTCTTAGCCTGCAGCCAGGATCTCTTGTACGGTCAAAATGTACTGAAAACTGAATGGTGAGGGTCATCAATGCCTTCCTCTTTTTCACGCAGGCCTTCCTTGCATTGTACGCATTCCTTGATCTTGTCAGGGCCGTCTGGGCAGTCTTTTGTTGCGTTTTGCTTGTTGCATTTTCCACACCTGGGTGATTGTCTGCACCGCTTGCCAAAATGGCCCATTCACAGACAATTGAAGCATTGCGCTGGGTAGGGTTTGAATTTTGTGACCCAATGGTAATCCTAATCCAAGAAAACGCCTGAGTGAGTTAAGCATTCGGCCAGGTCCTTATTTGATAGAGATAGCACTATCAATCCTGCCTTGTTTGCCGTGTTGATGTTGTCTGAAAGCCACCTCATGCGTACAATGTCCTCTTTCTTGATGAGATTTGCCAATGCCAAGCTGGATTTGCTATTGTCTGATTTTAGATTGAATTCTTTGGGTATGCCGTGAACCAGGACCAACCAAGTGCTTGGGATTGCCTCTAGGTCCGCATGGACTTTTTTGGACCAAAGGTGTTTGTTCTCCATCAACAATTTTTGATGTATCCTGTTTTTTGTGTAAAAAACCACGTTGCCCGAATTCATAAAGTGCACGCCTGTAACCGTGACCAATTTGTCTTGGACTTGTGCATTCATCTTCAATAGGGGTTTGTTTTCTCTTTGCACAAAGATAGCTTGGGGTGGTTTATCAAGTTGATTATACAAGGGATTAGAATGGATAACCACCCTGCCCGGTCTGAGTGATTGTAAATCTTCCTTAGCCGGTGGGATCAACCTTGGTCTCTGGTTCACCAGATGCGTTTTCATCATGGTGCTATTGGCATAGGTTGGGATCTGGGGCATCAGGGGCAAAGGTGCTGACGTTACGTCACTCATTTTTGGCTTTTCCGTTTTTTGGAACTCAAGCAGTACCTTGATTTGATTTGCCATGGTTTTCATCTGATTGTCCCTGTCTTTTTCTGTTTGGACCAGGATTCAAAGCAAATCTATCATTGTTTTATTTATTGAGATACTCCCATCAGCATTATAATTTTTTGGGTCTTCAATCAAGTGGGATACAAATGAAACCAGGCCACTTGATCCATCGGTGTTTGGGGGCGGAGCTTTCAAGCCTGTGGGTGTAACATCTTTTGTTCCCACCATTTGCAGTAGGTCAGGGGGGCGGAGGGGGGGGGCATGTGGCCACCAACAAAGGAAGGAAAAAAAGGATCAAAGCATGTGTATCAAGATGAAGGAATAACAAGAATGTGACACAGGGGTTTTGGGGGGTGGGTGGTGATGTTGTGGTATGGACAATGATCCTCCAGAATAGCAAACTCCGACATAGTGAAGAACATACAGTAGATTATAAACATACTTCCCACATGTAAGCCACTATCAGGTTTCCTCACTTGTATATAGTCTAATCTTCACGTCCCAGACAGACTCCTCCCCTCATCAAAGTTGAGGACCGAGTTCCAGGATGGGTTGAGCTAACCCATTGGGTCATAATGGACGTTCAGATCCACTTCTCCTAAAGAAATTATAGATACAACCTTCCGCCATCATTGCAGCTCCGATATCCGCTCCCCCTCTCACCCCAGCCCCAACTTTGCGTTGAAATTGAAAAAAACAACAAAAAATGTCAGCTTGCTACTATTTCAGAGCAAGCTGCAAAAGTAACTAAAATAACATAAAAATAATAATAATACAACTAACCTAAGAAGGAGTAGGAAAACCATAAATATTATTACAGAAATGGATTCTCCACTCAAAATTAGGTAGGGTCACTCACTGACCCCACCCTTGAAATCCAACTCCTTATATTTGTAAATAATTAAGGAAAAAAGAACCAAAATACTACAGCTCCAGTATTGAGCGTTTTGGCCAATTAAATATTTCACACACATTGTCACGTATAGGTTTCACACCTAAAATTCAGTCAGAATTGAGGTGTTGTGTATATTTTAGGAGTTACGGGCGGAAATGTGTTTTGTCACAATTCCCACATGCAGCCGCGGCAGCCAAAGCACCCGGGCGCAGCTGAGATACAGCCGTGTCAACCTGTCGAGGTCGTGTACGCAGCCCCAGGCCTCTTACAAGTACGCAGCCGCGGGACTACGGGCTGACAGAGTGACAGGTGGCTCAAGTACTGCGTAAACAGGCTGCAACATACACGGGAACTTGTTACATATGTAATAAAGGTTCCCGTGGATAGTAGACTGTCTAAATATACATAATATTATATAAAAATACATAAATAATTCTTACATGTATTTTTTATTTCATATAATGCAAAGTACCAAGAATGTCGAAAATAAGACAATGACAACTTCAAAAATTATATTAAAATACTTTGATATACGTTTATGAGAATTGCTATACATAAATATCTTTGTGACATAATAAGGAAGATAATGGTGTAATAATATTACTTGAATTCTCATGAATTATATTTTTAAGTAATTATCTTAACAAATCAACTGGAACTCAAAAATAAAGAGTAAAATCAATATTATGACTTTTACTCCAGTTATATAATACATAATGAGAACTTACCTGACATCAAAATGTCCGTAGAGATTTCTAATAATATAATTATTAGACTACTGGGAACATATACTAAGGATAATTAATTAAATAATACATAAATAGGACAGATTAGTGTTATTCACACATCCTGATGTCCATTATAAGGTAGAATAATTCCCATACCCTAAGGAATTGGATGCTACCCGGGCTATAGCACCAAGAACACATGACAGGCTACCCCCCGTTACCCTGCTAGCCTTAGTGTCCGTCCCTTTGAGCACCTACAACCCTCAGAAGGACCATATTGGGACTCCAAAAACTATAAATACAGAGCTCTTTTGAGGATGTTGATGGGAAGAGACCCAGTAATATTCATATCCAGACGCCGTGCCAAGGTAATCAAATACTTATAACAGATAAGTAAGTGATTTATGGCAATGTCTGATCAGTAATATCCGTCTTCAAACCTCTTTTTATCAAATAAAACTGCTGAACAACCTTATAACCCCAGTATACAGGTTTAACCCATCAGTACACGTCCAAAACAGATACCCAAAGAATTTAATAATATACCAGTGAGTTTTATTATCCTTTCTCTGTCGTGGTAGCTTGGCTACAAGGCCCTACCACTCCATTGTGTATTTTATATACATATTATCTTTGGGTATAATAATCTTTAAACTAAAGAACCCAAAGTAACCAGGACTACATGTTTTCATACTGAAATCCCTGAAGAGAGGTGTTAAAGATCCCCAATATAATTTTGGCCCCTCTATAAATATTTAATAATCAATCTTGATTTGAAACAATAAACAATAACCAAACCATTTAACCTTGCAATAAGCTTAATCCAAGTATTCTACGGATTTTTTCTGCATTTATTAAAATAATATATTTATTATTTTACTCTATCACCTCTGGTAGCTAAAGGATAGCAAGGGTCTTGGCATCCAGGAGGCTGACAAAAAAATGGCCAAATGGTCCCAGCTAGCAACCTTCTACATGGCACACAATTGTGTTTTTTGAGTCGCTAGCTAGCTGCCGCAGCCTTATGGATTGCACAATTGCAAAACGCGCGCAACAAATTGCTTGCTAGCTATTTTCTTTAGCTAGCAAGTTGCTACCTAACAAGCCAAGCTCTCATACAATTGGAGATGCTCTAAGTATATCAAAAATGTTGTGTTCAATTGTGTTTGGGATCTGCCCCAATCCCAATGCCACAGTATTAGCTTAACCTGCCGCCGGTTCTGGAGTCAAACTCTGATGGTAGATTAGTAACCTGCCCAAATCCCAATGCCACAGTATTAGCTTAATCCGCCGCCAGTTCTGGAGTCAAACTCTGATGGGGAAGAGTTTTCTCAGGTTGGTGGGTTGAGCTAGATTATATACATGATGATTTTCCTTTAGTAGCATAATCTACTAATTATGTCTATAATCTATAATATGGTCTTAACTGTGGTTATGGTTATGCAATTTGTAAAACATGTCTATACGGTTCATTACACCCCCCCCCACCTGTTTTACAAATTTTACCGCCTCAAGCCATAAGTTACCGAGTGCTGGGGCAATTTTGTTGGGGCCTAGGCGCTTGGTTAGTATGTCAGCAAGCCGGTCATGGGTGCTGGTCCACTTCAACTTCATGTTGTGTTGCCGTACAAAGTTGTTTACAAAGTAAAACGCCCTCTAGAGATACCTGGTTTGCTTCTTTGATGAGTTGTTGCCTGCAATCAGGATGGCGGCTTTGTTATCACACATGATGGACACCTCAGGGCAATCTATTGCCGCAATGATGTTCTGGAGGTAGGCCAGCTGATGTTTCCTGTTGGAAAGCGCCACATATTCTGCGGCACAAGTTGAGAGGGCAACAATTTGTTGTCTCTTTGACCCCCAAGCCACGGGATTACCATAGTATTTTATGACGTGACCCAACGTGGATTGCTTGTGCTCCCCTCCCCAGTTTGCATTGCTCCAAAGTTCCAGCCCTAGCTGGCCCTTCTTTAGTTGAAGCTTGAGATCCTTTGTGTATTGAACAAACCCAATCAGCCAGTCTAATGCTTCCCAGTGGTAAGCGGATGGCGAGTTTGCGTATTGGGACAGGAGATTCACTGGGTAAGATAGATCCTGTCTGGTCCCGGCTGCTAAGTAAATCAGGGAACCAATGAAGTGTTTGAATTTATCAGTTTCTACTGGTTCCCCCTTGTTTATTTCTAGTGGAACTTCCGGCAGCGCGCTTTTTTTTGGGTGTGCGGCACAATTGTAGTCAGATAGGATCTGGTTTGCTAGCACTTGTTGAGACAAAGAAATGGAGCCAGGTGACTGCAACAAGCTGATATTGACAATTTTCTTTGGTGCCGCTTGCCACTTCAACTTGACCTTGCATTTCATTCCCTCTTTGAGTACTGCTAATAGCTGCGCGGATGACCCTACAACAAGCCCATCATCCACATGCATCCAAACAATAACAAAATTACCGCTGTGGTGACCAATCCGGGACACCACGGAAAAAAAAAAAAAAAAAAAAAAAAAAAAAAAAAAAAAAAAAAAAAAAAAAAAAAAAAAAAAAAAATTTCGGTTGTACCCCTATGGGTACCTTCATTTCCCCCATCTCTCAACCTCTCCCTGTCCTAGCGGTCTAGGACAGGCCTTTTACTTGTCTCTCCGTTTCAATCCTCTCTTTCCATGTTCAACTCTCACTTGTCGCGCTAGCGGCCCTGACTTTTGGCGACGCGAGCAATTGTCAAACCACTTTCAACAAACTCTTCTCCTTCACCTTCCTCTTCCTCTTCCTCTTCTTCATCCAATACTTCTTCCTCCATCGTCTTTGATTCCACCAACCTAGTACCCACTCATTCATTCCCTGCTCCGACTACGACGACGACGACCCATGCTGCTCCTACCGCCAATTTGATCGTCTCTCAATCCAACCCAACCAACGTCTGAGATCATCTTCTTCCCAATCCAGCCTCAAACTCTCAATCCACTCAGGCCATCCCTTCCTCTTCCTCCAATCCGACCGAATTCAAAAAACTCATCATCTCAACCAACCCATCCCACTTCAATCAATGTCCCTCTTCCCCAGATCTCACCGTCTAACTCCAATCCAATCTATCCTTCCATCCCACCACCTTGGCTCTGGATGAGCCAACGCAAGGGAAAATCAATTCACATCGACGACCAACCCAGTTTGATCCCAAATCACCTCCAGATTGATCATCTCTTGACCTTTGATCCAGTCATCAATCCCTCAAGCTCACAGAGGATCCTCGAATTAGATATCATCCAAGAGAAACTCGCTCAACTACTCTACACCGCTCAAACCCGTCATCTCTGCCCATCATCCAATCCGACCGACGACTGCGAGCAACCGCTTGCGGCCGTCGGAACCTTCACCCCGTTGTCGCCGCCAATCGGGCAACAACAGCTGTTGTCAAAAGCCGCGACCGCTGTCGCGGGTGTCCATCTGGTTGCCCGCGGTCATTCTCGACGCGGGCAACATCTCTTTTTCCTCTCATGTAATTTTTTTTTTTTTTTTATGTTTTCATTTTTCCCGCACCTATTTGTAAATCTCTCTTGTACATAGTATACAGGGCCTCATGTCTATAAAAGGAGGGGCTCTCCCCTGCCTTTTGGCCCATCATGAGAGGATCCTAGCATCAGAGGATCCCATCATCCTATGAGACCATCATCATAAGCAATTTATCTGTGGGCATCCTTCCCCACCTATCTGAGCAAATTATCCGGGTATATCTATGATTGCCCCTTGATCCTTTGAGCCTCCATACTCAAACTCTGTCCCTTGTGACCTTGATCCTTATCACCAACCAATAGCCTTGCTGGTTGAAGAACAATTCCTGTCTGTCTGAATTCTTGAGTGTGTTATACCACTCTGATCCCTTTTTCCAACCATACTGGTCTTGATCTCTCCTTGACCATCTTTCTGGAGCCAATCACGTTTGATTGAAGAGGTTTTATTAAGCTTAAAACCTGGAGTGTTATACCTCCCTTCTTCTTTAAGGTTGAATTTCGCCACGCTATTCTTGAGTCCCTTGAGAAGTGTTGGGATATTCTTGCTCAAATTCGTTATTGATTTGCTTCTAGAGCTTAATAAACAAATTGCTTTTGTTTTGTTCAGCCTCCCACAGTTATCTGGTACCCTTCAAGCGCTTGATTGCGGAGAGTTGGGCAGGTTCATTGAGAACCTGGAGGTTGGTTGGGATTGAGTTGATCTTTCCTAATCAGCTGCTGACAACCAGAGTTATTAGCTTGTGGGCGTTGTTACTTACAACTGCCTTGTTCTATTTTACTCTGAACAAACCTTGACTTATTTGTTCAAGTCTTTACCTGCACCATCTTTCCTCAGATAGTGTTGTTTCCATTGCTACCGACAACTCTTATCCTCTTCCCTTACTTTGATTTCTCATCCAAAAGGTTCTGGACCTTGATTCCTTACATTTAAATATTATTGTAACTCCTAGGAGGGCAGCCTAAACAGCACCTTTCCCCTCCACAGAACTGCCATGGCTTAGCACTGTTTGGAGTCTTACACCGCCCTTCTTCAACAAGTAGAGCAAAGGCTCCAGCTCTTGCGCAACAAAGCCAAGTTCCAACATCATCTGTTCAAAGAATTTCCACCAGCACCTAGCCGCCTGCTTTGTGCCATAGATTTCCTTTTTTAATTGCATGACTAGACCTTTCCATTCCGGTCGGATCTTGGTTGGGGGCTGAGCGTAAAGTTCTTCACTGATTGGGCTATAGAGGTAGGCAGAGCTTACGTCAAATGTTGCCATGGGTAGCTCCATATTCACTGCCATTGAGATAAAACACAAAGGACATTCAGGCTTGCTGTTGGAGCATATGTTTCATGGACGTCCTTGCCCATCCGCTGATTGAAGCCTTTTACAAAAAGTCGAGATTGGCGTTTGATCAGTTGGCAATCTTCATCAAGCTTGTTGGCAAGAACCCAGCGCATTCCAAGCACCTTCATCCCTGGGTGTGGCTTGACTGGTTCCATACATCTAGCTTGTTGAATTTGTCAACTTTGTATGTTGCGGATGCCTGCCATTCTTTGCCAAATTCCCCTCGCAAAGCCTCTGGCAGTGAACGCGGTAGATGGTGATCTGTCTTCACTGGCATTGAACGTATGAATGCCCGCTCTGCTTCCGCAATCTTGTTGGTCTGCTCTTGACCCAGGTGGAGCGTTAGCTGGTTGAGGAGGAAGTCAATACTTGCCTTGTTTGGCTTGTATTTGACTGGTAGATGTTGGAAGTTGGGAAAGACGGCCACTGTTGAGTGGATTACCCTGCATTCAGCAGGCAACCAAAAGAGCCAACCGGCCCCTGCAACCGGATATGCAAGTAGCCGGCAATGATGCCCACACTCATCCAGTTTGGAGGTACGCTTTTCCTTGGGAATGTGTACAATTGCCCGGGCGCCAAATGGTTACAGAGCATTGGGATCACACTCAATGCCAAAGAGCGCCTTCAATGGTGAAATTCCATCAGTTCTGGTGTTTGGTAGCCTATTATGGATGTATGTGGCAGTATGGTATGCATAACTCCAATACTGACCCGCCATCTTGCTCTCATTGAGCATCGTCCTCGGGACATCACCAATTGTTCTGTTCACACGCTCAGCTTCTCCATTCTGCTCCGGTTGGAAGGGTGGTACAGTTGCCAACCTGATGCCTAGCGGTTCTAATCTTGTCCGGAGGGGGCCAGTATACTCCGCTGCATTGTCCAATCAAACATGCGTTGGTTTAATGCCAGTGGAGTTCTTGAGGTATTCAATCCAGCTCATGACTTTGGCAGGCACTTTGCTCCTTGATTGAAGCGCCACGCCAAAGGTGTATGTTGTTGCATGATCTTGGAAAGTCAACCAGAAGCAAGCTCCATTTAAATCTTTCTCAAAGGGGCCAACTACACCGGTGACACATAGTTGAAGCGGCTCATGACGTTGTATCTGAGAATCAGCGCCAGATGACTTTTGGTCAACTGACTTTGAAATTGCGCAGCGTTCCCAGAAGTAATCCTTCCAAGTTCCTCTTGGTTCTTTATCAAAATGAGATTCAATGAAAGATTTGACAATACGCGCGGGAGCATGGCCCAGTCTGAGTTGCCACAGGTAGGGGTCAAGCAATGGCTTTTCAGTTATAGCTAGACAAGATTCATGCATTGCAGCTGGTATTGTCGAGCAGTAGTTGCGGAACATGGTGTCATATGTTTGCCCCTCTGGGTCTTTGATCACCAGGTTGGTACCATGGTGGAGTAGCTCCCATCCTTCCTTTACCAACCTCCCCATTGACAAGATTGTACCTTTGACTCCTTTGCAATAGTATACGTCATTCACTCAGAGAATCCCCATGTTTGTGGGCATTGTCAGTCTACCAACACATTGTACAATAGCGCAGTTGGATGGGACCACCATTGTTAGACTTATTGGGACCTTCAATTGCCGAGTTATTTTGAAGAATTGTGATCTCCCACTTACGTGCGCAGTAGATCCTGAGTCAAGGAGAATTTGACCTTTGGATATGGTGTCAACATCCAATTGTCTGATGTGGCCTCTAGGCAAGGGGGCACTAGATGGCCGGGAGGGTGGTACGTAACACAATCCTCTGTCAGCATGGTTGTTTGGCGGTGGTGGTATAAGACCCATCCTGAAGTGATCCCAGAAGTCGTTGCAATTGGCGTACCAGTGCCCTTGCTTACCACAGTAGTGGCAAGAGCACCCAAATTTGCAAAGTAGGGAGTCATTGGGATGTTGTCCTTTGAATTGTTTGGCCTTATCAATGGATAATTTGGTGGTACCACCTCCGCGGTTGTCACCTTGGGTCAGTTGTCTACGCGCAGGGGGCATGTATTTTGCCGGATGATGATGTTTGACTGCTTGTACCAAGATCTCAACGTTGGAGGGTATTGTGCCAGCCGTCAATGAGACTCTCGACTTGAGTTTGTTGAGACATGTCTGGATGACCGTAGACACTTCCGTAAAGGTGGGTGGTTTGGCCGCGTTGTCAAGAATCTGGCCCAGTGCGTATTCAAAGTTCTGCTGATCAACTCCAGGCAGAGGCGTTGCGCTGGCCTGAATAATCAGGCCATACAGCTTGTCCAGTGATACATCAACTTGGCTGAGGTTGGCAATGATTTTGTGCCATCCGGCTATCCAGAGGTCGTCGGCGCCTGATTTATCATTGATTGCTGCAAGGAAGCGGTCAATAATGGCCAACTTATGTCTACGGTTGGTCTTGCTGCATTTTTTCTTCAGCAAGTCAATCAGGGCTTGGGCATCTTCTGTCCCCAAACCTTCAACAACACTCAGAAGAGTGTCATTGATGGTATTTCTTATGATGATGGTGATTGACTCCTTGTGGTCATGCGTAAGTTGGTCAAATGCCCTTGGATCATTGACAAAGCTGGTGTCACGGCGGAGTGCCCTTTGCAAAGTTCAATCAAGTGCCGCCTCCCACTGGGAGTAGTTGGAACCGTCAAATAAGAGAGAGGCTCTCTTTGGGTTCATTGTGTTGTGGACAGCAACAGGATCCTCTAAGAATTTCTTCATTATTGGGTCAAAATTGTTCATTTCAGGGTGCTGATTTGGGAAATGGGGGGGGGGGTTATTATGTTCAGATTGCTCTACCCAAGCTTGCAGGTTGTTAATCACTTCTAAGAGTGATTCTATGGAGGGGGCACTCATGTTTGTTCTATTGGGCACAAATCGCTCGTCTTGCGCCGAATACAATGATGACTCTCTGGAACCTTGCCGTCTTTGGACCTTGTCAGATTTGTTGCTGTCCTCAAGTATGTTGCGAAAAAATGCCATCCACCTACTGGGGGATCAACTTACGGGCTACCGGCGGTGGACTCAGGTATGACTTATGCTAACTCAGCGGCAAAGCGGTTAGCCGGCTTTTAACCTGTTGTGTTCAATTGTGTTTGGGATCTGCCCAAATCCTGATGCCACAGTATTAGCTTAACCCGCTGCCGGTTCTGGAGTCAAACTCTGATGGTAGATTACTAACCTACCCAAATCCCAATGCCACAGTATTAGCTTAACCCGCCACCGGTTCTGGAGTCACACTCTGATGGGGAAGAGTTTGCTCAGGTCGGCGGGTTGAGCTAGATTATATACATGATGATTTTCCTTTAGTAGCATAATCTACTAATTATGTCTATAATCTATAATATGGTCTTAACTGTGGTTATGGTTTATGCAATTTGTAAAACATGTCTATACGGTTCATTACAGAAAAGACCAATCTGCGGCTGCGGGTCGGCGGCCCGGACACTACGTGCCTCAACTCCAAACGGAGAAGAGGGTCGGACCCCAGGAGGAGCGACTACACGGACGCTGTCTATGTAGTCGATGGATGAGCAGCTCATGAGTCGATAGCCCCAAGTTTGCACAGCAACCCCAAGGGAAAAGGTGGAAGATCAAGAAAACAAACTTGAAGAAGAAAAATACCAGACACCTGAAGAGAGATGAAGTTGAGAAGAACTGGTTGGAAGACTCTCGACTCGGCCTTGATCCCCAAAAAAGCTCTCAGGATTTCTCGTCCCTCATCCCGTCTCGATGATCACAAGTCTTCCTATCATACACTCGTCACTGCCATCACTTACACCCACAATGGCGATCCAACTGAAGTAAGTCCTCATTAGTATTCCTGCCCTTCCTTAGTGCCATCTGAATTTCAAGATTTAAAGAGCTCTTAACTTGATTTTGTTGTCCTTTGTTGGCGTTTTATCGAAACACATCGATTAGGTTTTAAAGTTGAAACAATTCCAGTTAGGTCCGCCAGAGGATAACCAAGTTGGTTTAAAATTCAGACTATCCAGCCTGAGTAAGATGGACCATTTCATCCAATTCTTGAAATAGATCAACTCAAGGGATGTCAGCAAGAAGAAAGCTAATTGATTGATTCCTGTCATCCGTAATATTACTTTTATTTCTCTTACATTGAACAATCTGCCTGTTGCATAAATCAAGATCCTGCTGACATAAGTTAAGAGCATTTCCCCACATCTGTAATACTGGACTGTCGGGTTTAAAGCACCATCCTGCATAGTCAAATTGACCTCACGACAAAGAGAAAAAGAACAATAAGTAAGAGGATATCAAGTTCCTGTTTGATCTGATTTTGACTCCCATTCTTTCAATCGACACTATCACAACGACCGAAAA
Source organism: Puccinia polysora (assembly GCA_025617555.3). NCBI lineage: Eukaryota > Fungi > Basidiomycota > Pucciniomycetes > Pucciniales > Pucciniaceae > Puccinia > Puccinia polysora. The sequence goes on from CM062616.1 coordinate 34,581,170, forward strand.
GATACGATACAAGGAAGGTACCCATGGAGACCGGAAATCAGGAGAAATCTGATCGACCATGAAGAGTTTTATATTGCCGGTAATGAAGGTCTGGCTCAGATCACAAGTCTAGGTCGAGGTGTCGATTCAAACTCCTGGAAGCTTGGCGATTGGGGTCAGCTATCATCTCCCCCCTTCATTTCCCCATTCCGTCTGGTACGCGTTGCATACGAATGAGTTTCCTCAAGTTGAATTGTTTCTCAACAATTTTTCAACCATCCTGCCTCAACCTTCAAAACACGATCCTCATCGGCGAATGGATTTCGGAAACGTCATACGTACCGCTCTGATTTTTGAACGCCAAAAACAAAGTGATCATGGTAAGCTCTTGAATGATAAGAATGATGATCTCCCCCAGATAAAGCATTTTAGGCAGCTTCCCTACTCTTCTCATATTTATCGGTGGCGAGCTTGCCGCCTGATTGCATCCATAAATTTTGCATCGATCTCTTGAACAAATCAGGGAAAGCCTCAATTGGGAACATGGCGATCTCATGCCAATCTTGCAGTTCAGGATGTCATTCAACTTCCGCGCTCTTCGAACCTCACCGAAATTCAAGCCGCGACGATGGCCGTCAATATGTCGACGGCTTACCGACTGATTAAGGATTATACACCCCCATCCACCCAAGGTGATTACGTGACTATTAGTAGCATAGATTCAACCAGTCTCGACTCAAATTGGGGCTCAGGCCTTTTTGGTCGAATGGTTGGAGAATGCCTACTAATCATTTCGTAATCCTGCCTACTCAAAATATTATTCGGCTACTAGACTTATGGATTATTCAGAATGGCGCGAACTCGAGCGTAGGTCAATACGTCCTTCAACTCTGCAAAGCTTGGAACTTGGGGTGTGTCGGTCTAATCAGAGATAGGTATGTGAAATGAATCTCAGAACACTGTAAAGAAAAAAGTTCTCTTCCCCCCTCTCTCCTTATCCTTATCTTGAGCTCGAAATCTTTAACCGGGAAAACCTCTTGCGAAGCTTAGGCCTCATGTTGAAGAGCTGAAGTGTTACTTGAATAACTTGGGGTGTCCAAATAAAACGGTCATCTTAACCTATGAGGAGCTCGCTGTTGATCGTTCCCAAACAAAGTCACTCCCGATCAGTTTGGGATTCAACTGTATCAGTGGGAATTTGGAAACATCAGAGATGATGAAATGCATGTCCAGAGGCTCCCGTCTGAGTAAGTACACTCAATGAGATCATTCTTCGTTCTAATGCCTGTTCCATCGATCAAGGGACAGGAGGGCAGACCAGGTGGACCCAAATTTAGCTGATTGATCACCACTCTGCTGGTAAACAAAAACTTTGATAAAGTTACTTATGGTGGAATGTCGATGAAGCCGTTGGTCGTCCCGACTTCGCAATTAATATTTCGTGATCTCAAACTAGAGGGCTTCATGCTAACAAATTGGCTCATGCAAGCATCCATGCAAGATCGCAAGAAGATGCTGAAAGAACTAGTAGCCTTGGTCGATCATCATCAACTCAGAGAGCATGGCCATAGTACTATCGTAACCGTAGACTCAAGTAAGCATGCTGAGTTAGAGGTTCGAAGAACCGTAAAAGAGAGCATGAGCGGGTTGTCTGGAAAAAAGTTTCTATTCCGTTTTGCCGCCTAAACTTGATTACTCTATGGCTTGTTAACGATTTTGATCATGCGTTCATGGCCTTGCAGAAAAAGCACCACGATTTTGTCAACAGAAAAAGAAAAAACAACTAAGTTATGGCTTAGAGGGAATGGTAACTTTTCTTGCAGCTAGACAAAGTTTAACAGAAACTAAAGAAGAAAATAGAGCATGAGAAGTAAGCAGTACGGGCAACGGCAAATATGATTTCTTATTTTTCCCCTCCCTAGGTTGAATAGAAACATTTGATTCTAATAACGATCATCTAAGTTCCGGGTGACAGAGAAGGAACTGGGGAGGAAGTCCCAGTAAGTCAGCCAAAAAAAAAAAAAAAAAAAAAAAAAAAGCTAGGGAGGAAGAGAGATTGAAAGGTAGATAAATGAAGTCTTACTTTCAAGAAATCCTCTGACATGATAGAGCTGCCAGGTGCACATGTAGAACAAGACGACGATTTGAAGCAAACTCCAGAGAACCGCACGTTGGTTGGTTTCTCCGGACAGTTCTCAAAAACTGGATCTCTCGTTCACGTTGGAAATGTCGGGCGCAACAAATACCTTGTAATCAAGGGCGTAACTCCTTTGCTTGATTGGCCAGGTCAACGGCATGGTCTGTCTCGTAATTCTTATTGACGGTTGCCTCTGCTACACTCAGGTGGTAACAGCTCGTGCAGCAATAGTTTTGAGTAGATGTTTTGAGGGATACTTATTGAAACTTACAATATCGTGTATTTTGCAAACTTGCAATATTTTAACTTTTATGTAAGAAATTTAACGTAAACTGGAATGTTGAAAAAATTTGAGAATCTTTGAAATTTTTTGTTATCTAACTTTTTTTGTCCCTGATATGCATCCAAGGAGTAATCCCTGATGGCCTACTGGTTGATTTAATCTAAGGAAAGCATCAGATAAAAAAAATAAAAGCCTGGATATTTCAAAAAAAAAGAAAAAAGTGATGTTGTGAATTTTTTATCAAAGATTTGTATTGATTTGAATAATAAGTTAAGAGGAAAATAAGCATTTAAAATGATTAAAGTTGGCTTTAGTTTGGGGGGTTTATTTTTTATAATTAATTTTCAAATTATAATAAAAAAATGGAATTTGAAGGTGATTCACCCTTTCTTGGTCATTTGATTGGGAAAAATTGGCACTTCCCAAGACAAGTCTGGAAACTTCCAGGTTATCTTTTTTTTTAATCATTCATTTTTTGAAGAATGGTAAAAGAATGATTCAGCTCATTCAAAATGAAATTTCCAAAGAAACCTGGTCAGCATTTTCTTGTTTCATTCTTATTTTCTATATCCAGTTGGGGAAGAAATTAATGCTATTATCTGTCATACCTTGGACAACTGAAAACCAATTGAGAGGCATGGCCTTCGCAAAAGGCTTTAAGTCTGTCTGAAAGACTAGTCCTATTTGAAGTTCTTATGTTGTCACATACCACTTTTTGACAGTATCCCCATAAAACTAGCAATTTTTGACTAACTTTTCTTGAAAGTGAAAAGTTTCATTTTTTTTTTCTTGCTGGATAAGCATTTTTGGAGATGAATTAGCAACTCTAGTAGAGGAATAAAAACGCCCTAAGTTCCAAAAATTATGAATTCTAAAAATTCTGATTCACCAAAAATTTATTGGGTAAACAGAAAATAATCAGAATTTATGATATGACCAAAAGAAATTCTACATGTTTGACTCACAATCTCAAACAGATCCCATAAATCTACAAAATAGACTCCAAATGAAACAGCTGCCAAAAGGTGTAGCAAATGTTTTCATGGTGATTGAAGGTACAAAGAAATGTATGCTATTCTTTTTCCATGCATCTGGAATTCTCTCTCTGGAAAAAATTTCTTACTTCAGGAGCCTTCCCTTATTCCTGCATCAAAATCCTCTTTTGCATAAGTTTGGAACTTCAGATTGCAATCAGAATCTTCCTTCTGTGATTGGAATTTTAAAGAATTCTGGATCAGCATGAAAATCTTCCTATGCTGTGGACTTTGAAAAACATTCTGATACACATGTTTCCAATTTGAGACAGGGTCTATGAATGGCAAAAGAATTCTTCACTAACTGATGTTCTGTCCCCAGGATTACCATCACCATTTCTGAATTTGACCCTTTTACTTTTTTTTCCCTGCCTTCACCCTCTGCCAAGTACTTTATTTGCCTTTGCCTCCATACTTTCACAATGGAATCATAAAAATTCTGCATCTGGAAGGGCCTCTATTGCAGCCAGATCACAGGTTGTATCAACTGTGATGCTTGCAATCTGGGACATTTCAACCCCAAATACAATTGAATTTGGTGGTTTTAAATACATATATATCTGTTATTGTTTGGAATTTTGGGCTTTCATTAAATTTAAAAATCACTTTATTTTCAATTTCTATGTTTATATTTTTCAGGCCTTCTTTTTTTCAATCAAAACCTAAATTTAAATGTGTATTGGATTGTTTTATAAAGCCAAATTTTTAATATTGTTCTCAAGGTTGAATTCTGATTATCATTCTTGGGTTCCACATCATCTTAAACCTGCTAAGATGATTTATTTCCACATTATGAGGCTGTACAGTTAAAGCTGGGAAATTAATACCAAACAATCCTGCCTGCCGCAAGTGTCTAAAGCCTAGTTGGTCAAGTCAGCACTCTTGTATGTGGCTCAGTCTATATAAGGTTTCAGGTTTGAATCCCACCAGACAGATCTTCATTTTCACAGTCTCAAAATTCAAATCATGTGTTTTTTTTTTTATTTTTTTTATTTTTTTAGGGAATTATTTTTCCCACAGGAACAATACTTTATTTCATTGAATATTATGCCTGCGTGCCATTGGGCATCCTTGCGGCTACATGGACAAATACTTGATTTCAAAATAATTTCAAGAATTGATTTTTTTTGAATTCTGAAGCCGCTGCCCCATAGCTGCGGTTCACAAAACCCCCCAAAAAATCCATTGCTATTTTGGAGGCATTGGCCCTCCAAAAATGGAATCAAAAAATTAAAGAATTCTGCAAAAGCCATTTTTTCCATGGGTTTTTGGATCCTTATTTTGGCTATTTTAATTTATTTTTTTTTGTTGACCTCTAACACCCCCCACCACCCCTCACCACCCCCCCATCACCCCCATCACCCCCCATCACCCCCATCACCCCCCATCACCCCCATCACCTCCCATCACCCCACACCACACCACACCACACCACACCTCACCTCACCACACCACACCACACCACACCACACCACACCACACCACACCACACCACACCACACCACACCACACCACACCACACCACACCACACCACACCACACCACACCACACCACACCACACCACACCACACCACACCACACCACACCACACCACACCACACCACACCACACCACACCACACCACACCACACCACACCACACCACACCACATCCACACCACACCACACCACACCACACCACACCACACCACACCACACCACACCACACCACACCACACCACACCACACCACACCACACCACACCACACCACACCACACCACACCACACCACACCACACCACACCACACCACACCACACCACACCACACCACACCACACCACACCACACCACACCACACCACACCACACCACACCACACCACACCACACCACACCACACCACACCACACCACACCACACCACACCACACCACACCACACCACACCACATCACACCACACCACACCACACCACACCACACCACACCAAACCACACCACACCAAACCAAACCACAACACACCACACCACTCATCACCACTCTGCACCACTCACCACCACTTTGAACCACTCATCACCACTTTACTCCACTCATCACCACTCCACTCCACTGACTACCACTCCACTCCACAAAGCACTCATCATCCTGCACCACTCCTCAACAAAAAAACTTGACACTCCAGATAATTTCAAAAAAATCTTTTGCCTCTTATATCAAGTCTCTGAATACCTTTTTTCTCTCAATTTCTTGTCAATATATTTTTCAACCATCAACTCCTATCTTCACTTCATTCTTTACAAGGAAAAGATTTTTTTGCAATGGCTCAAGAAAACATCCACCCACCTTTCAGAACTGTTCACCAGGCCCATCCTCAATTATCTCACATAATCAAAATAGTGATTCAACTCCTCTTTGTCCTACTTCATCTAATGAAACTCCTCATTCCACCCCTCTTTCCACTACTTATGAGCTATCATATAATCAAAAGGAGGAGCTTTTTGAAGCTATCAAATGATGGGGAAAGTCCCATGTATATGCCATATCTACCAGAGTCTCCAATTGCAAGAAACACACCTACACCTTTCAATGTGATAAATATGGGTAATATAAACCCAGCAAAGATACCACAAAATTAAAAAAAATAAGCAAGAAAGAAAAAGTTTCCTTTCAGTTTTTCAGGAAATATTTCAAAAAGATTGGGTGTCTGGGTGGTGAAGTTTATATTTCCAGAGCGCAAACATTTGCCTTCCTTTGATCCTTCCACTCATACCATTCACCAAAGAATCCAAGGGAGGCAACACAAGGTGGTTTAAAATTTAGACCAAGCAGGATTTCCCCCAGTAAAAGTTCTCAACTCTCTTTTAGAAAACTATTCATCACCTAACCATACAAATCTCCATACCATTTACTACAAAATATCAAAAATAAAAAATAGTTTGCTTGATGGAAAAACTCCCATTGAAGAACTCATACTGGAACTCTGGAATTCTTCCTTATTCTACAAAATTAACAACATGGATGGTAAAATCACTTCATTTTTCATTTCTCACCCTGATTTCATCAAAATTCTCAAAATTTTCAGAACTCTCATAATGATGGACTTTACATAGAAAACAAGCAAGTTTGGAATGTCCCTTCTTCATATTCTTGGGGTAAACAATTGTTGCAGAATTTTTTCTCAGTTGCCTTCTGTTTTTTATCTCAAGAGAAATAAAAGAACTATGAATAGGCCCTGACTCAACTTCAGGAAATTTAAGAAGATAAAGGACCTAGTGTGATTGTTACAGAAAAGGAAAAAGCACTTATTAATTCAATTGAAACAGTATTCCCTTCCTCTCATCATCTTCCCTGTGTTGGGAACATTTTAAAGAATATCAAAACTAATTGCAGGAAGAAATTTAAATCTGAAGATGAATGGAAGCTATTCCAGAAACAATGACATCAGTTTGTCTATTCTAAACAAGAATCTGCCTATCAGGAAAACTTCACCAAAATTTCTCTTGTCTGCAATCTTCCAACTTCTGATTAAAATCTTGAGAACTGGATTTCTTTAATAAGAAAGTTTTTCTCCTATTTGACCAACAAAAAATATCAATTTGAACATAAAACTACCTCCAGAATAGAAGGCCTAATGTCCTAAATGAAAAATTTCATCAATTCTTCTATTGGCTCTTTCTATAATGGAATTCAAAGAATTTACAGTCCTATTAATATCCAAAACCAAAAGAGAGCCATTGAAGCCTCTCAGAAAGCATTCAAGCATCTCATTGGTTTGACTCACTGTGTGGATCATCTTTCTGGAAAAATCAGCCACTTTTACCTCAAAAAAATTCATTCATTTCTGCAAGTTCCTGAAAATCCCACCAATTGCAACAACTGTGATTACTCTTCTTAAATGGGTATACCATATATTCACAAAGTCAAATTAGCTATCAGAAAGTTTGAACACTTCCCACTTGATGATTCCAATCCTCAATGGCATGTAAAAGCTCCCTCATCAGTGAGTTAATTGGTTTTTTTTTTATTCATGCTGAAATGAACAATTTCCTGATTAATTTGATTGTCCTTTTTCCTGTGAACTCTGAACCCTGATTCAACTGAAGAATCATAAAATCTTGAATTTTCAACCAGAGAAAGTAATTGAAACCTATATTTTTTTTGAACAATTCAGCAAGTTGCCACCTGGAGAACAGCTATATTATCTGGGTGAAAGCAAGAGGCTATACAGTGGAATATATAAACTAAATATGATTCAAGAGCCCGATTCCACTCAAAGATCCAAAGTAAGAGGAGGGCCCAAATGAACAGCCAATCAGTTCAAGAAGATCTCTCAGTCCTCAAGGTAACCAGATCCATCAGGTTTTAAATATTGAGAAGATCCAAAGAGGGGAGGAAGGCCAAAAAAGGGTTTCATATAAAATTCCAAGTCCAGTCACCATTTTTTTGGAAAAAGAAATATAAAAACTTTCATCATTATTTTTTTTTCCTATGCGTTCACGTTTCAAGAAGGTGGAATTCAATCAAAGGCAAGAGAAAGGCAAAAAAATACAGAGGAATTGGAAGAAGAGGTAATTTTATATCTATGCTTGTTTTTTCTGCAATGGATTGATTTTTTTAATGATTACTTGTCATTTTTAAATATTGGGTGATTTTCTGACTGAAGAGGAATATTCAGAAGATAAAGAGGTGCCAGAGGATGTAGGGGAAGATTCAGCAGATGAAGAGCTTCCAGATTTGGATGTTACTAAAGTGGTGATCTTTCACTTTCTGTTATTCTTTGTTGATTTTTTTTGAAATTGCTTTTCATTAATTTTTTCATTCAAACTTTTATCAGAGGTCTGGAACAATTTTGAATAAGGCGGTTGCTTCAAGTAAATAAAATGCTGGAAAAATAATCAAGAGACTAAAGGTATCCAATGAAGTTGGTGATTCTACTCACAATCCTCCCGGAAGGAAGGTGTGATCACAAACAGCCCCAAAAATCAGTGAGAAAGTGTTTAAATTTGATATTTTCTCATTTTTGATTTTTTTTTCTGATTTGTTTTGGGGTTTTAGTCTAGTTTTTCTGAAAATTATCATATTCTTCTTCTGGAATATTTGAACTAGTCTCAATTCAAGAATTGAGTTTTATCATGAGTCCATATTTCCTGTTATAAAAAATTCTTATTTTAGGTTTTTGTTCCCATAAAAATATTTCATTTCCCCCAAAACAACCATTCCACATATATCACATGTTCAAGATGTCACAGAGAAGGGGAAATGTGGCTTTAGAGAAGCAGCAATTTTTTTTTGGTGAGGAAATTAGAATACTGGATTGAATTGAGGAAAGAAATGGTGAAAGGGCTTGATTCAAACCCAATTCTCAAGGACCCAAGATTACTTCCTGATATCTGGGGTGAAAAATTGCAAGAAGAAAGAATGCAACTGCACCAAGTCTGCGGCAAAGCTCCCATAAACATGTGGATGAAATTTCTATTCCATGGTTTCATTCTGGCCGAAAAATATAAGTGTCCAGTGGTTCTTTTTTTTTCTTTAATTCCTTGCACTTATCTTGGTCTGAATTCCCCTCAAACTCCAAATTCAAAATCTTCTCCCATTTGCTTCATTATTTTAGAATATTTCACACATATGGTCTCATTCAAGTTCAAGTCTGATCATTGGCCAGCCCCAGCTTAAATCCACTTTGGAAAACCTTTGTGACCAAGGATTCCAAAACTTGGAACACAACAATCTATGAGAACTTAAAGGTTGGTAATGATGCTTTTTTCAATTACAAACATAAAAGAAATCATAGTTGAATAAGTTTTAATATTTCTATCCATATTTGTTCTGTCTTTTTTATTTTTTGAATGAAGCTGGCAAGGTGTCTGCAGCAATCCAAAAGATCTGTGCAAATTATTGACAAAATATTTTTAATTTTTTTTTTTTGAAATTTCTGAAAGCTTAAATAACCCATAAAAAGGGATTTAAAAGGTAAAAAAGGTATCCAAAAGTCCAATGAAAAAACTGAACTTTTTGAATTTTTGGCTTTTTTGAACAAATTTTTGAAGGTAAAAATTGACATCCAAAAATTCTAAAAAAAAAAATTAAAATCTCTTTCATATTTTAGTTGAATTTTTCAAATCTTTGATCACCAAAAAAAAATAATAATAAAAACAGCAATTAAAGGGATCCAGAAGTTCAAAAAGAAAATTGGATTTTTCTGGTTTCGTGTAGAATTTTTTAAGCTAATATAATACATCCAAAAAATCTGAAAAAAAGGATGAAATTCTATTTGACTGATTTTCTAAATTTTTCATAGCTTAAATCAGCAAAAAAAAAAGGAAAATAACAGGATGCACTTGTCCAATGAGACATTTGAATTTTTTGATTTTTTTGGTTTTGTGAGGGAATTTTTTATGGGAAAAGGATATAATGAAAAAATCTAAAAAGAAAAATGGGAAAGGTCTGTGATTTTTTTATTGAAATAATTGGTAGCTCAAATAAAAAAAATAATCAAAATAGAAAAAATTAGGGTCCAAAAACCCATGGAAAAATTGGTTTTAGCCAATTTTTCCAATTTTTTGATTCAATCTTTGGCCAAAATTACCAAAGGTTTTTTGGGGGTGTATAAGACCCAGGTATGGGGCTGCGGCGTCGGAATTTAGAAAAAATGAATTCTTGAAGGTATTGTGAAAGAAAATAATTTTCTGTGTAGCAGCAAGGATGCACAATGGCACGTGGACATAATTTTCCTTGAAATGAAGGATTTGTCCATGAGAAAAATAATGCCCTTCCTTGAATTTTTGATTTTTGAATTTTTGAATTTTTGAATTTTGAATTTTTGAATTTTTGAATTTTTTGAATTTTTTAATTTTTTAATTTTTTAATTTTTTAATTTTTTAATTTTTTAATTTTTTAATTTTTTAATTTTTTAATTTTTTAATTTTTTAATTTTTTAATTTTTCAATTTTTCAATTTTTCAATTCCTTAATTCCTTAATTTTTCAATTTTTTAATTTTTTAATTTTTTAATTTTTTAATTTTTTAATTTTTTAATTTTTTAATTTTTTAATTTTTTAATTTTTTAATTTTTTAATTTTTTAATTTTTTAATTTTTTAATTTTTAAATTTTTTAATTTTTAAATTTTTAAATTTTTTAATTTTTTAATTTTTTAATTTTTTAATTTTTTAATTTTTTAATTTTTTAATTTTTTAATTTTTTAATTTTTTAATTTTTTAATTTTTTAATTTTTTAATTTTTTAATTTTTTAATTTTATAATTTTATAATTTTATAATTTTATAATTTTTGAATTTTTTAATTTTTGAATTTTGAATTTTTAATTTTTAATTTTTATATTTTATATTTTAAATTTTTAAATTTTTAAATTTTTAAATTTTTATATTTTTATATTTTTATATTTTTATATTTTTATATTTTTATATTTTTATATTTTTATATTTTTATATTTTAATATTTTAATATTTTAATATTTTAATATTTTAATATTTTTATATTTTTATATTTTTATATTTTAATATTTTTATATTTTAATATTTTTATATTTTTATATTTTTATATTTTTATATTTTTATATTTTTATATTTTTATATTTTTATATTTTTATATTTTTATATTTTTATATTTTTATATTTTTATATTTTTATATTTTTATATTTTTTTATCTTTTCATTTTTTCATTTTTTATTTTTTCATGTTTTCATGTTTTTATTTTTGTATTTTTGTATTTTTTTATTTTTTTATTTTTTTATTGGGTAATGTTAAATTCATGGCTCCAGTTGTGTGGGGGTTGTGCAGGGCCCCAAACAACCTGTGGGAGTTTTGTAGGGCCCCACACGACCTGAGGGAGTTATGTAGGGCCCCACACAACATTTGGTAGTTTTGTAGGGCCCCTCAACTTGTGGGGGCCCATACACTACTCCAAATTGTTTTTCTAAACATGCCCAACCCCTCGGAGGGCACTTACCCCCAATAATGGGCATTTTTGTTTTTTGTACCCCTGTACACAACCATATTATTTATTATTTATTATTTATTATTTCTTATTTCTTATTTCTTATTTCTTATTTCTTATTTATTATTTATTATTTATTATTTATTATTTATTATTTATTATTTATTATTTATTATTTATTATTTATTATTTATTATTTATTATTTATTATTTATTATTTATTATTTATTATTTATTATTTATTATTTATTATTTATTATTTATTATTTATTATTTATTATTTATTATTTATTATTTATTATTTATTATTTATTATTTATTATTTATTATTTATTATTTATTATTTATTATTTATTATTTATTATTTATTATTTATTATTTATTATTTATTATTTATTATTTATTATTTATTATTTATTATTTATTATTTATTATTTATTATTTATTATTTATTATTTATTATTTATTATTTATTATTTATTATTTATTATTTATTATTTATTATTTATTATTTATTATTTATTATTTATTATTTATTATTTATTATTTATTATTTATTATTTATTATTTATTATTTATTATTTATTATTTATTATTTATTATTTATTATTTATTATTTATTATTTATTATTTATTATTTATTATTTATTATTTATTATTTATTATTTATTATTTATTATTTATTATTTATTATTTATTATTTATTATTTATTATTTATTATTTATTATTTATTATTTATTATTTATTATTTATTATTTATTATTTATTATTTATTATTTATTATTTATTATTTATTATTTATTATTTATTATTTATTATTTATTATTTATTATTTATTATTTATTATTTATTATTTATTATTTATTATTTATTATTTATTATTTATTATTTATTATTTATTATTTATTATTTATTATTTATTATTTATTATTTATTATTTATTATTTATTATTTATTATTTATTATTTATTATTTATTATTTATTATTTATTATTTATTATTTATTATTTATTATTTATTATTTATTATTTATTATTTATTATTTATTATTTATTATTTATTATTTATTATTTATTATTTATTATTTATTATTTACCTGGACCACACTTGGCTTCCATCAACCCAAATTTGGGATCAACACATACTTTTTGGGACTTTTGTTCCACACCTAGCAATTCCAAAGTGACTTTAAAGTGACACCAAAGTGACTTTAAAGTGAAACCAAAGTGAAAATTGAAATCATATAGAAATCTGCAAAAAATTGTTTCTCAACTTGAAAGTGAGAAAACTTTGTTTGTTTAATTGAAAGTTGGATTGAAGACTGAAGTATACCATTGCATTTTTTTGCATGGGAACAGTGTGTAAAGAATAAAGAGAGCTTGTGCTCTGAAGAAATGAAAAGTATAAAGAAATGGGTGAATGAAGCTTGTAACGTCAAGCGTAACGGATCTCAGGACAGGAGGAAATCGGCACTCTGGTTGATTTGGTGAATGAATAGATGATGAATTCCACTTGAGAGCACCATGGTTTATATAGACTAAATACATGATTGGCCAACAAGTGGTTGAGTACAAAATGAATAAGGCAAAATTAACATAAGCAGTTTAAGTAACATGGTAAGTGAAATGTTATGCTTGGAAAGTCTGACAATCACTACTGAGAACACAGCCTAGTTATATTTGAGCCATTATTTCAATACTTCAATAACAACAATAATATAAATCAAATCAATCCAATCAATGATACTTTGAACTCCAGTGAAAGTCACATATATATAAACTCAAATTCTAACACACCCGCTTGACTTGCACTGGAGGAAGTTACTGTCTGAAATGAATCTAACTCTTTTTCTTCAGTTAGCTTTATGTCCTACCAACTGTTGGAATTATTCTACATACAGGTTAGTGACTGATAACAAGATGAGCTGATTTACTAGTAAAATTCCTGGGCCATATTTGAATTCAACTGCTATCTTTAAGTATGATATCTACTATTTGCTGGAAAATACTACAGTTCAAATGTGATTGATTGATCAAGCCTGTTGATATTGAGTTGATGATTGAGTTGATGATTGATTGATTGATTGATTGATTGATTGATTGATTGATTGATTGATTGATTGATTGATTGATTGATTGATTGATTGATTGATTGATTGATTGATTGATTGATTGATTGATTGATTGATTGATTGATTGATTGATTGATTGATTGATTGATTGATTGATTGATTGATTGATTGATTGATTGATTGATTGATTGATTGATTGATTGATTGATTGATTGATTGATTGATTGATTGATTGATTGATTGATTGATTGATTGATTGATTGATTGATTGATTGATTGATTGATTGATTGATTGATTGATTGATTGATTGATTGATTGATTGATTGATTGATTGATTGATTGATTGATTGATTGATTGATTGATTGATTGATTGATATGATTGATGGATGGAATGATGATTGAATTGTATTGATGATGGGTGTATTGATGTTGGAGATGGAGCAAGTGAAGAAGTAGCGGGCGGAGAGATGGGAGAATGGTTTGGTGATGTAACAGGTGGAGCGGAGGAGATGGATGGGAGCAAGCGAGTGGTTGAGATGGAGCAATGGAGCAATATGGGGATCAGAAGCGACAAGCAAGATTGAGAGGTGGAAGAGCAAGGTTGCAAGGGAGGCAGAAGATTACAAAATATTAATTGAAGCCAAGACCTGAACCTAAAGTCTCACAATTAAGTAGGGGCAGGCCAAAATTGACAGATATCCTGCAAGAACCATCCTGGTTTGAGCATCTTGAAAAACAACTCAAGGGGGAAAAAAGGACTAGAAGGGCTCCAAACATGAAAAGACAAAAGATTTTAAGTCTTTTATTTTGCGATATGTTCATTTTGTTGGTTTAATGAACTAAGTTACTAACTAATGATGAATTGTTAGTCAAATTTGGCAGAATCTGAATCTGAATTTCATGGTTCAGAGGAAGAGACTGAAAGTGAATTGAGATCACTTAATTTGGAATCAAAATCCTCTTCAGAGGAAAAGAACATGCAACAAAGCTTAACCATAAGCTCATCTTTGTTGAGTATTCATTTAATTGATCTGATTAAAGAAATGAATACCAGGTTTTTTTTTCATGATAGGAACCAAACGTGAAATACCTCAATCAAATATCCAAGAATATCCATAAGCTCATGGGTGAGTTTTGGAATCCAATTGGAGATGGGAATTGTGGATTTAGATTCATTGCTAAATTTCTTGGTTATGAAGAGCATGGTTGGTTTAAAGTTGGGAAGGAAATGATTGAAACATTAGAGAAACATAAAGCATGCTACATCAAGATGCTTGGTGGTACAAAGGAGGTTGAAAAGATTAAACAAAGAATTGATGTTGAAGAAATCAATGAAAATATCCTCCTCAAAACGGCTGGCTAAATTGGATATGGGTCAAATCATAGCAGACACATATTCCAGACCTATATGTTTCATTTCATTGGAGTCATGTGATACTTATACTCCTATTAAAATGGTATTACTGATCAATCAGATCCAATGTTCATTTACTTTGTAAACAATAACCACTGGTTTCTATTAGTACTTAAGGGATAAATGATTCCAATCACGCCCATTTTAGAAAAACGGCTTTCCTTGTTTTCTAAAAAGTCCTCTGGTTGGGTTGATCATCTCAAAGATCAACTGAAAATGTATTCTGGATTATAGAGATTATAGAATTTGACTTCATTTCATAATTGGGTTTCATATAAATTGTAATTCTAATGCAGCTGACAAGTTCTATTAATATAAAGGGTTATCATGTTTTGAACATCATTATGTTGAGTGTTTTGAGTTAACATCATTATAGTGAGTTTTTTGAATGAGAGTTTAATGGTAAGTCAGTTCAGCTTGTGTTGGGCTGATTCCATCACAAGCTTAACTTATGTTAAGCTTGGGATGGGATCAGCTTAACACAAGTTGAACTTGTTTTTTTGGTGTTTTTACTTTAGGTTTGGTCAAAAGACTTGTATTTTTTTTGGAACTTTTAATCTTGTCAACCTCCTTTGAACCACCAAGCATCTTAATGAAGCATCATTTATGTTTCCCTTATTTTTCAATCATTTCCTTCCTAACTTTAAACCAACCATGTTCTTCATAACCAAGAGATTTAGCAATGACTCTAAATCCGCAATTCCCATCTCCAATTGGATCCAAAACCTCACCCAAGAACTTAAAGAATTTCTTAGGTATTTGATTGAGGTATTTCACGCTTGGTTCCTATCAAGAAAACTAACTTAGTATTCATTCATTTAATTAGATAAATTAAATGAATACTCACCAAAGATGAGCTTCTGGTTCAGCTTTGCTGCACATTCTCTCCCTCTGAAGAGGATTCTGATTCCAAATTAATTGATCCCGATTCACTTTCAGTCTCTTCCTCTGAGCTATGAAATGCAGATTCAGATTCTGCCAACTTTGAATAACAATTAATCATTAGTTAGTAACTAAGTTCATTAAACCAAAAAGAGTAACATATCCCAAGAGAAAAGACTTACATTCTTTTGTCTTTTCATGTTTTGAGCCCTTCTAGTCCTTTTTTCCCCTTGACCTGTTTTTCAACATGCTCAAACCAAGATGGTTCTTGCCGCATATCTGTCAATTTTGGCCTGCCCCTACTTGATCATAAGACTTAATGTTCAAGTCTTGGCTTTGATCAATATTTTGTAATCTTCTGAATGATATACTTCAAAAGCCTGCTTTGCTCATGATCTGGCGATTAAAAGATCATTGCATTCACCTTTTCATGTGACTGAGTAATGCTTAGTATTTAATCAACATTGCAGTTCAAAATTAAAAAGGATCAACCATTAGTAAATCAGGAATTATTAATAAAAAAGCATTAATCACATGGGGATTTCAACAATACAACTTAAGCCAACTTAAAGAACTAGAACTGCGAGGTTCATAGTCCAACCTCTGCCAAGGTTGAACATCTTTGGGTACCACAGATCCCCTGAATGCTAGAAGGTCACCTATTTGATGGGAACAGGGAAAACCCATAGTCTTGGAGTATGACTTGGTGCACACTATTCCATCATGATCACGTTTGAACTTCTCAAATTGTTCCCTAATAAGATTAATTGCCTCTAAAGAAAAATTTCAACCCAATGGTAACAGTTCAGGAGGAAGAACTATCCCTAACTTAATTTGAGAGTTATCAAGTGATGCATGAACTGATTTAATTTGATTCAAAACTGTTCCGTTGAGGCTTTTTAAAACATCCAACAGGTTTCCCAAAGAGTTTTCAAGGAATTGTTTGAGATTTGCATGGGCCTCTTCAACCCAAGATGTTGTTTTGTTTCCAAAATCAGGGTTTATACAAGTCCCCGCTGTTACAAACGTCTCTTTGATAGGGAAAATGTTATTTTTCACATACGCAACTACATCCTCATAGTATTTCAAGAAACAATATACAAGTCAAAAGGTCAGAACCCAAAACTAGGAAGAATAAGAAGCAGTGATTTGTACCTACTCCAAGTTCTGCATTGTTGACCTTGGCCTCCTCCTTGGTCTTTGAGGCCCCATACTTTGCCCACAGAGTCATGAAGCTTTTCCATCCTTCAACGTCATTAACAAAGCGCACTTTACAGTTTGGTTGTATGTTCTTAGAAAATTTCCAAGTGAAAAATTGTCTTGATGACTCAGGGAAAATAGATTCAATAGCAACAATCAGAGAATTTTCAAGTTCCATCACAAAGACTTTTGGAAGTCTCTCAGGATAATAAGCCAACTCCTTTAATGAATTTACAGACCAACTGTAGAAATCAAAAGTTTCCTTTGTTATCAAAACAAAAGATTTTGTGAAAGATTTCCAATTGGCTTTCATTCCTACAACATGCAATACTGAGGCTTTGTACTTATTTGTCTTATAAGTACAATCCAACATAGCAATATGATGGAATTTTTTTGAAAGCTTTACTGCCTCTTGATGTGCTAAGTACAGGGCCTCCAAGTGACCCTCTCCACTGAACTTTGACCGGTGAATCCAACTTGTTTCTTCAAGCTTTTCATAGAGTTCCTCCATAAAACTTTTTCCCTTTAGTTCTGCAAGAGTTAGCTTCTGCTTAGTATCATAGATTGTTTGGACATCAACATAATCCGGCCCATCAATCTTGCTCAATTTTCTATTAAGTTGTAACATATTGAGCCCATCTTGCATGCGTTCTTTGAGGAGATCCAAGGCTTTCCCAGAGATTCTCCTCATTTGAGGATGGACAGAGGGATTTTCAGATGGTTGATGGTTATGTTGCATTTCTTTTTAGGAGATTTGCCACAAGGGGTCTGCCTTTGTGTAACTTGCATGGATCAAAAACTTGCACCCAACCTTCCTTGTGTGATTTTTTCAAGAATGTTTGGTAAGAAGATTTCCTGAATAGGAACCATGTCTATCACAGGCTAAATCCACATATTGGTCACTCTTTGAGTTGAAAAATGTTAAAGCCTAACCATGCTACATTGCCCATGTTTGACAATAGTTTTGTGCCTATTTCCTGTTAGAAATAGCTCTCAAGGGAGGTGGGGCAAGTGGATCTGTCATAGTTACATAGTTATATTGATGGCATGGACTCCATTGGTTCAAATCAAATTAAATACCGCAAAGAACTCAGTAACATAAAATGTTACTCACAACCAGAGGTCAAATCCCCCTGTGAAACATTTGGTTCCTCAATTTTCACCCTTGATGAGGATGAAATTGGGGCTTCCAATGTTTCATTACCCAAATCCTTCTTTTTGTTTTCCAAAGCTTTGTTGATGGCACTATCAATGTAAACAATCCATGCAGCCATGTCAGAAGAAGGAGGGCTTTTGACTGTTCCTATGCAATAAAATGCAATAGTATAATTCAGTATTCAATCCAATTTTCAATTGAGCAAAAAACATTTGGCTCACTTTTGAGTTGAGAAAGAATTTTTCTCAGAATTTTGTATGATTTCAGTTTTGACTTTAATTTCACTTTGGTTTCACTTTAATTTCTCTCTGGGATTTCTAGATGTGGAACAAAAGTCCCACAAAGTATGCTTTAATCCTAAATTTGGGTTTACAGAACCCAAGTGTGGTCCAGGGGGTGCCCAAAATTCTAGAACAACTTCCGGGGGGTTTTGCACCCCCAAACACGGCAGTTATGAGCCCTGTACAGGGGTACAAGGCTTGAATTTGCTGTGTTTGGGGGTTAGAAGGTTCCTACACAACCACCCAAGGGTTGTGCGTGTTCAAAACGGCCCTTTTTAGTCTTATATGGTTCCCCATGGCTCATTTGAGCTGTGTAGGACCCTACAAAATTACCACACGGTTGGAGCCATAAATTCAAGATCACCCATTTTTTAATTTTTTAATTTTTCAATTATTTTATGTTTCTGTGTTTTAAGTTTTTAAGTTTTTATTTTTTTATTTTTTTATTTTTTTATTTTTTTATTTTTTTATTTTTTTATTTTTTTATTTTTTTATTTTTTTATTTTTTTATTTTTTTATTTTTTTATTTTTTTATTTTTTTATTTTTTTATTTTTTTATTTTTTTATTTTTTTATTTTTTTATTTTTTTATTTTTTTATTTTTTTATTTTTTTATTTTTTTATTTTTTTATTTTTTTATTTTTTTATTTTTTTATTTTTTTATTTTTTTATTTTTTTATTTTTTTATTTTTTTATTTTTTTATTTTTTTATTTTTTTATTTTTTTATTTTTTTATTTTTTTATTTTTTTATTTTTTTATTTTTTTATTTTTTTATTTTTTTATTTTTTTATTTTTTTATTTTTTTATTTTTTTATTTTTTTATTTTTTTTTTATTTTTTTATTTTTTTATATTACTATATTTATATTTTTTTCATTTTTAGGTCATTAATTTTCTGACAGGCCCAATCCTTTATTTCACAGAAAATTACGCCTAACCCCCTTTCACGCCTTGTCTGCCACACGGACAAATACTTCATTTCACCCTACTCATTTACTTTTTATGAGTTTTGACGCTGCAGTCCTGTAGCTGGGGTTCACCAAAACCCTCAAACAAAATTTTTTAGTAATTTTGGAGCCATCAAAACCCCTCCAAGAATGGAATCCAAAAATAAAAAAGTTCTGCAAAAACCAAATTTTCAATGGGTTTTTGGAGTCTTATTTGGGCTTACTTTCTTATTTTTTTAGTTATTTCACCTATTAAAAAGTTCACCCATGATTCAAAGGCCTTGCCAGTATTTCTTTTAGATTTTTTGGAAGTAACCTTTCAACCTCAAAAATTTCCATCAAAAAACCAAATAAATCAAAAAAACCAAAGTCATTGGACATTTGGACCCTTTTATTTGCCTTTTTTTTGTTGCTTTTTTGACATTTGGATTCTTTTATTTGCCTTTTTAGTTCATTTTTTTGGTGATTAAAGCTCCAGGAAAGCTAAAAGAACAGTAGAAGAAAATACTAATATTTTTTCAGAATTTTCTGATGTGTCATTTACCTTAAAAAATCCTTCAAAAAACCAACAAAAACTTGAAATATTCAATTTTCTCATTGGAATTTCGGATCCTTTTTTTGGACTTTTTGATTAATTTTTTTGGGTGATTCAAGCATTTTCAAATTTAAAAAAACCATTGAAAAACTTTTTGAAATTTCTTTCAGAATTTTTGGATGCATTCTTGGCCTCCAAAAATTATAATCCAATGCATAAACAATTCAAATTAACACATCAATTGCAATGTTTTTTTAATTTCATCAGGCATCAGAATTTTGGAATTTTTTTTAAAGAAATTTATAATAGGATCAAATATATCAAGTAAAAATTTTTCTGACTGCTTGTATCATTTTTACCTCTCAAATTTTGAAAGAAAATGAACATAATTTATAAGGAAATGGAGGTCTCTCTTGAATTATCCTTTTTTGATTTTTTCCTGATAAAAATAATCATCATATAAAATATTTGAAGCTATGGTTTCAAAGAGATTATCTGAAGCTTGCCAAAAATTATTTTTTGGTAATTGTTGAGGAAATATTTATTTCTCAATAACCAAACAAAAAAAGCATCATAATAAACCCCTCTTGGGCTCTGGGACATTTCTTTGAGCCCTTTCACATGCATATATTCAATATGACTGAAAGAAATCTTCCTGGGAGCTCCACCCACGTTGGAGTGCTCCAATTATTTTATAAACTACCACCTTGAATTGTTACACCCCCCCATCACCCCCATCACACCATCCAACTACCATACGACACCACACCACACCACACCACACCACACCACACCACACCACACCACACCACACCACACCACACCACACCACACCACACCACACCACACCACACCACACCACACCACACCACACCACACCACACCACACCACACCACACCACACCACACCACACCACACCACACCACACCACACACACCACACCACACCACACCACACCACACCACACCACACCACACCACACCACACCACACCACACCACACCACACCACACCACACCACACCACACCACACCACACCACACCACACCACACCACACCACACCACACCACACCACACCACACCACACCACACCACACCACACCACACCACACCACACCACACCACACCACACCACACCACACCACACCACACCACACCACACCACACCAAACCACACCACACCACACCACACCAAACCACACCACTCATCACCACTCCACACGACTCATCACCACTCCACTCCGCTCATCACCACTCCCCTTCACTCACAACCACTCCACTCAAACCACTCATCATCCTGCACTAATCCTCAACAAGAATAAATTGACTTCAGATAATTTAAAAAAATGTTTTTCCCTCATATATCAATTCTACAAATAAATTTTTTCTCTCAATTTATTCTCAATATATTTCTCAACTATCAACTCTTATCTTGAATTTTCTTTTACAAAGATAATATTTTTTTGCAATGGCTCAAGAAAACATTCACTCACCTGTCAGAACTGTTTCACCAGGCTCATCCTTAATTATCCCGTCTAACCAAAATAGTGATTAAACGACTATTTCTCCTTCTTCATCCACTGAAACTCCTGATTCCTTCCCTCCAGCCTTCAATCCTGAGCTATTTTATAATAAAAAGGAGGAGTTTGTTGAAGCTATCCAATCATGGCCAAATTCCCATGTGTATTCCATATCTACCAGATAGGCCATATCTACCAGAGTCTCTGTAAAAGATGAAAAGAACTAAAGCTTCAATCAGGTAAAATTATAAATAAAATGAGTGAAAGGGGATTGTAACATCAAGCTCAACAGACCTGGGAACAGGAGGAAAAGGGCACTGCGGGTCATTGGTTGTCTGAACAGATGATGAATTCCAATTTAAAGCACCTGTTTTTATATAGACTAAATCAAAAAATGGCTGACAAGTGGTTGGGTAAAAAATGAATAAGATAAAATCAACATAAGCCATTTAAGTTACATGGAATGTGAAATGAAATGACTAAAGATTCTGATAGCCATGAATAAATAGTTTGATAATCACAATACTACAGCACAGCCTGGTCAAATTTTACCAATTGTTTTATTAATTTAAGGTCAAAAATAATAACTTCAAATCAATCCAATAAATTTTAATTTGAACTTAAGTGAAAGTCAAATATAAAAAAATCAAATTATAACAGTCTCCAATTGCAAGAAACATAACTAAACCTATCAATGTGATAAATATGGGGAATATAAGCACAGAAAGGATACCACCAAATTAAAAAAAGAAGCAAGAAAGACCAATGGTTCTTTCAGTTTATCAGGAAATTTTTAAAAAAGATTGGGTTTCTGGGTGGTGAAGGTTATATGTCCAGAGCACAACCATCAACATTCGTTGAAAATCCAAAGCTGGATTTTGCCTATTGAAAGTTCTTGACTATCTTTTATAAAACTCTTCATTACCTATCCATACAAATCTCCATAACAGTTACAACAAAATATCACAAATAAAAAACATGCCCTTGATGGAAAAACTCCCATTGAAGCACTCATACTGGAACTCCGGAATTCTGCCTTTTTCTACAAAATTAACAATATGGAGGATCAAATCAATTCATTTTTCATTTTTCATTTTTCATTCTGATTTTATCAAACTTCTCAAACTTTTCCCAACTCTCATAATGATCGACTGTACATATAAAAAAAAGGTTTGGAATGCACCTTTCTCATATTCTTGGGGTAAAAAATTGTGCCTCAAGGTTCACAGTTTCCTTCTGTTTTTTATCTCACAAGAAAAAACAGAATTATGAATGGGCCCTGACTAAACTTCAGGAAATCTTAGAAGATAAATAACCTAGTGTGATTTTTATAGAAAAGCAACAAGCACTAATCATTTAAATTGCAACCTTTTTTCCCTTACTCTCATGATTTTTTATTGCTCTGGGATATTTCAAAAAATATTCAAACCCACCGCAGATAGAAATTTGAATCTGAAGATGAATGCAAGCTGCTTCAAAAAAAATGGAATAAGTTGGTCCATTCTAAATCTGAATCAACCTATCAGAAAAAATTCACTAAGCTTTTTGCAGTTTTGAATGCTCCATATTCTGACTATATTCTTTACAACTGGACTCCCTTTAAAAGAAATTTTTCTCATATTTGACAAAAAAAACATTCAATTTGGAAACAAAAGTAACTCCATAATAGAATTTCTTCACTGCTATATAAAACAGTTCATCCATTCCTCAATTGGCTCTTTCTATAATTTAGTTCAACACATATAAAATTCTATCAGCATACAAAACCATGAGAGAGCTATTGAAGCCTCTCAGCAAGAATTCAAGAATCTGATTGGTTTAAATCACTATGTGGATCATCTTTCTGGAAATTTTTATTCACTATTCCCTCAAAATAATTCACTCATTCCATCAAGTTTCTGAATCTTCAATCCATTGCAACAACTGTGATTAATCTTCTTACATGGGTATACCATGTGTTCACAAAGTAAAATTGGCTATCAGAAAGGGTGAACTCTTCCAACTTGAAGATTTTAATCCTCAATGGAATGTCAAACCTCCCATTTCAGTAATTTTTTTTGGTTTTAACCACAAATTTGTAATTTCCTGATTTATTTTGTTTTTTATTTGTACAGTTATCTCTGAGACCTGATGCAACTGAAGATTTAGAAAACATTGAAGTTCTGAAAAAAGAAAGTAATGAAACCTATATTTCACTCAACTGTTTGATGAATTCAGCAATTTGCCTCCTGGAGAACAGCTATATTATCTGAGTGAAAGAAAGAAGCTGTACAGTGGCAGATATCAACTTTACCTGAGTCAAGGGCCAAATTAAACTCAAAGATCCAAAGTAAGAGGAAGACCCAAAGAAGCAGCCAATAAGTTCCAGAAGATTGCTGATTCCTAGAGTAAAAGAGATAAATCTGGTTTTGAATATTTGGTAGAACCCAAGAGGAGGGGAAGGCCAAAGAAGAAATTCATAGCCAATTCAAAGGTAAGTCACCATTCTTTTTTTTTTTAAAGAAAAACTTTCATGATTAATATCCTTTTTCTATGTGTGCAGGTTTCAAGAAAGTGGAAGGGAATAAAGGGAAAGGGAAAGGGAAGAAACAAGTAGGAATCAGAGGAAGAGGTAAAATTATATCTTAGTTTTTTTTAATCTTGTCTTTTTTTTAGCATAGGATGAATTTCTGACTGAAGCAGAATATTCAGAAGATAAAGAGGTTCCAGATTTGGATGAAGCAGAAGATTCAGCAGATGAAGAGCTGCCAGAATCAGATGTTATGAAGATGGTGAGTTTTCATTTTAATTCATTTATTTTTGATTTTTTGGATATTCTTTTTCATTAATTTTTTCATTCACAATTTTATCAGAGGTCTGGAACCATTTTGAATAAGCAGGTGGCTTCTCCTGAATAAAATCCTGTAACAAGAATAAAGAGACTAAATTTATCCAATCAAGATGGTGATTCTCCTTGCCATCCTCCTGGAAAGAAGTTATTGGGAGCCCCAAAAATCAGTGAGAAAAGGAGTACATTTGATATTTTCTCTGTTTTGAATTTTTTCTGATTTGTTTAGGGGTTTTCATCAAGGTTTTCTGCAGATTGACATATTCTTCCACTTGAATCTTTGAGCAAGTTTCAATTGATAAATTGATTTTTATCTTTAGTCCATACTTTAATTCATGAAAAACTCTGATTCTTGGTTTTAGTTCAAATAGAAAGATTTTATTTACCCAAAAACAGCCATTCCACACATCACATGTTGAAGAAGTTATCGGGGATGGGAAATGTGGCTTTAGAGCAGCAGGCATTTGTTTGGGGAAGAAGCAGAAAATTGCACTAAGGCAGGAAAGAAATGGTGAAAGAGCTTGATTCACACAGAAATTTCAAGGATGAAAGATTACTGGATGAAATCTGTGGTGAAAATTTCCAAGAATCAAGAAGGGAACTGAACCACCTTCCTGGCCCAGCTCCCATACATGTGTGGATGGAATTTCCATGCCATGGTTTCCTTCTGAATGAAACATATAAGTTTCCGGTGGTTCTTTTTTCTTCTTTAATTCCTTTCACTTATCTTCCTCTGAATTCCCCTCAATTCCCCTCCCATTCCAAATTCCAAATCTTCTCCTATTTGCTTCATTCTTTTAGAAGATCTCACACATATAGTATCATTCAAGTTTAAGTCTGATCATTGGCCTGCGCCCAGGTTATATCCAATTTGGAAAAGCTTATTCATGAAAATTAAGAGCTGGGTAATGAGGTTATATTCCATCCAAAAAAATCAAGTAGAAAAATAAAAACAATCATAGTTTAATAAAATTTAATATTTGTATCCATGTTTGTTCTTTATTTTGAAGAATATATTTTTTGTTTTTTTAAAATTTCTGAAAGCTTGAATCTGGAAAAAAATCAATTCAAAATGAAAAAAAGGATCCAAAAATCCCATGAGAAAATTTAATATTTTATATTTGGGAAATGTTAAATTTTCAACCTCATGACCTAAAAAGGGATGCATGGTGCCATTTTCAGCCCACTTTGAGTTTCAAAAGAATTCTAAGGACTGAAAATGACTGATTTTAGTAGCAAAAGGCCATTCAAAACCCATTTGCAGAAAAAAAATAATCAGAAGTTAAAATATCTAAAAAAAAGAATACACATTGAAAATAAAAACTTATAAAATAAATGAAAATAAAAAAACAAAAAAAATGAATAAAGGTTCCATAAAAAAATGAATAAAAATAAATAAATAAAAATGAAAAAAAAATAAATATTTTCACTTATTAAAAAAATAGAAAAAAAGGAAAAAAAAATGAAAAACTACAAGGAAGTTCAACCTGACTAGCCCTAAATTAAAAAAACCAAAAATTTAATAAACCATGAAAGAGTCTATGGAGAAGCCCTAAAGTAAAAGTGCCCAAAAATACCAGTTAAACTTGAATGGCCCTAATTAAATTGCAAGTTCCAAAAAAATAAAAATTCAACTTGACTAGCCCTAAAGTAAAAGTTCCAAGAAATACAATTTTGACTAGACTAGCCCTAAATTGAAAACACCAAAAAAAAAATTTCAGCTTGTGTTATGCTAATCCCATCAAAAGAAGTAAAAATAGTCATTATGATGGGATCATCCCAACATAAGTTGAACTCAATTAACAATAAAATCTCATTAAAAACACTCAAAATGTTGATCTTAACTCAAAAAACTCAACAATGATGTTCACAATGTGATAAAACTTTATATTAATAAAATTAAAAGATCAGAATGTTAGAAAAAACCAAAATGATGAAATAAAAATCATTTCTATAAATTAGAATACAACTTGAGTTGATCTTTGAGGTGATCAACCCAAGCAGAGTTTGTTATAAGATATCATGGAATGTTTTTTCAAAAATATGGGCGGGGTTGGAATCACATCTCACTCAGGTCAAAGCTGGAATCAATGGTTATTATTAAAAAATGAAATGAATATTTTTTCTGATGCTTCTTTTACACCAATTTTCATAAGAGTTTAAGTAAAAAATGGATCCAATAAAATGAAAAATATTGGTCTTCCACAAGTATCAACTATTATTTGACCCATATCCAAATTTGAAAGACATTTTGAAGAGGGAATCTTTTCATTGATGTAATTAAAATTGAGTCTTCTTTCTATCTTTTCAAAATCTTTAATGCTGCCAAAGATCTTTAAATGGTTGGTCTGATCTTTCCTGAATGTTTCAATCAATTCCTTTTGTACACTAAACCATCCATGCTCATCATGCCAAATGATTTTGCAATGACTGTAAATCCACAATTCCCATCCACAACTGGATCCCAAACCTCCCCCAAGAACCTATTTAAGTTCTCACTTATTTGATTGTGGTAATTTGCTTTTGGTTACTAAAATTTAAAATTATTTATCCAAAATTCTAATCTCATTAAAGAAAACAATACTCACCAAAGATGGCCTTCTGTTTGAATTGGCCATTTTTTATTCTTCCTCCTTCAAAAATCATTCTGATTTCAACAGAAGGGACCCTAATGATCTTTCAGTATACTCCACTGAAGTATAAAATTCAGATGAAGAGAATTCCTTGCACTACAGATATAATTTTCTCACTAGTTCATTAAACCTAAAAATGAACATTTCTCAAAATGAATGACTTAATATCTTTTTTCTGTTTTGTTCCATTTTAACCATTTCCCCCCTCTCAAGTTCCCTTTCAATTTGTTCAAATTTTGAAAGTTCACAACAACTTGCTTTCAATTAGGGTCAACCGCAGCTGCACCTTGAAAACTTGGGCTCAAGCCTTGGCTTGGAAATCAATGTGGCTGTACGCTTGAGAATTGACCTTGGAATATCCAAACTAACTTCTTTACACTGTTCCCTATACATGGAATTCAACTTGTTCAATATTTTGGATTCTTCATCAAGCCCTGAATCTGTTTCAAACTTTCAAAAAAAAACAACAATCAATTTTTAAATACAATAATTAATCTGTCAATCAAATAATTGTACCCCTTCAAAACAACCCATGTACTTCATTGGAAGGGTCATAGTCTAACTGCCACTGAGGATGAATATCCTCAGGAAGAATGGATCCTATTGATTCTAAAGATTCACCTAGAATGTGGGGAAATGACAAGCCCATTTTTTGGAATAAGACTTTGAGAAAACCTTGCCATCATGGTTGCCCTTTAACTTCTCAAATTGATTTCAATGATTTTAATTCCCTCAATCAACAATTTATATCTCAAAGGTGACAGTTCTGTTGGAAGAAATTTTACTCACTTCATTAAAGAGTTTTTAAGTGACCCATTTACTGGTTGGATTTGGATTTTAATGATTGCTTCAAGGTGTTTCCACACATCCAAAATTTTCCCCAAAGATCCAATGAGTAATTTTTTGAAATTAGAATGGGCACCTTCTAACCAAGCCATTTTTTAACTTCCAAATTCAGGGTTCACACAAGTCCACGCTGTTACAAATGTCTCTTTGATAAGGAAAATATTTTTTGCTATATACTTGAGCACATCCTCATGGCCTTTCAAGAAACAATTTATACCAGTTTCAAAGTAAGAAATCCCAGCAGAGATCAATAGGAGAAGCAATAAATTGGCATATTCTGAGTTCTGCATCATTGAATTCTGCCCCCTTTGGTTTTAAAGGCCCCATAATTTGCCTAAAGATTCAAAAGAGCTTGCCATCCTTCATTTAAATTACTGAAGCATACTTTAAAGTTTCCTTCAATATTTTTAGACAAGTTCCAGGAGCACAAATGTCTGGATGACTCAGGGAAACCATGTTCTATAGCACAAATCAGAGATTTCTTCACTGTCCATCACAAAGAATTTGGGAAGCCTCTTGGGATCATAAGCCAACTCCTTTAATGAATTCAAATCCCAAATGTAGGACAAATATGTTTCTTTTGTTGCAAAAAAAACAGCCCGTGTAAAGGCTTTCTTGTTGGCTGTCATTCCTACAAAATTCAATAGAGGGATTTTGTAACTCTTTTTTTTATAATGAAAATCCAACAGCCCAATATGATGGAAGTTTTTGAAAAGTTTTATACACTAAGGATGAGCCAAGAAATGGCCTCTAAGTGACTTTTTCCACCAAATTTGGACCTGGAAACCCATTTTGATTCCTGGAACATTTCCAATAGAATGTCCATAACAACATCCCTATAACTTTCTGCATGATTTAACTTCCGCTTAGTTTTATCGATTGTTCTATTGTAAATCTATTCTCCACCATCAATCTT
The DNA here is from genome assembly GCA_025617555.3 of Puccinia polysora. Classification (NCBI taxonomy): domain Eukaryota; kingdom Fungi; phylum Basidiomycota; class Pucciniomycetes; order Pucciniales; family Pucciniaceae; genus Puccinia; species Puccinia polysora. Next base: position 34,609,764 of record CM062616.1, read on the forward strand.
GCTCAGTTTAATTTTAAGCTGAATCCTATTTAGCCCATATTTCATGCCTTTCTTAAGTATGTCCAAGTCTTTCCCAGAGATTCTCCTGAGTTTAGGATGCACTGAAGGGATTTCAGATGTTTGATGTTTGTGTAGGTTATTTCTAATGGAGAGATGTTTCATGGTATCTGCTACTTTACAACTTTCAAGGATAATGCATTGACACCCAACATTCCTGGTATGAGTTTGCTTTTGACTTTTGGTGAGACATGGAACTTCATATACCCCATATCTGTCACATGCTAGATCAACATATTTATCTTTCTGTTACTTGAAAGTCTTTATAGCATAGCCATTCATGTCTT